>VZQC01005691.1:578175-695957 GCA_009823505.1 Rhizomys pruinosus
ACCTAGAAAGTAAGTTTCAGTAGGACTCATTATAAATATTTGTTACAAGTAGGAGCCACAGAGGGGTTTCGGTGATTTTTGTAGCAATCTGAGGCTTTTCTTCCTTTCAATGTTCAATGGGCCATCCTTTCTGCTGTCATTTCCTGGTACATCCTACTCAGTGCAAAACTGTAATCTTTTTCTTTCTCAGCCGTTTTAAGTTGGTGACATTTTGCCTGTTGGAACATACAAATGCTTTCCCATTGCCCGTAGGTTAGTTTTAAGGTGTAAATTGCAAGGTTTTTGACAAAGAGGTTTTATGTCTATCTGTATCTCCCCCTTATTTTTAACCCATGAGTCCCTCACAGAAAGACAGTTGGTATTATATATACCTATAGGGTTGAATCAAGGAACAGATTTCACTCAAATTCACCCAATGCTGTTTTGGGTTACTATATATGAATAACTTGGGAAGCAACTTAATTTTTTAATGGTAAAATCATCTTATAGGTGAAAGAGAATGCTACGAAGTGATACTGTACAACAGAGAAATTATAGGAGAACATTGTATGTGCCAATCCCAAGTTATTGTTCTACAGAGAGTTTATGTAAAAAATGTGGACAACAGTGATTTATAACTCCTTAACTCGCTGCATTACCGTTTTTATCAGAGGCCACGGTAACCAATGTTGTTTTAATATACACATATTTCTTTTACGAAGTCCTAAAACTACCATGTATCCTGTAGACAAGTGTCTGGGGCAAAACTGGATACTTGTTGAACTCATGTCAATTAAATATGCATTAAGTGAATATACACCCATGTCCAGGCTCCCGCCCCTCCCACCCTTCCAATTTCACCATTTCAGTCCATTTATCTGATGCAGTCTTTCTATTTTTGCTGTTGTTGTTCTTTTACTATGCATCCCTCTCACACAAGAAATATTTATATCGGGTTATTGGTACTAGCATCCACATAAGAGGAACAACCATTTGTTGCTTGTTTTTCTGGGACCGTTGTTACTTCACTGTTAACATAATGTCGTCTAGCTCCATCCATTTAACCTGAAAAGTTCATGATTTTGTCCCTCTTTACAACTGCATAGAACTACATGTATAACATGTAACCACATTTTCTCTATCCACTTGTCAGATTAGGGGCACATGGGTTGGTTTCAGCTTTTGCTATTGTGAACAGAGCTTCAATAAACATAGCTGCATGTATCTCTGCAGTAAGATGTTCTTTGTGGGGTATATACCCAGGAGTGGTATGACTGGGTCAAATGGCAGGCTCGTTTCAGTCTCTAAAGGGTCCCACACTGCTTCCCAATTAGTGGGGGGCCCTTGTACAAAAGTTCATAATTCCCACAGAGCAATGGATGATATGTTCCCCTTTCCCCACACTGCCCTGTCCAGCACTTGGTATCATTGCGTATTCCTGATCTAAGCCAGTCTTATATTGGAATGCCAAATTTCCACTTATCCTCAAAGTGGTATTTAATATTGCATTTCCTTAAATATTAAGCAGTCGATGTTGGATGTTGATCACTTCTTTAAGGATGTTTCTCCGGCCAGCATCTCTAATTCCTCCTCTGTGAGTCCTCTATTCAGATCTTTGCTCCATCTTTTGAGGTATATCATTTGTTTTCTTTCTTTCTTTGTTTGTTTGAGTAGCATGTATACTCTGGAATTAAGTGCTTTGTCAGATGTCTCGCAGTGAAGGTTTGAACTAATTTAATTTCACATGGTCAGGTTTAAACTTGTAATTTGTTGTTATTTATATGCTCAGTCACACTGGGGTTCAGAGGTAGCTGAACAATGAAAGCCTTATATTTAGGATAATACCTTCAAAGCTAAATTTCTTATATTAATTTATTACAACTTACTGAGCATTCTTATTTTGGAAATTCGGAATACACTGATAAAAATAAAATCTTTACTCCCATTTCACATGCAATTTCAGGTATTCAGCTGTTGAAGACTAAGCATTCAAAAAGGAAATGAATAGTACAGATTGTACATAGTGACATGGAGAAAATAACTTGAATCTGTGAGAGCAAATATCATTAGACTAACTGATTAGTAGTCTGAGATTAGAAAGTCACCTATATATCAGATGATATGTTAGATAATTCCAGATAGAAAGAACAACAAAAATATTCCAAAACTTGGAAAACCATTTCCAAATTTAGAAATTGAGGAGGAAGGTGAAGGTGGGTGGAAATAGTGCTTGCCTAGTACACATTAGGTCCTGGGTTGAATTCCTAGCAGAGAGAGAGAGGAGAGAGAGAGAGAGCTAGAGAGAGCAGAAGCAGAGAGAAAAAATGGAGGGTGGTGTATTCAAAGCATACCAGAATCTATTTTGGTAGCTTGCTCGAGTTAATTAAATATTTGGTGGCTGGGAACTGTATTCCAAAGATTGTGGAAAGATTCAGCTAGACAGAAGTGTTCTAAGAAGTGACAATACTACTGGATCAAAATGTAAATATTCCTGTCAATGTGCTAATTGTGGAGAGATGTATCAATTACAAAGACCTGATCAAAAGCAGAGAGTTATGATTTTAATACACACAGCAGTAAGAACTTCCAGGACCAGACTGAACCCAGGATAATATTTGAAAAGTGAAGAATAGCCAGGCTTATGTCTAGACGGTTAATGTTTTTTGGTTAATACGTGTGTCGGTCCTTAAGACACCAGCTATTTATGGTACTTGCTGATCACTTGAGTATAAGGATAATTAAAAAAGAAAGAACCCAACAGTCATAGTGGCCCATACCTTTAGCCCCAGGACTCAGAAGGCAGAGGCAAGACAAGTTATGTCGAATAAGGCCAGTTGAAGGCTACAGGGATGATCGTCTCCATAAAGGACATTTTTTTTTCAAAAGATAACATAGATGATAGATGGATAGGATAGATAGATAGATAGATAGCTAGAATAGATAGATAGATAGATAGATAGTACATACACTACATCATACATAATAAAGATACATAGATACATGATAGATATACATGGATACATAGACACATAGATACATAGATACATAGATAGAGCTGAGGATAGTTTATCAACAAAGGTAGAAAGTTGGAGGGGAGGAGGGGATAGAGATTACCTTTTTGTTGCTTTCTCAGATTTTTTTGAACTTTTGCACATTTCATACAATATTTCTTAATAAAATTTAGACCCATTCCTTCCTCCATGCCCCCCCCCCGAGCTCATGCATTCTGTTATACATGTCTTGCATCTTTTTCTCTGTCTTTTTAAAAAAAAATTTTAATGCGGGGCTGGAGAGATGGCCTAGCTGTTAAGAGCACTGACTGCTCTTGCAGAGGACCAAGGTTTGATCCCCAGCACCCACGTGGCAACTGAGAACCCTGAGAACTGTCTTTAACTCCAGTTCCAGGGGAATTCCGACACCCTCTTCTGACCTCCATAGCACTGCATGGCACGGGTGCACAAATCTACATGCAGACAGTACATTCATACACATACAAAATAAATAAAATAAAAACAAAATTTTAATGCAGAAGTTTACTGTTTGGACAGAAATTTACTGTTTCAATCAGTTTTATTGTTTTGGTCAGTTCTTTAACAAGTCTTTTGTTGTTGTTGTTGTTGTTGTTGTTCCCTTTAATTTGATATTGCTCCAAAATATGTATGTATGTATGCATGTCATACATATACCAAAATTATAACATCTGAAAATAAACTGTAGGTTAAGTGCAAAACATGTTTAAGGGTTCACATTTTAACAGTAGAGTTGCATGCAAGTAAAAAGAAATATTACTTTACATTCCTAAATTACGTAGCAAGTTGATGTACATTTTAATGTACTCTTTTTTATAGTAGCATCAGGCATTATATTTATTAAAAAAGAAAATACTTATTTTTGCCTTACAAATGAGGATTTGATGCTAGGATCCACAAATGAGGGATATGTTGTTTGTTTTTTTGGACAACATGCTACTTCGCTTAGCAGAACAGATTCTACTTCCATCCATTTACCTGAAAATTTCATGAGGTCTTCTTTCTTTACTACTGTGTAGAATTCCATTGTGTAGATGTACCACATTTTCTTTTTATGCTATTCTTTTTTTAATGTTTGTATTGATTTTTCTGTATTTAAAGACATCATTTTTCAGTTCAACATATATTTCTTTGTTTATTTGTTTGGATTCTGGCACCTCAACATTGGCTGCACAGACTATAATCACTAATACTGCACCTGCTAAATCCTCTGCAACACAGCTCCACCACGTTGGGGGTGGTTGCTACTTATACCCTGTTGGCGAAGCCTCCACAGGGAGGAGGGGTGCACAAAGCACCAAGGCAGGCGGGGCTCACCTGGTCACACTCTGGTGTGCGGGCTACAGGTGGAGTCCACTCATGCCACATGCTAGAACCCAAAGATTGGATGGTTCCGGGTAATACCAAGTCTCCACAGGGAGGAGGGGTGCACAAAGCACCAAGGCAGGCGGGGCTCACCTGGTCACACTTCTGGTGTTGTGCGGGCTGCAAGTGAAGTCCACTCATGCCACGCACTGGGCAAATGTTGGTGTTATACTATCTGCGGGCCTAACTCTGCCCACATTGATCATACCACATTTTCTTTAACCATTCGTCAGTTGAGGGACACTTGGGTTCCTTCCAGCTCTTTGCTATTGTGAAGAGAGCTGCAATAACCTGTTTGTGCACGTAGCTCTTCAAAAGGATGAGTCTTATGGGTATATACCCAGGAATGGTATGACTAGGTCAGGTAGGTTCATTTTCATTATCTTAAGAAGGCTGGGTGTGGTGGTGCACACCTTTAATCCTAGTACTTGGGAGGCAGAGGCAGGCAGGATCTGTGTGAGTTCAAGGCCAGCCTGGTCTGTAGAGTGAGTTCCAGGACAGCTGGGGCTACAGGGAGACCCTGTCTCGAAAAAAGAAAAAAAAAAATTCTCCACACTGCTTTCCATAGGGTTTGTACAAGTTTGCATTCCTACCAGCAGTAGTTCCCCTTTCCCCACATCCTCTCCAGAATTTGGTATCTTTTGTTTTCTTGATCCTAGCCAGTGTTACCAGGGTAAGATGAAATCTTAAAGTGGTTTTAATTTGCATTTCCTTATTTATTAGTGACCTTGAACATTTTTTCAGATGTTTTTCAGCCATTTTCTTTACCTCTTCATTTGCGAAGTCTCTGTTCAGCTCTTTTGATTGGGTCGTTTGTTTTCTTGCTCTTTTTGTTTTTTGAGTAGTTTATATACCCTTGATGTTAATCCTCTGTTAGATGTATCACTGGTGAAGATTTCCTCCCACTCTCTGGGTTTTCTCTTTACTTCCTTAATTGTTTCTTTTGCTGCACAGATGCTTTTGAGTTTAATGAGGTGCCACTTGTGGTTGTTGACCTTATTTCCTGCACAGCTGCTGTCTGATTTTGAAAGTCTTTTTCCTAAGCCTCAATCTTGCAGGGTACTGCCAACATTTTCTTCTATCATTTTCAGAGTTTCACGCTTCACATTGAGGTCTTTGATTAATTTGGAGTTGATTTTTGTGCAGGGTGAGAGGTACCGGTTTAGTTTTGTTCTTCTGCAAGTGGGGATCCAGTTTTGCCAGAACCATTTGAAGATTTTGTACTGGAAGGACCAGCTAATCCTTACTCTTCTAGTCTACAGCGTCTCCAGACGTCCAGGACATGTATCAATCAGGTCAGTTTGAACCTCACACTGAATGATGTGAATCTCCTGGTTCCCCTGGGCTGGCTGTGCAGGGCCAGGCCATTCCAATGGGTGGTCACAGAGCCCTGTCTGGTTCAGCTTGCCTCTTTTGACTTCTTATTGGTTATGAAAGGCTGGATGACCTAGTCTTCACTTTTGATTTTGTACTGGGGGGACCACTTAGTTGTCACTCTGATAATCTGGGGCTGCTAGGGGCCAATTCTGACTTATTAGAGTCTGACCTCGGGGACGTGAACCTGAGCTGATCCAGAGCTGGAGTTTTCTGGGGCTGGGGGCCAGCTAGCTCATGGTTTGACTGCTCCTCATGCATGCAGGGGGCTTTCCGGGGGGGGGGGGGCAGGTGCTGGTGGTCCCAGGGACCTACCTGGGATGGGAGCCAGCCGCTGCTGGTCTGTCTGCTCCAAGTGGCATGTGCACAGGGCCTTCTGGAGGTGAGGTGGAATGGAGATTTCTTCCCGTGCCAGTACATTGTGGGCTGGAGACTGCGGAGGACACAGCTACCTGGGTGTGTCAAGCAGTGTTTTTTCTCCATGACTTTTCACCTCAGTGACTAACTGAGGGCCACTTTTATGAAAAGTGCTACTGGGAGCTAATATTTCAACTGGGAAGAAGTAAGCAACTCCTGGAGATTCTGAAGGAAGGAGACAAGGAGCAAAAAGAAGGGCCAGTTGAATTAGGAAACTTGAATATTCAAACAAAGGTGGTTTCCCTGCTGACAGGAAGGAGGTAATGGGGTAACCGAGTGAGAAATAGGCTGTAGAGGGAGAGAGGATGACTCTTGGAGGTTTCATTGGCAGGTTTCAGATGCCAAAGGCCTTTTCAAAACTTATTGAAAAGTTTTGTATTTTCTGTTGTGAAGGGTCTATTCAAATCTTTTGCCCATTTGAGGTAATTGTTTTAATCCCTCTGTCAGCATTTATATATTTGAATTATTGGTCATGGTAGTCCACAAGAATTCTAAAATAACACAAGCTATCGCCACAGCCTTGATTGCCTTCTGTAACTTGAAGGTAGACCCTATTGCTGAAGATGGGACATACTGCAGACCCAGGACTTGGAGCAATCAAGCTGGAACTGATCCGGAAGCCTCCTCCCTGAAGACCAGCTCTTATATTATCAGAGGGTACTGTGTGAGGTGCCAAGGGAGAAAACCAATCCATGATTTCATCCAGCTATAAAGTCTATGAACTGCAATAACAATCAGCCCAGCAAACAATCTCTATAGGTACAGTTATGGCACTTTTATCTTGGGGTGATCGCCAGCTGTCTAATTGGACTTAAGGCCCAACAATGGAAGGGAATACGTGTGGAACTATAAACACAGCCAATTGCACATGAGATATGCATTTTGCAAATCTGTGTTTCTAGTCTGTGACTTGCCCATTTATTTCAGCGGTTGTGTACTTTGAAGGAAACAGATTTTAGTTTTGATGGACTGTGAATATTGATTTTTTTCTTTTTATAAGTTAGTTATTTTTATTAAAAATGAGAAAAGTTGTCTACTTAGTTCATGAAAACTATTCTCCCGTTATAATCTGGGAGTTTCATAGCCCTTACTTCACCTTTTGTAGATAGACCATCCATCTTGGCTACTGGAATTTATTGTACTTATGAAGCTACTTTGGCAGTCTGCATGTTCATCATTACCCATCACTGGAAAACCTATATTTTTCATTAATATATTATTTGAAAACGTTCTATATATCATAGAGAAAAAACTTTATTTTGTAGCTTTATTTTATTCACTCAGAGAGACAGTTATTTTCAGATCACATTAACATTGCTCAGTTTGCCATACAACTAGTAATTGCCGCTAGCATCCACAGATGAGGGATGCCATTTGTTGTTTGTTTTCCCGGGACTGTGTTAATTCACATAGCTCCATCCATTTACCTGCAAAGTTCATGATGTCGTCTTTCTTTACCGCTGCATAGAACTTCATTGTGTAGATGTACCACATTTTCTCTATCCACTCATCAGTTGAGGGGCACTTGGGTTGGATCCAGCTCTTTGCTATTGTAAAGAGAGCTGAAATAAACATGGCTGTGCATGTATCTCTATGGTAGGATGAGTCTTGTGGGTATATACCCAGGAGCGGTGTGACTGGGTCAGGTGGTAAGCTCATTTTGAGTCTTCCAAGGGTTTCCACACTGCTTTCCATAGTGGTTGTATGAGTTTACATTCCCACCAGCAGTGGATGAGTGTTCCCTTTCCCAACACCCTCCCAGCACTTGGTATCATTTGTTTCTTGATCCTAGCCAGTCTTATCAGAGTGAGATGATATCTTAAGTGATTTCAATTTGCTTTCCTTAATATAGCGACATTGAACACTTTTAAAATGTTTCTCAGACATCTCTAATTCCTCACTTGTGAAGTCTCTGTTCAGTTCTTTGCTCCATCTATTGAGTGGGTCATTTGTTTTCTTTTTTCTTTGTTTTTTGAGTAGTTTATATTTTCTGGAAATCAATGCTTTGTCAGATGTATCTGCAGTGAAGGTTTCCTCCTACTCTGTGGGTTTTCTCTTCACTTCTTTGATTGTTTCTTTTGATTTACAGAAGCTTGTGAGTTTAATGAGGTCCCATTTGTCAATTGTTGATCTTATTTCTTGTGCAGCTGCTTTCTGATTTAGGAAGTCTTTTCCTATGCCTAGGTCATGTAGGTTGCTGCCAATTTTTTCTTCTATCACTTCAGAGTTTGGGGTTTCACATTGAGGTCTTTGATCCATCTGGAGTTGACTTTTGTACAAGGCAAGAGGTAGGGGTTTAATTTCATTCTTCTACAAGTGGTAATCCAGTTTTGCCAACACCACCTGCTGAAGATGCTGTCTTTCCTCCTGTGTCGTCTTGGCCCCCTTGTCAAATATGAGATGGCTGAAATTGTATGTGCTCAAGTTTGGATCTTCAGTTTTGTTCCATTGGTCAACAGGTCTGTTTTTGTGCCAGTATCAAGCTGGTTTTATGACTATAGCCCTGTAGTATAGTTTGATGTCTGGTATAGAGATTCCCCCCTGTATTGCTCTTTTCGTGCAGGGTTGCTTTGGCTATTCAGTGTCTTTGTTTTTCCAAATGAAATTAAGGACTTTTTTTTCCAAGCCTGTGAAGAAACTCTTGGGGATTTTAATTGGTATTGCATTGAATCTGTACAAGAGTTTTTGTAGAATGGGCATTTTTACTTTATTAATTTTCCCAATCCATGAGCATGGGCAGTCTTTCCATCTACTGATGTCTTCTTCAATTTCCTTCTTCAGGGGTTTAGAATTTTTGTAGATATCTTCGGTGTCTTTGGTTAGGATTGATCCTAGGTATTTTATTGTTTTTAAGGCTATTGTGAGTGGGAAGGTCTCCTTGTATTTATTCTTGTGTTGCTTGTTAGTGTAAAGAAAGGCTATTTATTTTCCTAGGTTAATTTCGTATCCTGCCACTTTACTGAAACTCTTAATTATTTCTTGGGGTTTTCTGGTGGAGTTTTTAGCAGCCCTTAACTAAACAATCACATCATTAACAAAAAGGCATAGCTTGATTTCTTCTTTTCCAATTAGTACTCCTTTAATTTCTTTTTCTTGCCTTATTGCCCTAGCAAGTGTTTCAAGCACTATACTGAAGAGGAGTGGTGACAGGGGGCAGCCTTGCTGAGTTCCTACCTTTAAGGGGAATGCTTCTGTCTTTTTTCTATTCAGGATGATGTTGGCTGTGGGTTTCCTATATTTGGTTTGATTACAATGAGGAATGATCCCTCCAATCCAATTCCCTCTAGGACCTTAAGCATGAAGGGATGATGGATTTTGACAAAGGCTTTTTCTGCATCAATTGAGATGATCATGTATTTTTTGTCTTTCAGTCAATTTATGTGTTTTATGATATTTATTGATTGATGTATGTTGAACCATCCCTGCATCTCTGGTATGAATTCAACTTGGTCATAATGGATGATATTCTTGATGTGGGTCTGTATGCAGTTTGCAAGTATTTTGTTGAGAATTTTGGCATCTGTGTTCATTACAGAGATGGGTCTGTAGTTCTCCTTCTTGGTTGTATCTTTGCCTGGTTTTGGTATTACACTGATGCTGGCTTCATAGAAGGAATGTGGGAGAATTCCTTCTGTTTGTAACCTTCCAAACAATTTAAGTAATAATGGTTGTAAGTCTTTTTGAAATGTTTTAGAATTCTGCCATGAAACTATCTGGGGCTGGGTTTTTTTTAGTTGGGAGATTTCTTATTACATCTTCAAATATTATGGGTCTGTTTAAGCTGTCTATCTCTTGGTTAAGCTTTGGTGATTCCCAGGATTTCAGATATTCATCCATTTGTCCTAGGTTTTCAAACTTAGTAGAGTATAGGTTTTTGAAGTATTCCCACATGATTGTCTGGATCTTTTCATTGTGTGTTGTGATGTTTCCCCTTTCATCATGGAATCTATTGATTTGGAGTCTTTCTTTCTTTCTTTTGGTTAACTGGGCTAGAGGTCTATCTTGTTTATTCTCTCACAGAACCAACTTTTAGGTTCATTGATTGTTTTTATTGTTTTCTTTTATTCTATTTCATTGATTTCTGCTCTGATTTTTGTTATTTCTTCCTGTCTCTTGTGTTTAGGGTTCATCTGTTGTTGTCTCTCAAGTGTTTTTAGCTGCAGTGTTAGATTGTTCACTTGTGCTCTTTCTGTTTTTCTTTCTGTTTTTCTAATGTAGGCATCCAGGTCTATAAACTTCCCTCTTAGGATTGCTTTTAAAGTATACCATAGGTTGTGTTGTATTATCATTGTCATTCAGTTCCAGGAATGCTTTTATTCCTTTCTTTATTTCTTCCTTGACCCATTCATTATTTAAGAGTGTGTTGTTTAGTTTCCATGTGTTCTTGTAGATAGTAGGGCTTATCCTGGTGTTGATACTGAGTTTTATTGCACTGTGGTCTGATAGAATGCATGAAATTATTTCAATCATTTTCTATTTGTTGAGGTTTTTCTGTGTCCCAGGTGCTGAGTAGAAAGTGTATTCTCTGATATGTGGGTGGAATATTTGGTAGATGTCTGTGAGATCTGTTTGGTGTATTGTATTGTTCAGTTCAGATATCTCTCTGTTTATTCTTTGTCCAGTTGGCCTCTCCAAAGGGCTCAGTATCATTCAGTTCAGATGTCTCTCTGTTTATTCTTTGTCCAGTTGACCTCTCCAAAGGGTATTGAAATCCAGTCTCCTACTTTGAGTGTACTGAGGTTAATCTGTGCCTTGAGGTCCTGGAGAATTGTCTTTATAAAGTTTGGTGCACCAGAACTTGGTGCATATATATTCATTATTGTGAAATCTTCTTGGTCAATTGTTCCTTTGATAAAGATGAAATGGCCTTCTTTGTCTCTTCTGATTTCTTTTACTTTGAAGTCTATTTTGTCTGATATTAAAATAGCAATACCTGCTTTCTTTTTGGTACCATTTGCTTGGAATATTTTTTCCATCCTTTCACTTTAAGTTGGTGCCTATCCTTGAGGCTAAGATATGTTTTTTGTAGACAGTATATCGATGGGTTCTGTTTCCTAATCCAATCTCCCAGTCTATATTTTCGATTAGGGAATTTAGTCCATTAATATTTAAGGTTATAACTGAAAGATGTGTGTTGCTTGCTCTCACCTTATTATCCATTTGCGTTTTTGGTCTAGGTTTCTAATTCTGCAGTTATGCTTTTATTAATTTCTCTTTCTATGTGCCTGGGGATAGTTGCTCCTTTCTTCTGTCCTTTGAATTGCTTCAAGTATTCTCTGAAGTTTGGTTTTCCAGACATGCATTCTATCATCTTGTTTATTTCATGGAAGATTTTTCTCTCTCCTTCAACTATAATCAACAATTTTGATGGGTATAGTAACCTGGGTTGGCATCTATAGTCCTTTATCACTGTGAATGCTTTGCTCCATGTTCTTCTTGCTTTCATAGTTTACACTGAGAAGTCAGTTGTAATTCTGATGGGTTTCCCCTTATATGTAATGTTGTTTTTCTCTTGTGGCTTTCAGAATTTTTTCTTTGTTTTGGGCGTATAGCATTTTAACTATGATATGGAGTGGGGAGTTTCTTTTCTGATCTTGTCTGTTGAGTTCTATGTGCTTCTTGTATTATTTGTATTGGTTTGTCTTATTTTAGTTTGGGGAAATTTTCATCTATAATTCTGTTAAAGATCTGACCAATACCATTCTCTTTGGATTCTTCTCCTTTGTCTATCCCTATGATGCAGAGGTTTGATCTTTTCATAGTGTTCCACAATTCCTGATTGTTCCACTTTTGTGTATTTTTAAATTTTTCAAATCTTTACTTGAGGTTTGTAGTTGTTCTGTGTTATCTTCCAGGTCTGAGATATTCTTTGTTCTCCTTCCTCCATTCTGCTTCTGAGGCTTTTTCCATTCCTTTCCTCTTGATTGGATGTATGTTTGATTTACTTTTTTGTCTTTTGATTTCTTTAGTATTTCTACTTCCTTTTGGAGCTTCTCAATCTCTTCCTGTATCTCCTTGCTTCACTGGTTTGTTTCCTTTTTCAGTGTTTCCACTTCTTTCTGGAGTTTGTCATTCTCTCCCTCTAGTAATTTCTGGTGTTTGTCATTCTCTCCCTCTAGGTCTTTCTTGAGTATTTCATTCTCTCCCCTTAGTTCTCTGACTTGTTCTTTATATTCTTTGATTTCTTTGAATATGTCTGCAATTGCTCCTCTAAGATTTGTGTCCTGGTCCATCCCCAGGGGTTCCCGCTGTAGAAATCTCCCACAGGGTTGGTAGAGCTTGGTGTGGAATTATCCTGCACCTTTCCCATGTTGTCCCTTCATCATGTCCCTGGCATGTGGGTTTCTCTTGCCTGTATTCCGATGTGAATCCCAAATGCCTCTTCACTGTGTTGAAGGCTTGCTTTGCTTGCCTCCTTCAGATAGCTTCATTGTTTGTTTGATTTGTTTTTCTCCTTGTTAATGGAGTGTTGACAGTCTAAGTTTTAGGCTTTCAATTTTGTTTATATATTAGAACTCTAACTCACTGTTCCCCTTTCTGTTCTGAAGGTTCTCCAAAGAATCCACTTGGACACTCCCTCAGCAATTCCAGTTGAGGGGGGGGAGAAATTCCTTGCTTAGCCCACCCAGTACTCTGTGCTTCAGGTGGTCCTGGGAAGACCCTGATCTAAGCTCTGTGCACTCAAGTCTCACAGTGGCAACAGTCCCACCTTTAATACCAGCTAGCAGGGAGACTCTGCCCCCACAAGACAATGATTTGATTATCCAACAGACCAGTGAAACAATTATCCAACAACCCAGTGATAGAAGTATCCAACAACCCACCTGGCTGAAGTGCCCGGCTCCTACCTGTGCTTCAGGTGGTCCTAGGAAGTCCCTGATCTAAGCTCTGTGCACTCAAGTCTGTGAAGGTTCTTCATCCAAGAGAGTGCAATGCACACAGAAGACCACAACTGGCCAAGGTATAGAGAATAAGAGACTGCAAAGTATGTGTCCCTGCATAGGATGCCTATATTAAACCTCACCCACCTAAGGCTCAGGGACTGTTGCAGAAGGGAAGTGGAAATTGTAAGAACTAGGGTTGGTGCATGAACATAAGGAAACAGTCTTCCAGACTTCTGGAAACTTGTTCATATGAACTTGCAACAATGGTGATAGCAAGCACATGACCCATGCTGACTCAATCAGACAAAAACCCAGCAGAGAACTGGGCAAATGGGCAGCAGGACCCAACCTTAGCTGAGGAACTATTGGCAACAGATTACTGCTGGGTGAGGGAGAGCTGATCTTCATTAAGGGAGTAACTGTAGATAGGCTGACTAGACTCCAGTGGAAAAACTTGCACTAAGAGACATCTGGATACACAAACTTGACTCAATACACCTTAACATGACAGAATTCATGGAAGACAGTGGGGGAAGAAGGAGTTTAAGAGGGTGAAAATAAGGGAGATCTAAATTTGATTAAGATGCATTATATGAATGCACAAAAATGCAATAATAAAGAAACATTCTTTAATCACTCATACACTTCTGGTTTCCAAAGATCAGGGATTTTTTTTTTCTAGGTGGTATTATTTCCTTATGCATTTTGGGTATTAACTCAGATATATGGTTTGGAAATGTTTTCTTCTAACCCACAGGTTGCCCTTTCATTGTGTGAGTCATTTGCTCTATGCAACAGCAGTTTTATGGTCTGCATAACTTGTCTCACTTATTTATTTTACTTTTGCTGCCCAAACTTAACGTTTTCATTGTGTGAGACTTTCATCCATGCACATAATGTATTTGGATCATATCAGCCCCCATTACCTCCTTCAACAGTTTTCCCTCCCAACTTCCATATGTTCTTTTTATTTATTTTTTTCACTCTGTATTTTTATTGATTTTTGTGCACTCCATACAAAACATCTTAAAACATCTTAACCATTTTTATAGCCCTTCCTTCATCCCCATCCCAACACCCCCCTGCACCACTGGATTTCATGTATTCTGTCATATATGTTAAGGTTTATCAAGTCAAATTTGTGTACCCAGATGTCCCTCAGTGCAAATTCATCCACTGGAGTCTAGAAAGCTTATCTACAGTCATTCCCTTAAAGAAGACCAACTCTCCCCCACCCAAGAGTGATCAGCTGCCAATAGCTCCTTGGCTAAGGACAGGGCTTGCTGCCCATTTCCCCAGTTCTATTGAGTTTTCATGAGTCTAGTGCATGCTGTCACCATTGAGTAACTCAGAGACCTGGACGACTGTTTCCTTATGATCATGCACCAACCCCACTGAGAAGGATTATATAATAGCCATATGTTCTCTTAAAAATCCACTGACTCCATTTGGTTCTGCCTGTATGTGTGTGGGTATAGAACATCTGTTGAAGCATGGGTAGCCAGCCTGGGGCAGCATCCCTGAAGAAAATGTATGCTCCCTCCCCTTGCAGCCATCAATTGCCAAGAGACTTACAACCCATCCATGCTGGGATTTTGGCTGGCTTGGTCTTGTGCATGTCCCAACTCCTGTAAGTTCATGTGTTAAATACCCCTGTCATGTCCAGCAAATATGATTTCCCTGAACATATGTCCTCTACTTCTGGCTCTTACAATATCTTGCCAGGCCAGTGATTTCTGTAGCTCACATGGTTCAAGATTATTGAGCACTTTTCTACCTGAGAGCATAAATAGAAACTTCTGGCACTGTAAAAGCTATCCAGAAAGGATGAAGCTTCCAGGTTAGTACCAGTTTGATTGCTCCATATCCTATAACTCAGGTAGGTGGTGTCTTTAGCAATAGCAAAATAAAACAAAACAAAACAACAAAAGAAAAAAAACAAAGTTCTAGAGGACATGAACAATAACAACATCCTGTAATGTCTGTGGGACCAACAATTCCCAAAGTGGCAACTCACTGCAGGCACTGGGTTCTTTTATTTATAGCCTATGATGTCAAATAATAAAAAAAAAAAATCATTGCCAAGACCAATGTCAAAAAATTCTTTCCCTGTGTTTCTCGCTAAGGACTTTCTGGCCATAATTTAAATCTTCATTGGTTTTCCAGTGCATTTTGAAATATAAGAATAAGATGAAGGCAAAAGTTCATTGTTTTACATGTTGATACTGTTTTCAGCAGCAATTATTGAAATGACAGTCTTTTGTAGAGAACATACAATTTATATTCTTGGTACTCTTACTGAAAATTTGTTCATCTTGTGTTCTAGGATTATTTCTGGCTCTCTCTTCTGTCTTCCTGGTCTTATATGTTTTTTTATCTCCAATTACTTAGGAGTTCACCAGTGCCTCTGAAGAGTTATTTTTGCATTTTATCAGGTTTTGTATTTGTTCTGGTTTGAGGTACCCTAGGACATCATTAACCATAGATGCATTCATTTTAATTATCTTTTAAGTATCAAAAATATTGGGTTAATTAATTTGCTTATAAATGTATCCTTGAACTTATCTGCATGCCACATTCTTACATAAAATATTGCCATGCTGGTTAATTCCTGACTATCTTTGTTTTCCTTTTTTATGCAACAAAGAATAATTTTGACCTTTCCATGGCTAATTGCAGCCTTCTAAAATCTAACCTATTTGTTCATTACAGACTTAATGATTGAAAAAAGAGGTAAATTCCTTTACTAAATTAATATGCAGACTCATTCTATGCCACATTCAACTGGAGAATTTTTAAATTGTCAAAGGAAGCATGATTACTTCATATCCATTTATAAAATCAAAATACCCAGCATATTTTGGGAGTTTATAAGTCCTTTCTCAACCTCGCTACAGGATTTTGCCACTAAGTATTTTCCATTTCCTGGTTGTCACTTACTGATGTCTTCAGGGACATGAGGGAGGCAGCTAAAACAAGAAATTGGGACAGCTGAAAAACAGACACATCTTAGATTCAAACAGGAACTCTAAAGAGGAAGTAACAGAAGGCAATAATGTTTTGTTTAGTCATCTACCTCCCAATCAATTTGAATTCCAAAAAGTAATGTTTGGCAGAATATAACCTGAATTATTTTATTAAAATATTTTATTTGTTCTGTATATGAATTATGTTGAACATGACAAAAATGGTTGTTTTACTATAGATTATTCACTTGGTAGATAGAATAATGAAAATTTTCCTAGCAATATGTGCATCAAGCTCCAATCATATATTACTTACAGGATATCTTCAATATGCTATAATTATCCATAGTAACAATCTTCTGTGTGATTGTGCTAGACACAACGACATCTCGCATATGTCTTCTGCTTCTTCTCCACACCAGAGCTCTTTTTACATACCTGCCTATGGTTCAAACCTCATTTCCCAGATTCCTTTATAAACACAGACAGCCAAGGAAAGGAAAGAAGATAGTGGACTGTCAGCAGGTAAAGGATGTTCTTAAGGGGACCTCACTAAACTTGGCAACCTTGGTCTTCTTTCTTCACAGAGCAAAGAAGAAACCAGTGCTGCCATGATTCCTGGTGTTAACTGGGATAAGAAAGGGGCAATAAGGAGAAGTGGGGTAGCCACCCAGTGACAGTGTTCTGGAACTGCTCAGGGATGTGGCATACAGTTTGATTCCTGTAACTTTACTTGACATATTTTCACATTAGTTATACATTATCATCATCCTTATAAGTAGCTCACAAAGTAAAATTTAGATACTAAAATATAAAAGCAAAACATGTAACTTACAGCTCAAAAACTAAATATTATTTATTTATTGTTATTGTTATTAAACTTTTTCCGTAAGTCATACATCATTTCTCAGTTGAATCTAGAGTCGCTTCCTTTTCCATGCCCCGCACCCCACCTGAGTCCCTGCACTCTGCCATACATGTCCTACACCTTTTTCTGAGTCTTTCCAGAGTTTGTTTTTTATATATGTCTGCACGTAGTTGGTGCACCCGTGTCATGCAATGCCACGGAAGTCAGAAGAGGGCGGATTCCCCTGGAACTGGAGTTAAAGACGATTCTTAGCTGCCATGTGGGTGCTGGAAATCTAACCCAGGTCCTCTGCAAGAGCAGTTGGCGTTCTTAACCTCTGAGCCATCTCTCCAGCCCCAAACTAAGTATAATTTTTTAACAATACAGAGTGCTAAAGATAATAGTCCGTGAAATATAAAAGCACAGTAAGGCTTTTTCTTTTCCTCGGGAAATGTGTATGTGCATGTAAATCTAGGGTTTTTAAGACTTGATTTACCTATTTTCCTGTGAAAATCTGCTTTAAAAAATATAACACAAGCCAGGCGTGGTGGTGCATGCCTTTAATCCTAGCACTTGGGAGGTAGAGGCAGGCAGATCTCTGTGAGTTCAAGGCCAGCCTGGTCTACAGAGCAAGTTCCAGGCCAGCTGGGGATACAGGAAGACACTGTCTCAAAAAGACCAATATATATATATATATTATATATATTTATATATATGACACAAGACCCACTTACAAACAAAAAACACAAGAAGCACTTCAATCTTTTAAATTCCAATGTTGCAAATAACTGCTTCAGTATTAATATTTCCAAGGTTATATCTAAGGTACATAATAACCCAGATAATGTAAAGAAAATAGAACCATAAATATTTAACCCTATAAGGCAAACAATATTCATGAAAAAAATTTATTCATTTTTCTTTGTTTTGTCAATTTACTCCATGCCTCAGAATTTTGAACTACATAGACATTTGGTAATTCTTAATTATCATTAACAGTGAAACTTCGTTAGTATTTGGATAATGTGGATGTTGTAATTTACATTTGGTAAAACTGTCTAATAAGAACTTACTTGAAAAATAAGTTTGATGTATGGAAGTATAGGAAATGTAGAAAAATATGTTGTATCCTTAATTTTCAGTTGTGATCCAAGGAAATCAGACAACTCTCCAGTATCAGGATTGAAGGAGAAATTTGGAAATTCAATTATTTGCCTGGCTTTTTTATAATGACTTGTTACATATTGATTATCTATGTTTTTTTAATTTAATTTTTATTGATGGTTGTGCATTTCGTAATCATTTTCAATTCAGATCAGGCATATTTCCCTTTCCCTTCCCCCCACCCCCCACCCATCCCAGATCATGTATTCTGCCATAACTGTCCTGCATCTTTCAGGGTTTTTTTTTTTTTTCCATTTTTTAGCTATAAGTGATAATCCATGAGTATAAGCATCGTTCGTGCAAAACCAATCTACAGACTGTTGTGCCCAAACCCCTACAGCCCCACCATCCAGTGGGGGGTGACAGGTTGTTTGTTCAATCAAGTTGATCAAATGAGTGTCCAGACTACATCGCTGTAGTTTCACCATTCACCCCAATCGCAGCCTTAACATTCTACCACGCCCCCTCTTCCGCAGATTGTTCCCTAGGCTTAGAAAAGGGGCACAGGTGGATGAGAAGTAAAACTGTCCTCTATGTTTTAACTTGAAAAATGTGCTCAAGTTTGTGAGAACATCTGTTCATTTAAGGTACTTGACTATCTTAAATATTAAAGAAAATACACTGCTTAAACATTCTACCCAGAAAAGTCCATGGATTGCAAAAGTGAAACATATTCATGCAACATAGCATTTGTGAAAATTTTACTTGTAGGGGCTGGAGAGATGGTTCAATAGTTAAGAGTACTGGCTGCTCTTGTAGAGGAACTCCATTTGAATCCCAGCACCCACATGGCAGATAAAAACCCTCCATAACTCCAGTTCCAAGGGATCCAACATCATCTCTGACCTCCTGTTTGTAACTCCAGTTCTAGGGGATCCAATACCCCTTTCTGACCACCACGGGTATTGGCCAACATGGGTGCACTTATATACATGCAAGTAATACAGTCTCATAAACATAAAATAAAAATAATAGATAAAAATGTAGAAAAGAAACTTTTAATCTTGAGAACACTGCACATTTGCCCTAGAAGCCTTAAAGTTTATGAACATCCAAGTCCACATAAAATATCTTTATAAAATAAATTAGATTTTAAACTGAAAAAACTGAAAGTCAACAAAAATGCAGAGCAACCAAACTCTCATGTACTGCTATTAGTTTTATAAAATGGTACAATTACTTAGAGCTATAGTTTACAAATTTATATATACACTTGAAATAAAATGTAGTCATTGTACTCTAGAGTATATCCATACTCATAAACTACCTGTCCACAAATGTTCTAGAAATGCTTTATTTGCTTTATTTTATTTAGTTCTCTTTTTTTAGGCAACCTCTCTATGTAGCCCAAACTGTCCTCATTGCACAATCCTTTTCCCTCAGTCTCCAGGGTGCTGGGAGTTTAGGCAAGCACTCCCATGTTTTATTGCAACTTTATTTTAATAACTAAGATCTAAAAAATATCTGAGCCATCAATGGATTAATACATAAACATTAAGTTGTTACACAGTGTAGGACTCTATAATGAATTATTGATGTGTGCAACAACAAAGATGAATCTCAAAGATCACAATGCTCCTAGAAGATGCCAAGTGTTTAGCTCTGTACTTAGCATCTGTAGTTCATCATTGTGGAGGTTCTATTATAGTCCATTGCTTTGGGCCTCCAGTGAGGGTGCACAATATCAAAAATGAGTGGTGTTTGTCACTCCAAACCACTAGTATCAGGAGCCAGGAACAAGAAGCTACAACATGGCTATAGATCCACAGCCTCATCTGGGGACACATCTGAAATGTTTTAAGGACTAACCATAAACCCCACCCCCTATAATTCTATCGCTGCTATGGAGAGCACCACAGTGAAACTAAACCTTTACATATGGAATACTGGGAGACAATCAACATCCAAACCATAGCAGTTTACATTTTATACAGCATTCCATAAAACACAAGTTGATCTTCAGTGATAGAAAGTCAGTTAGTGGGAGAAGCAAAGGTGCAGTCAGGAAAGAGGACGGAAGAATTTTTACAAATACAGAGGAAATATTTAAAGATAAAGGTTACCTTCATTATCTTAAATATTCTGTTTCCCTGTCTATACTAGTATCTAATATTATATCTTTTAAATATGAGCAGTTTTTGCATATTGTTAGTTATAATCCAGTTATCTATTAATATTAATAAGTCCAGGTTAACTAAAACCAGAAGGTGAAAACAGTAAAATTTAACAATTTTATGTATTATTATTTATTACTCTATGAGTATGAATGTATTGTCCACATGTATGTAAGTGAACCTGTGTCCTGAAATGCCCAAAGAGGTCAGAAGAGGGCATTGGAGCCCCTGGAACTGGAGATATGATGGTTGTTAGCCTCCATGTGGGTGCTGAGATTCAAACCTAAGTCTTCTTCAAAAGCAGCCAGTGCTCTTAACCAGTGAGCCATCTCTCCAGCCCCAAAATTTAACATTTAAATATATGTTAAGTTTAAAAAAAACAAAGATAATAAAAGTTAATTCTGGAATTTTTGGCTACATTATTTTTAGCTATATAATGGAAGTCACAACATACTAGGGCATAGACTGAGAAAAACAAAGATATGACTCTAAGAGAAAGAATTTCTATAGTGAATTAAATGGACCTACCTCCATGAGTATAAAGAAAGCACTAATTAAACTCAATAAGTTAGATAGATAGATAGATAGATAGATAGATAGATAGATAGATAGATAGATAGATGATAGATGATCTAGCCATTCCACTTTTGGGCATATGCCAAAGGGTTCTATATCTTTATATCCTACTACAGAGATAACTGCTCATTCGTGTTCATTGCTGCCCTATTCACAATATCCAGGAAATGGATACAACCTAGATGTCTATCACTGATAAATGGATAATCAAAATGTGGTATAGTTACACAATGGAATATTAGTCAGTTGTTAAGAAAAGTTAAACCATGCAATTTTCAGGTACATGAATGGAACTGAAGCAATCACCCTGAGTGAGGCAGCCCACAACCAGATAGAGAAAGGCTACATGTCCTCCTCTCTCATAATCAATTCTAGCACTGAATCTTTAGATACGTTTCATTTGAAAACCTGCAGAAGTCAGTAAACAAATAGGAACCGTGGTGATATCTCCAAAAGGAGAGAAGGTAGAGTGCAGTAACATATAAAGGAAAAGGAAAATAATGGATTAAGATAGATAGATAGATAGATAGATAGATAGATAGATAGATAGATAGATAGATAGTTAAAATTGAGTTTAACAATGTCCCTACTATATATCACAGGCCAGCAAATAAAAATCCCAGGAATGAGCTTCCTCTTTGAAGGTGTTGGCCATAAACCCTCAAACATTACTGGCTATTGCCATCACTCTTGGTCACCCTCCAGAACATGACATAAAATCCCAATTCTGAAGACACTACATCCTTTAGTCATAGACTAGAAGAATCAAGCTGATACTGACCTGGAAGCTTCATTTCTACTGGCTAGCTTTCATGGTGTTTAGAGGCACAATCAAGACAATCAATCTTATCTAGCTGTGAACCCTGTGAGCTAGGCAATATAACAAAGTCCCTGGCAAGATAGTGCACCAGTGCAATAGTGGCATGGATGTTATGGGAGTAACCAACAATTTCTCCCATTTGGATTTAAGGTCTGTCCCACAAAACCAAACCCATATTTGACACTGTTATTTGGACCAAGAATCTATGGCTAGACATGCAGTAGTCCCTAGGGGAGAACCTACTGCTATTCTGCTAAGTTGACAGTGTTAAACTGATTCCTAATGACTTATGGTTATATCCATAGATTAGTCCATCTCTCAGTTCTCACCAGAGAAGGTTCTTGTTACAGAAGATGGTGATTAATCCAGTGTCCTACAACTGGCCAATGTGTAGAGAACATGAATCTGTGTAGTGTTCAGTCATAAATGAGATGTCTGCACCACACCCCCTCCTCGCAAGACTCAGGTGTCATTGTGGAAGAGGGGGCAGAAAGATCATAAGAGCCAGAGGTGGAAATGACTCCAAAAACCAGTATTTTCTGGACACAGCAGGGTTGTTCATGTGTGAACACACAGTGGATGTAACAACATGAACAATACCTGCGTACAAGCCAGACAAAATCCAGCATGGAAAGGGGTCAAATACAGTGCCCTAGCCTCGCTTATGGATTATTGGCAATTAACAGCTGCTGGGAGAGAGAATGTATATCAGATGGGCTGGCCACATTCCAAAGGATGTTTAATAAAAATATACAAAAGCATTTAACATATTTTTAACTTTTAAAAGAAATATTGCCTCAAGTATATAAATAACCATAATTTTTAAAAATTTTTAAATTTTATTTATTTTGTATGTGTATGAATGTACTGTCTGCACATAGGTCAGTGCACCGTGTCATGCAATGCCGCGGAGGTCAGAAGAGGGTGTCAGATTCCCCTGGAACTGGAGTTAAAGATGGTTCTTAGCTGCTATGTGGGTGCTGGAGATCGAACCTGGGTCCTCTGCAAGAGCAGTCAGCGCTCTTAAACACTAGGCCATCTCTCCAGCCCCAAATTTTAAAATTAGAAAGAAATAACATCTAAGTGCTAACTATACTTATCTGCAGGTTGCAAAACTATGAATTTCTTTTATCCCTCTATTTCTTTTTAGTTTTCATGCTGTGAATGTTTCACATTATTTTAAACAATTAGTAAAGCTCTATTGTCAGTCCTGGGTGTGCAACACAAAATTACTGATTTTTAGCATTACCTTGTGCCATATAAAATCATGAAACTACTTATAGCACATTACTTGGAAAGAGCTCTCATGTGATTCTAACTCATTAAATATGGTTCCAGTGTTCATTCGTAAAAATGATAGGTACTCTCATGCCCCTCTGCAAAGAGCAACAAAATGAATGACATGACATGTTCACGATAAAACATATAATACATTTAAGGAATGGGAAATCTCTTCCAGGATAGAGAACTATTGTACTGAGCATCAAGAAAAAGGGCTCGGTGCCCTCTGGGACCAAACCCTGCCATTGAAAGTCCTGGGGCAAATCTTCACAGCTCTGAAGACACCACGATCACACTGGTCTAATGTATCACCAGCAGTGCTGATGAAGCTATTTGGAGGCAATAATGGGATGCATTCTATAGGCCTTAAGGCTGCACCTGCTTCACAGGGAAGTCCCATAGTCCTAAGAAACAGAGAGCTGGACAACGGGCAGAAATAATGCTACTTGATGGCAAATCTAGCATGACTCACAAGAAAATGTACCATATATTTATCATTTCCATCTTCAGAAAAGTGTCTATCACTAAAAAAACTTTTTTTGGTCTTTTCGAGACAGGGTCTCCTTGTAGCCCCAGCTGTCCTGGAATTTGCTCTGTAGACCAGGATGGCCTTGAACTCACAAAGATCCGCCTGCCTCTGCCTCCCACATGCTAGGATAAAAAAAACTTTTATTAAAAGACATCAAATCTCATATTTTTTAAAACCCTCACAGCTGGTCACTTGTTATTTTGCCACAGGAATTATCTCATCCCTACCCTAATTTTAGGCTCCAAGCTTATCTTAATTTTTTTACCATGAAATCATAAATAAGCATTTCCTTTACTCTCTTGTTTTCCTCTGGCAATCAAATATTAAATATGCCCTCTTCTAGTAGGAAGCTTACCTCTTTCCTCTCCTCTTTCTCCTCCCTTCTCTCCACTGCCCTTCTGCTTCTCACAACTCTTTTCTCAAGACATGAGAATTATTGCTCATTTATAACATGTATGCTCAGTATCATTCTCTGTCTGATGAAGAAAGTACAGCCATTTACTCTCTGTATAGTGGAGAGTCTGATACATAGAGATGGACTGATAGGCCCAAGTTACACAAGCAGAACAGAATTCAAAACTATGGAGGAAAAACATATGCTTTGGGTAGAAGTGTGAGGTTTTTCTCCCTTATTTTATGGTTCTGTATCCAAGATACTAAGGTACTAATTTGCACATTTAATTTTTTTTTATATTTTTCTTTGACAGATTCATGTGTCATCTTGACACAAATGGGTAGACACAACTTCATCAGAGGAACTTTTTCTGTTGGAGTGGCTTGTGGACACATCTGTATAGCATTTTCTTGATTGTTGCGTGATGTGAGGCAGCCCAGTCCATTGTGAATGGTAGCACCCCTGGGCAGGTGATCCTGCGTTGTATAAGAAAGCAGCCTGAGCATGGGCCAAAGCAGGATAAGCATGGGCCGAGATAGCAAGCCAGGAAGCAACATACTTCTAAGGTCAGTGTTTCAGTTCTTGCCCTGAGTCCCTGCCTTGGCTTCCTTCCATGATGAACTGTAAGCTGGAGGTAAAAGATACAATTCTCATCCCCAAGCTTGTTTTGGTTAATGTGTTTACCATAGCAATAGAAAGTAACTAGGACAGGGCTGGAGAGATAGCCTAGCGGTTAAGAGCACCGACGCTCTTGCAGAGGACCTGGGTTCGATCCCCAGCACCCACATGGCGGCTAAAACCGTCTGTAACTCCAATTCCAGGAGAACTCCAGTTCCAGGGGAATCCGAGACCCTCTTCTGACCTCCGCGGCATTGCACGACATGGGTGCACAGACCTGCATGCAGACACTACATTCATACACATACAAAAAATAAATAAATAATAATAAAAAAAAAGAAAGTAACTAGGACAATACTGCAGAGCACTGTTTATTTGGATGTTATCTCCTCTAATTGCTCATTTGTTACTATATATTTATTCTACACTCTGTAAAACAAGATCCCAGACTGGTTTGAGGGAGTCTTCTATCTGAATTATAACTTAATGCTCTTTATTATAGATGCAGCAGCAATGCTCACAAGCCCTAAAATGATTCAGGATTATAAACCCAGTCTGTACTTTACTTTGTCAAATCATATAGTTACAGATATGCTTATATCCCATAAACTAAATATTGCAACTTGTGGGGCTTTTGGCCCCACTATTGGAAAGACTACACATGTGGGAGTGATGGTCCCATGGCCAAACACACAGCTTTGGAACTGAGAGTTCCATTGCCCAACATACAGCCGTAGAATTGATAGTTGAACTGTCAAACATGTGGTTGTGGAGCTGCTGGCTCCCACAACCAAACAAGCTGAAAAGCCAGCTGTGGGGTTGTTAGCCCCATAGCCAAGCACAAGGACAGTGCCCAGGGACCATGTCAGATGGTGAAAATCCGTTTATTCTATGTAACCAGCAGCTTATATAGGTTGCGTGACATCACCTCCCAGTGGCCAATCTTAGATCTCCACACCATCAACTTGGGGGCGGGGGGTACCCAGAAAGGGACATGCAGACAAACAAGTCAGCTCATGTGTGCTCTGTACTATAACATCGCTTAGTGCGCTAAGCAGACTGTGCCTGCACATGCGCAATGTGCTCCTGAATCCATGACTGCCCTCTCACAGCAACTTACCCTTCCAAACTGCCGGAGTTACTTTTTTTCTAAAGTTCCTTTTCCAATTATTCTGACTTACCAACAGGATGCTTTTGCCAAATAGTAACAGGGGAAAGTAAGACAAAGAACAAGCAACTCCTGAGTATAGGTCATTTGTCTTCCCCAAATGAGCACTGCAGTACACTGTACTACTATGTTCTTTCACTTTATACCTCCTAGTGAATGCGCATTTGTAGCATTTGTGGTTTTAATCTGCATTTCGCTAATAACAGCTGAACACTTTTAATGTGTTCATTTTTATTTGAACGTGTTCTAATGTAAAGTATCTTCAAACATTTCATCCATTTCACCAATTTGAAATCATTTTATATATTGTAGATGTGCATTCTACCTGTGACAAATAATTCAAATGCCTGTCCTCATCCTATTGTCTGCCTTTCTTTCCTCTTAAAGAAGGATAAATGAGGAAGTTTCTCTGGTGAAAATTGAGTGATGTATTATCTATGGGTATAATAGCAAGTCATTAGAAATCCGTTTACTTCTATGTCCATTAGAGCAGAATAATAGTAGTAGGATCTCCCCCATGGCATGTGACCAGTACAGCCACAAGTTTCTAGGCATGTTATCAGTGCCAGATATGGGCTCCATCTTGTGAAGTGGACCTTGGTTCCAATCAGAAAGTCATAGGTTACACCCATAACTGGAACAGAGGGCATATTTTGCCAGACCAGTTGTTACTGTAGCTAACTGGATTCACACCTGGGCAAAGATTAGGGTACTTTATTCTTCTGGTACCATTCACAGCACTTCCCAGCATTATGAAAGCTAGCCAGTAGAGATAAAGCTTTGAGGTCAGTACCAGCTTGATTACCACTTGTTTGTTCTAAAGCTTCACCCACAGGGTCTTGCTGATATACAGCAGGCCCACAGCCAGCATCATCCTAATTGGAGAAAAACTATAAGCATTTTCACAAAAATCATGAATGAGACAAGGGATCTACTCTCTTCATTCCTATTCAATACTGTAAGATTTTAGCTAGAGCAATGAGAAAAGTGAAGGAGAAAAATGAGATACTAATTGGAAAGAAAGTATCCCTATCTCAGATGATATGATACTATATATAAAATACCCAAAAGACTCCACCAGGGGCTGGAGAGATGGCCTAGCGGTTAAGAGCGCCGACTGCTCTTGCAGAGGACCCGGGTTCGATCCCCAGCACCCACATGGCGGCCGAGAACCGTCTGAATCTCCAATTCCAGGAGAACTCCAGTTCCAGGGGAATCCGACACCCTCTTCTGACTTCCGCGGCGTTGCACGACACGGGTGCACAAACCTGCATGCAGACAGTACATTCATACACATACAGAAATAAATAAAATTTTTAAAAAAAGACTCCACCAGAAAACTCTGAAAGCTGATGAACATTCAGCAAAGTAGCAGGACACAAAATTAGCACACAAAAATCAATAGCCTTTGCATACAACACCAAAAAACATACAAAGAAAGAAACCAAGAAAATAATCCCATTTGCAATAGTCCCCAAAACAATAAAATACCCAGATGTAGTGATCCATGCCTTTTATCCTAGCACTTGTGAGGCGAAGGCAGGTAGCTCTCTGTGAGTTTAATGAGAACCTGGTCTACATAGTAAGTTCCAGGCTATCTGGTGTTACAAGGAAGATCTTGTCTCAAAAACCAAAAACCAAAAATCAAAACAGACCTATAAAATATTTTGGAACAAATCTAACAAAGGAGTGAATGACCTGTAGAATCAAAATGTAGGACATTGAAGAAACAAGTTGAAGATGAAAGCTTTCCTAGATCAAGTATTAGTAGCATATTAATATTGTGAAATGGCTATCCTACCAAAAGCAGTGTAAAAATTCAATGCAATATCTATTAATATTTCAATACAATTCACAGAAATTGAAAAATAATCTCAAATTTTATATGGAAATGCAAAAATCCCAGGATAGCCAAAACAATACTAACTGAACAAAATAGTCATAATATTAAAGTAGTTCAGTTATTTTTCTTATCTTATTTTTTCTCCTATTTTATTTTTTTTAATTTTTTAAAATTTTTTTATTAATTTTATTTATTTCTGATGTGTATGAATGTACTGTCTGCATGCAAGTTTGTGCACCCGTGTCATGCAATGCTGCGGAGGTCAGAAGAGGGTGTCGGATTCCCCTGGAACTGGAGTTCTCCTGGAATTGGAGTTTCAGACAGTTCTCGGCTGCCATGTGGGTGCTGGGGATCGAACCCGGGTCCTCTGCAAGAGCGGTCAGTGCTCTTAACCACTAGGCCATCTCTCCAGCCCTCTCCTATTTTAAAAAATATATTCCAAAGTTGTTCTTTGCTTCCTTCCAAGTTATATAATCTATGTAATGTTGTATGATTTTACCTTTCTTTGTTCAAACATATAAGCTACCTGAAATTACTTGGTAAATATATTATAAATAAAATATTAAAACTCAGTTTTCTCCAAATGTTGAAGAGTTGACTTATAACATTTATTGAAAATGATTTCTTTCCTCACAGTACAACAATGCCACCTTTGGACCGAATCAAATGACCATGTTTATGTGTGAGTTCAGTAGCATCTCATCAAAAACACAGCATTTCCATCCTATCACAGGAAAACCCCAACAAAAACTGGGGAACATTCTACAAAGCCACTAGCCAGTATTCTCCAAAGTCATGAAGAATAGGGAGAGACTTAGTAACTATCATAGACAGCTTTATGCATGTGGGAATCTCAAATCCTGAAACAGAAAAGGGATGTTTGTGCAAGTTATCGCAGAGTCTGAATTAAGTGTGTATTTTAATTGGTAGTATCATACAGTTGTGAAATTCTTGGTTTGAAAAACTGTGGTTATGCAATATGTTAACATCATCATTGTTGAATGAATAATACACATGAATATCATTAATATGAATATTGAATAAATGCCAAACTACTCTCTTCCCACATTCTGCAAGATTCCTAAATATCATGCCCAATTTCCACTTTCATTGTCATTTAAGGATTTTAGTTTTCTTTAACTTTTTGCTACTATTTTTTTTAGAAAACATCTAGCAGTCTTTCTTAAAATAACATTTCCATTATCCTCAAATTTGTTCAGAATTTCTGTCAAAGTTGTGGCTCTACTACCCATCCATCTTTTCAGGGGAAAGGACCATGTTGGCTTGAAACAAGCAGTGTAGGCCCATAGCACAAAGTACATCTTTGACAGTTAATCTAATTTGAATTTCTGGAAGATGGAAGTTCCATTTACATCTGATATTAATTTATATCTGGGTACTGTCTTGATGTGACTCTTTTTATTAATAATATTACTGTTTAAATTTGAAGATTTTCTATGTATTCTGAGGTTTTCCCTGAATTAATCTCATTGTCAATTCAAGCTTATTATTACCAACTTAAACATTTTCATTTTATCAGCCACTACTCAGTTTCCATTGACTCTGTGTTCCCATACTCTTTTTTTTAACTTCTTATGTGTATCAGTGTACTGTCTGCATGTAGGTAGGTACACCCATGTCTTGCAGTGCTGTAGAGGTCAGAAGAGGGCATCGGATTCCCCTGGAACTGGAGTTAAAGACAGTTCTTATCCACCATGTGGGTGCTGGAAATCAAACCCAGGTCCTCTGCAAGAGCAGTCAGTGCTCTTAACTGCTGAGCCATCTCTCCAGCACCCCCCCATACTCCTTTACTTATAAATAATCTATTCTCCTTTTGGAAGTAATTGTTCTTATGCATCTAGTCTTTTTATTTCTTTTTCCTGTGTGACACCAATCTTGGGAACTCGAGAAGAATAATCCCACTCCAGAAAGGGAACCAATGAAAGTTTGGATACTGCCAAAGTCCTACTGGGTGAATCAATGACTTTTATTGCAATTACTTTCACGAGTATGAGTGATGGGTTATCTACAGGAAGAGAAATGACTCAGAGACAGCTGTGTCACCAAAGCCTACCCCAGCATGGTGACAGCTCACAAAACTGGAAACCCAGAGCATGCTACATAACTTGCAGACATCTCCACAGGTCTTTCCAGGGATCTCAGGTGGTCTTAGCCTTTTCTGAGCAGCATGGCTTCTCTGAGGGTATCTCTCACCAGTCCTTATGACTTAAGTCAGTTTGTGAGGGAGGCATCTGTCAACACAAAAGCAGAGCTGTCACCTCAAAGGGGTTAAGAGATAGTTTATTCTGGATCCAAATATGAGTGACCATGGCCTGGGAACATAGATTCAGGTTACTATTCCCAATTCCATGTTCCAGCATGGTCACAGTTGCGTTGCAGTTTTATAGTAACAGAACAAAGAAAAGTCATAAACCAGCATGCTTTTCAAATACATTGGTCACAGTAAAGGTCATAGTAAAGCAGGATGGTTTCTACCATAGGTCTCAGATGCTATCTGATGACACTCTTAGCACTTTGATTGGTGAGATATGATAGTCTGCTAAATGTTTTTATCTGTTAACCATGGAATGTTGGATCTGAAACAGAGGTGGGCAAGGAGTGGTTATTTAGAGCTAAACAGGGTCCAAGAAAAATTGTAAATAAATTAAAGTGTTAATCAGTTGGTCAGCTTTGCAGAAACCTCAGTCCAAGATGCAGGATTTTTCTGGGAACTTTCTTTCACACCCTTATGAATCCATGGAGATTCGGGGATTTCCTGAAGCTATTGAGTTGTTTACTTCCTGGGTCTGAGGTGCTTCCATGCAGGATGGACTGATTCACCTCCTTTAGAATATCTTTTGTATTATGGAGCTTCCCTCCAACATGATTTTTCTTTCCAAGGAAGAAAGTGCTGCATATTCCTTGATCACTCTCTTCCTCTTTGGTGATCCTTCATTGACTTTTCATATTATTAATAAAAAGTGGTTGGCTGGCTGGAGAGATGGCCTAGCGGTTAAGAGCGCCGACCGCTCTTGCAGAGGACCCGGGTACAATCCCCAGCACCCACATGGCGGCCGAGAACCGTCTGAAACTCCAATTCCAGGAGAACTCCAGTTCCAGGGGAATCCGACGCCCTCTTCTGACTTCCGTGGCATTGCACGACACGGGTGCACAGACTTGCATGCAGACAGTACATTCATACACATACAGAAATAAATAAAAATTAAAAAAAAAATGGTTGGCTATGGTCCAGTGGATGGGCCAACGTTCAAGAGTATATGGGGAGCACAACTGTACTTTGTGGGTTGTTTAGGAACAAAAGGATGAGGACCTGGAGTTGGGTACAGGGAGGTGGTGATGGATGGAGGTGGTTACCTGAAATTATGAAGTTAAATATATTTGAGTCTTCTAATTCACCTTTTGCGAGTAGCAAGGAATTTAGTGATTCTCTACATAAAGCTTTGGACAAACTGAAAAAATAAGGAAAATAATGATGCTTGCTGGTTGCTTCTAGCTTCTCTAGATAAAATGATGAAAAAAAAATGGTTACAATGATAAAATTAAATCCCTCCAGATTGGCAGAAAGAGTTTAAAGTTTTCTAAGTGCGGTCTGGAAAAGAATCTTCCCTCCAGCAGCCACAGAGCTCAAATTGCTGCAAATAAAACCAAGGCCCCCATTATACATTTGGCTGACCTAAAAAACAAATTTAATTCCCAGCCTGGAAAAGTGTTGGCAATAAAAGCAAAATCCTGTAATTCAGGGTGGGTGTGTGGGAGGACCTTAATGAGGCTTAGGACTTTGAACCCTCACACTCTGAAGGGTTTATTGTACCTGAGAGAGTAGTGTCTGCACATCTGTCCCCACCCCCCTCCACCCTTGACTGAAGGAATTAATCCTACATTTTCTGCTGAACAGACTTTTCTTAAAGGAGATATCAGGCAAGACAATGCTGATGTCCCTCAGTACCTAGAAATTGTTGTGTCTAGACCTATAACCAGAATCAAGGCTAAGTCACTAAGCAGACCCCCAGAGGTGAGATAGAAAGTATGGTCCATGAGAAGGTGTGCTATACCACTAACGAACTTACTGAGTTTCTTAATCCATTCAAGTGAAAGTCTGTATAGGAATGGATTTTAAGGGTGTGGGATAATAGTAGAAAGAATATAAAACTGAATAAGACTGATTTATCATCAATGGCTCACTGAGCAGAAATTCTAGGATTGGTATGAATGTTTCACAGTTAACAAAAGTTTATTTGATTGGTTAGCTGAAATATTTACCAGAAGATGGCCTACTAAGAAAGAGCTAGAGATAACCTTGGCTGATAACCCTGGCTTAGTGTTTGTTGATGAAGGAATTTTAAGGCTCCATGAAAATGGACTTCTTCTCCACAATGAAGATGAAAAAGAAGGTCTTTAGGGAATCTCTTGGGATTAACATGCCCTATTATTAACATGAGAGGGAAAACTGCAAGGACTCAGTTCATACAGGATGAAAATGGTCCAGAACCTTCAGAAGTGAAGGTGTAAGTCCTCCTCCAGGGAAAGAGCCAAGAGCAGCCGAGGTGGCCCTGAGAATGGAGGAGATATAGAATAGGAAGTAGAGGAAGGTAGGTATAAATGTCACCTAAGGCCGGGCATGGTGGCACACGCCTTTAATCCTAGCACTTGGGAGGCAGAGGCAGGCGGATCTTTGTGAGTTCAAGGCTAGCCTGGTCTACAGAGTGAGTTCCAGGACAGCTGGGGCTACAGGGAGACCCTGTCTCGAAAAGACCAAAAAAATAAAAAATAAAAAATAAAAAATAAATGTCACCTAAGGACATGTGACCAGTGCAGAAATGAGGATTGCAGTTGACATGTTTCTGTCCTATTTTGTTAAAAACAAGTTTGTGCATATATACACATTTTTTTCTGTTTTATCATATAATTGAGATACTGGTAGTAGGGATGTGTTATAAATCTATATTTTCATATTTGTTATGATATACTAAAAGACTAAACATTACACAAGGGTCCTTACCACCTCTTTTAAAATATGTAATACATTTCCAGTTATAGGTAGAAGATTATATACAGTTAAGCAGAATTATGTCCTTCTTATTGTTTTCATTTGGAAATTAAGCATGACATAAGAAAATGCAATTAGGTGTCAAGTTGACAAGGGATGTACTTGTGATGACTGATCTTGGTTGTAAACTTGCCTGGATCTAGACTAAAATGTGAGGACCTTTCTGGATCATTAGTTGAAGCTAAAAGACCCACCCTAAATGTGCATGTTACCTTCTGATGACAACCCACATAAAAAGGCCGTGGCAAAGGGAGCTCTGCTTTTGTCCTGCTTGCTTTGTCTCTCATTGGCAAGTTCATTTTTCTTGTTGCTGTGTCATTCCTTCATTGATATTAGAACTAATTTCTTCAGATTCCAGTGTCGACTAGAGACCAGCAGATCTGCAGGAATCCTCGGGCCTTCAACACTAGATTGGATTGCTGAGACATCCAGCCTTGTGGCCTGAGCAACTGCTGGATTTCAGTCTCTCTAATATGGTGCAGCCATCATTGGACTACTCGAGCTTGTAAGTCAATCTAATACACACACACACACACACACACACACACACACACACACACACACACATTTTATCTGCTCTCTTCCTTTAGAGAGCCATAACTCTCTAAGGGGGAATCTTTAGGTGCTCCACCATGCTCCCACAGTAGGTGGACAAGGGTAAGGGAGGAACTGGATTGGATGATTTAACTGTCATTCAGAAAATCTTTCTGCTAAGGTACATATTTGGTTCCTTTTCTGTTTCTGAATTCTGCTTCAAAGAGTTTCTGTCACCATAGCCACAGTGCTATGCCCCGTTGCTTGGTTTTACCTGAAATGCTACTTTAGTTAACTCTTAGCCTACAAATAATTCACCTCAGTGATGAGTTCCTTATAACTTCTTTGCTATTATCAACTCACTATATTGTTTTTTGGTCTCCCATAGTGTTCTAACGAAGTCAAGGGCATATGTGAAGGAATATTTCTGTGCCTGTGCTTAATTAATTTCTGTGCCTAGAATATTAATCAGGAAGCTTTACAATAACCATTTTAAATCCAGTCATCAAATTCCACATATCCATTTATTGTCAGCTCTGTTTCTGGGTTAAGGCAAGAAAGAATAGGAATAAGTTTATTACACTTCAATGAAAGCACAGCATATCTAGAGCACTGATAATAAAATAATATAAAACATTAAACATCATATGACTCAAATATAAGTAATAAATGGTAAAATGATTAGGTGATAAGGCATGTTTTAACTTTTGTTTTTTAAAGATACAGTGTTCTTACTTTTCTGGAGGAGTGTGTTGAGTTAACCAAAGACTGTCACATACTCTCCATGAGGCAATTCCAAGTCCTTATTATGCCCTCTGCCAACAAATATCACATAAAAGGACACAAGAGTCAGAGGTGAACAGAGATTAGACAAGCTCTCAACCAGAATGTTAACATCCTCTGCCTCCTTCCCATTCTTATTTTCACTTCCTGCTTAGGTTTTGAAGGAAATAAATGAATGCCAGGTTTCCCAGCTTAAGAATATGTGTGTGTGATTTCTATTGTTGCAGGTGACATTCCAAATCATGATCTTTGGGTTGGCTTTGAAATACCATTACTCATAATAACATAACCTCACATATCAGTACTATAAACCAAGTTCTTTCAAACTGGTGAGTACCTGCCACTTAGTTTTTAATAAGTTCAGATTCAGACATCTTTCTTTTTAAAGATGGTTAATTTAATGAAAGATAAAACAAATGAAAAGAGCCCCAAATCCCATCTAGTGGAGCATCTCAGATCTGATTACATAAATACAATAAGAGAGGAATGTGTGGGTCTCCTTCTCTCTCTCGGTCTCATACACACACACACACACACACACACACACACACACACACACATACACACACAATAGAACTCAGAGAACCATAATTTAAAACAGGTAATCCAATCATTAAACATTTGTGCTTCAACTATTTTCACTGAAATTATGCATGAAAATTTAGTTCCAAAGTCAGCATTAGTTATTGATGCATGTTTTGACCAGAGATTTATTGAGTTGTATAATGGTCTGTTAAAATTATTTATAAAACTCATTAGTAGCCCTGTGAGTTCTGTTAATATTTCCAGCTACTGTTTGCTCTCCTGAAGTCTCCAAGTGCGTAGAATGCTATAATGAGTAATGAGGCCTTAACGAAAGTGTTAATAACATACAAGAAAAACCACAGCCAGCATCATTCTAAATAGATAAAAATGTAAAGCATTCCCGTTAAAATCAGAGTTAAAATCAGAAACTCAACAAGGATGTCCACTATTTCCATTCATTTTCAATATAGTGCTTAAAACTCCTGCTAGAGCAATAAGACAAGAGAAGGAAATTTAAAAGGGGACTAATTAGAAAAGAAGTGGTCAAACTATCACTATTTGAAGATGAAATGACATTATACATAGAGATCTTAAAAATTCCAATATAAATCTTCTAGAAATGATCAACACTTTCCACAAACTGGCAGGAAACAAAGTCAATTTACAAAACTCTGTAACCTTTCTATACACCAATAACAAGTAATCAAGGAAAGAGTTCATGAATACACTCCCATTCACAATAGCCTCAAAAAAATCTAGGAATAAACATAACAAAAGACATTAAAGACCTCTACAATAAATTTTTTAAATATTTGAAGAAAGATATTGAGGAAGACACAAGGAGATGGACAGACCACTCCTGCTCATGTATTGGTAAAATTAATATTGTGTGAAGGATAATCCTATGAAAAGTATTTCTAGATTCAGCGCAATCTCAATCAAAATTCCCATGACATTTTTCACAAACATAGAAAAAAATCCTAAAATTCATATGGAATAATAAAAGACCATGGATAGCCAAAGCAATACCAAACAAAAAGACCAATTTTGGGAATATTTCCATATTATACACTCAAACTATATTACAGAGCAATAGTCATAAAAACAGCATGGTGTTGGCACAAAAACAGACATATAGATCAATGGAACAAAACAGAAGACCCAAACATGAGCACATGCAATCTCAGCCATCTAACATTTAACAAAGGTACCAGGAATACACACTGGAAGAAGGACAGCATCTTCAACAAATGATGCTGGCAAAACTGGATCTCCTGTAGAAGAATGAAATTAGACATTTATTACTGGCACAAAAGTTAACTCCAAATGAATCAAAGACCTCATTGTGAAACTCTGAAACTCTGAAACTTTTAGAAGAAAAGTTAGGTAGTATCTTATAATATACAGGACCAGGAAAGGACTTTCTAAATTGGACATCAGTTGCTTAAAAATTAAGGTGGAAAATTGACAAATCCACCTAAATAAACTAAAAAAGGACCTGTGCATGAAAGGAAGCAACCAGTTGAGTGAAGATGAAATCCAAAGAGTGGGATAAAATGTTCATCAGGTGTACATATGGCAGAGGGTTAATATCCAGAATGTACAATGACTTCAGGAAACAAAGAAGCAAGGAAATGAATGACCCAGCCAAAAATCAGGATCTGGATCTACACAGAGAACTCTCAAAATGTCCAGGAAGCACTTTAAAAATTGTTCACTTTCTTGATAATTAGGAAAATGTAAAGCAAAACCACTTTAAGATTTCATCTTACCCCAGTCAGAATGGCTAAGATCAAGAGAACAAATGACACCAAATGCTGGCCAGGATGCAAGAAAAGGAGAACACTCATTCAGTGTTAGTGGGATTATAAACTTTTGGAACAAGTTTGTACAGAACACTTAAAAAACTAAAATTAAATCTACTATGTAATCCAGTTATATCACTCATTGGCACATTAAAAAACACTCAGTGTCTTCCTGCAGAGATACTTGTGCATCCTTGTGTGTTTCTTCTCTTTTCACAATAGCTAAGAAATGGAAACAAATGTCCCTCAGCTGATGAATGGATAATGAGTGTGTGGTACATTTATATAATAGAGTTCTAATCAGCGGTAAAGAAAACAAAATCATGAAATTTGCAGGTAAATGGGTGGAACTAGAAGCTGTTATACTAAGTTAAGGAACATAGACTCAGAAAAACAAGGGACATATAGTCTCTCATTTGTGGATTAGCTCCAAATCCTTAGATACAAGTATACTTCGCATCACTCATCAACGAAGCTTTTAATTTTGGCAACAGTTAGAGACTATGACAGAGTTACACAACTAGTCAAATGCAGAGAATAAGTGTCTGAAAGATGCCTAGCCCTATTTGATACATTTACAATGCAATCTCTACACTTAAGGCCCAGATAGCATAGCAGAGAGACTATTAATGCATCTGTCAACTCTCTCCAGTGAAGCTTCCTCCTGCAACAGATGGTGATTAACACAGAAAGCCACAACTGGCCAGAATATAGAGAAAAAGAGACTGTAGAGTGCAGGTCCCTGGATGGGACTCCTGTATCAAATCTCTCCACCCAGAGTTCAGGAACCCTTTCAGAAGAGGGGGCAGAAAGATTGTAAAACCCATATGACCATAAGGAAACAGAGTTTTCTGGGTTTCTTGGAACTTGCTCATAATAGCTTACATCAATGGTTATAACACACACAAAACCCATGCAAAATCAAACCAGAAAAAACCTTGCATGGAAGTGGGGAAATGGGTAAGAAGCTCCCACATTAGCTGAGGAACTACAGGTGACTGACCACTCCAGGGTGACTGAGAGTTGGTCTTTAATGGAGAGATGCGGGATAGGTTGACCAGGCTCCAGTGGATGGACTCACACGAGGTATCTTTAGGGACATAAACTTGACTTGGTAGCCTTAACACACATGACAGCATGCATGAAATCTGGCAGGAGGGCCATGGAGGGATGTCGATGTGGAAGGGGTTCCAAATGTGATCAGGAGGTCTTGTATGGAATGCACAAAATTCAATAAACATATTTAAATGCTAGTATTTATAGTAATTTTTAACCATTGGTGCAGTAGTGACTTTTATTTTCTTAAGGGTAAATAGCATTAACATCCAATCAATGGGAGGAAACGTGTGTGTGGTAGTGTTAACAATCAAATATACATGGTTGGAAATATCACAGATCCTATAGAAAAACCTATTTTTGCCACATCTCTAGATCAATGTAATTTCTTACTTTATTAAAATTATGCAACCTCATATTTACAGACAAGTGTACCTTTCATTCCTAATTAAAGAAGTTTGTTTTTGCATTAGCTAGAGAATATTGCAGAATTCCAAAACTTATTGAATGTGGAGAATGGGTGTCTATGAGAAGCTTTACCCTAAGTCACACATCTTCAATGTAACTTATACACTTTGGATAAATGTATCTCTTTTCACCAGAGTAGTTTCCTTATTCAGCAGGTGATAATTAACAGAGACCCAAAATTAGTCTAAATGAGAACACATATTTTACTTATCCCTGAGTAGGATACCTATTTCATACATCTGGATCAGGGATCTTTATAAAAGAGGAGCCCAAGGGGCAGGAGAGATGGCCTAGCGGTTAAGAGCGCCGACTGCTCTTGCAGAGGACCCGGGTTCGATCCCCAGCACCCACATGGCGGCTGAGAACCATCTTTAACTCCAGTTCCAGGGGAACCCGACACCCGCTTCTGACCTCCGCGGCATTGCACAACACGGGTGCACAGACCTGCATGCAGACAGTACACACATACACATAAAAAATAAATAAATAAATAAATAAACCAAAAGAAAGTTAGATCCACTCCCAGAATTGAAGAGAGCATTCATTCAGTTTTCCCACAGCACAGAATAGATACTGCCAGATAGAAGCCAAGCAGACCAAGAGAGACAGCCTATGAAACTTGTGACCAGGTGACAATGTGAATTATGGTTTTTTTTGGGGGGGNTTTTCCTGTGTGACACCAATCTTGGGAACTCGAGAAGAATAATCCCACTCCAGAAAGGGAACCAATGAAAGTTTGGATACTGCCAAAGTCCTACTGGGTGAATCAAAACTGGAAACCCAGAGATGCTACAAACTTGCAGACATCTCCACAGTCTTTCCAGGTTCAGGTGGCTCAGGCCTTTTCTGAGCCGCATGGCTTGCTCGAGGGTATCTCTCACCAGTCCTTATGACTTAAGTCAGTTTGTAGGGGCATCTGTCAACACAAAAGCAGGAGCTTCCCCTCAAAGGGTTAAGAGATAGTTTATTCTGGATCCAAATATGAAGTGACCATGGCCTGGGAACATATCGATTTCAGGTTACTATTCCCAATTACCTGTTCCAGCATGGTCCACAGTTGCGTTGCATTTATAGTACAGAACAAGAAAAGTCATAAACCAGCTGCTTTTCAAATACATTGGCACAGAAAGGTCATACGTTAAAGGGCCAAAAGGATTGTTTCTACCTAGGTCTCAGCTATCTGATGACACTCTTAGCACTTTGATTGGTGAGATATGATAGTCTGCTAAATGTTTTTATCTGTTAACCATGGAATGTTGGATCTGAAACAGAGGTGGGCAAGGAGTGGATATTTAGAGTCTAAACAGTCCAAGAAAATTGCAACATAAACATATCAGAATGTTAATCAGTTGATCAGCTTTGCAGAACCCTCCCCCCCCCCCCCCCCCCCCCCCCTCCCCCCCCCCCCCCAGATCTTTTTTTGGATTTTCTGGGGACTTTGGGTGGGGGGACACCTATGAATCATGGGATTCGGGGACTTTCCTGAAGTCTATTGAGTTGTTTACTTCTGGGTCTGAGGTGCTTCCATGCAGGATGGACTGATTCACCTCCTTTAGAATATCTTTTGTATTATGGAGCTTCCCTCCAACATGATTTTTCTTTCCAAGGAAGAAAGTGCTGCATATTCCTTGATCACTCTCTTCCTCTTTGGTGATCCTTCATTGACTTTTCATATTATTAATAAAAAGTGGTTGGCTGGCTGGAGAGGAGGCCTAGCGGTTAAGCGCGCGACCGCTCTGCAGAGGACCCGGGTACAACTCCCCAGCACCCACAGGCGGCGAGAAACCGTCTGAAACTCCCAATCCAGGAGGGAACTCCAGTTCCCAGGGAATCGGACGCCCTCTTCTGACTTCCGTGGCATTGCAGCACCAGGGTGCACCAGACTTGCATGCAGACAGTCCATCATACACATACAGAAATAAATAAAAAATTAAAAAAAAAATCATGGTTGGCATAGGTCCATTGTGATGGCCAACGTTCCAAGAGTATATGGGGAGCACAACTGTACTTTGTGGGTTGTTTAGGAACAAAAGGATGAGGACCTGGAGTTGGGTACAGGGAGGTGGTGATGGATGGAGGTGGTTACCTGAAATTATGAAGTTAAATATATTTGAGTCTTCTAATTCACCTTTTGCGAGTAGCAAGGAATTTAGTGATTCTCTATCATAAAGCTTTGGACAAACTGAAAAATAAGGAACATAATGCATGCTTGTGTTGCTTCTAGCTTCTCTAGTAAAATGATGAAGAAAAAAAAATGGTTACAATGATAAAATTAAATCCCTCCAGATTGGCAGAAAGAGCTTTAAAGTTTCTAAGTGCGTCTGGAAGAGAATCTTCCCTCCAGCAGCCACAGAGCTCAAATTGCTGCAAATAAAACCAAGGCCCCCATTATACATTTGGCTGGACCTAAAAAACAAAATTTAACTTCCCCGCCTGGAAAAGTGTTGGCCATAAAAGCAAAATCCTGTAATTCAGGGTGGGTGTGTGGGAGGACCTTAATGAGGCTTAGGACTTTGAACCCTCACACTCTGAAGGGTTTATTGTACCTGAGAGAGTAGTGTCTGCACATCTGTCCCCACCCCCCTCCACCCTTGACTGAAGGAATTAATCCTACATTTTCTGCTGAACAGACTTTTCTTAAAGGAGATATCAGGCAAGACAATGCTGATGTCCCTCAGTACCTAGAAATTGTTGTCTGAGACCTATAACCAGAATCAACGGCTAAGTTCACTAAGCAGACCCTAGAGTGAGATAGAAATTATGGTCCTGGAAGGTGTGCTATACCACTAACGAACTTACTGAGTTTCTTAATCCATTCAAAGTGAACAGTCCTGTATATGGAATGGTTTTAAGGGTGTGGGATAATAGTAGAAGGAATATAAAACTTGGAATAAGACTGATTTATCATCAATGGCTCACTGAGCAGAAATTCTAGGATTGGTATGAATGTTTCACAGTTAACAAAAGTTTATTTGATTGGTTAGCTGACATTTATTAAGAAGCATGGCCTACTAAGAAAGAAGTTAGAGATTAACTTGGCTGATAACCCTGGCTTAGTGTTTGTTGATGAAGGAATTTTAAGGCTCCATGAAAATGGACTTCTTCTCCACAATGAAGATGAAAAAGAAGGTCTTTAGGGAATCTCTTGGGATTAACATGCCCTATTATTAACATGAGAGGGAAAACTGCAAGGACTCAGTTCATACAGGATGAAAATGGTCCAGAACCTTCAGAAGTGAAGGTGTAAGTCCTCCTCCAGGGAAAGAGCCAAGAGCAGCCGAGGTGGCCCTGAGAATGGAGGAGATATAGAATAGGAAGTAGAGGAAGGTAGGTATAAATGTCACCTAAAGCCGGCTGGTGCAAACGCCTTTAATCCTAGCACTTGGGAGGCAGAGGCAGGCGGATCTTTGTGAGTTCAAGGCTAGCCTGGTCTACAGAGTGGTTCCAGGACAGCTGGGGCTACAGGGAGACCCTGTCTCGAAAAGACCAAAAAAATAAAAAATAAAAAAATTAAAAATAAATGTCACCTAAGGACATGTGACCAGTGCAGAAATGAGGATTGCAGTTGACATGTTTCTGTCCTATTTTGTTAAAACAAGTTTGTGCATATATACACATTTTTTTCTGTTTTATCATATATTGAGATACTGGTAGTAGGGATGTGTTATAATCTTATTTTCATATTTGTTATGATTACTAAAAGACTAAACATTACACAAGGGTCCTTACCACCTCTTAAAATATGTAATACATTTCCAGTTATAGGTAGAAGATTATATACAGTTAAGCAGAATTATGTCCTTCTTATTGTTTTCATTTGGAAATTAAGCATGACATAAGAAAAATGCAATTAGGTGTCAAGTTGACAAGGGATGTACTTGTGATGCTGATCTTGGTTGTAAACTTGCCTGGATCTAGACTAAAATGTGAGGACCTTTCTGGATCATTAGTTGAAGCTAAGACCCACCCTAAATGTGCATGTTACCTTCTGATGACAACCCACATAAAAAGGCCGTGGCAAAGGGAGCTCTGCTTTTGTCCTGCTTGCTTTGTCTCTCATTGGCAAGTTCATTTTTCTTGTTGCTGTGTCATTCCTTCATTGATATTAGAACTAATTTCTTCAGATTCCAGTGTCGACTAGAGACCAGCAGATCTGCAGGAATCCTCGGGCCTTCAACACTAGATTGGATTGCTGAGACATTCCAGCCTTGTGCCTGAGCAACTGCGGATTTCAGTCTCTCTAATATGGTGCAGCCATCATTGGACTACTCGAGCTTGTAAGTCAATCTATACACACACACACCACACACACACACACACCACACACACACACACACACATTTATCTGCTCTCTTCCTTTAGAGAGCCATAACTCTCTAAGGGGGAATCTTTAGGTGCTCCACCATGCTCCCACAGTAGGTGGACAAGGGTAAGGGAGGAACTGGATTGGATGATTTAACTGTCATTCAGAAAATCTTTCTGCTAAGGTACATATTTGGTTCCTTTTCTGTTTCTGATTCTGCTTCAAAGAGTTTCTGTCACCATAGCCACAGTGCTATGCCGTTGCTTGGTTTTACCTGAAATGCTACTTTAGTTAACTCTTAGCCCCAAATAATTCACCTCAGTGATGAGTTCCTTATAACTTCTTTGCTATTATCAACTCACTATATTGTTTTTTGGTCTCCCATAGTGTTCTAACGAAGTCAAGGGCATATGTGAAGGAATATTTCTGTGCCTGTGCTTAATTAATTTCTGTGCCTAGAATATTAATCAGGAAGCTTTACAATAACCATTTTAAATCCAGTCATCAAATTCCACATATCCATTTATTGTCAGCTCTGTTTCTGGGTTAAGGCAAGAAAGAATAGGAATAAGTTTATTACACTTCAATGAAAGCACAGCATATCTAGAGCACTGATAATAAAATAATATAAAACATTAAACATCATATGACTCAAATATAAGTAATAATGTAAAATGATTAGGTGATAGGCATGTTTTAACTTTTTTTTTTAAAGATACAGTGTTTCTTACTTTTCTGGAGGAGTGTGTTGAGTTAACCAAAGACTGTCACATACTCTCCATGAGGCAATTCCAAGTCCTTATTATGCCCTCTGCCAACAAATATCACATAAAAGGACACAAGAGTCAGAGGTGAACAGAGATTAGACAAGCTCTCAACCAGAATGTTAACATCCTCTGCCTCCTTCCCATCTTATTTTCACTTCCTGCTTAGGTTTTGAAGGAAATAAATGAATGCCAGGTTTCCCAGCTTAAGAATATGTGTGTGTGATTTCTATTGTTGCAGGTGACATTCCAAATCATGATCTTTGGGTTGGCTTTGAAATACCATTACTCATAATAACATAACCTCACATATCAGTACTATAAACCAAGTTCTTTCAAACTGGTGAGTACCTGCACTTATTTTTAATAAGTTCAGTTCAGACATCTTTCTTTAAAGATGGTTATTTAATGAAAGATAAAACAAATGAAAGAGCCCAAAATCCCCTCTAGTGGAGCTAATCTCAGATCTGATTACATTAAATACAATAAGAGAGGCATGTGTGGTCTCCTTCTCTCTTCGTCTCATACACACACACACACACACACACACACCACACAACACCACATACACACACAATAGAATCAGAGAACCATAATTTAAAACAGGTAATCCAATCATTAAACATTTGTGCTTCAACTATTTTCACTGAAATTATGCATGAAAATTTAGTTCCAAAGTCAGCATTAGTTATTGATGCATGTTTTGACCAGAGATTTATTGAGTTGTATAATGGTCTGTTAAAATTATTTATAAAACTCATTAGTAGCCCTGTGAGTTCTGTTAATATTTCCAGCTACTGTTTGCTCTCCTGAAGTCTCCAAGTGCGTAGAATGCTATAATGAGTAATGAGGCCTTAACGAAAGTGTTAATAACATACAAGAAAAAACCACAGCCAGCCTCCTTCTAAATAGATAAAAATGTAAAGCATTCCCGTTAAAATCGCGTTAAAATCAGAAACTCAACAAGGATGCCACTATTTCCATTCATTTTCATATAGTGCTTAAAACTCCTGCTTCAGAGCAATAGACAAGAGAAGAATTTAAAAAGGACAATTAGAAAAGAAGTGGTCAAACTATCACTATTTGAAGATGAAATGACATTATACATAGAGATCTTAAAAATTCCAATATAAACTTCTAGAAATGATCAACACTTTCCACAAACTGGCAGGAAACAAAGTCAATTTACAAAACTCTGTAACCTTTCTTACACCAATAACAAGTAATCAAGGAAAGAGTCATGAATACACTCCCATCACAATAGCTCAAAAAATATAGGAATAAACATAACAAAACATTAAAGGCCTCTACAATAAATTTTTTAAATATTTGAGAAAAGTATTGAGGAGACACAAGGAGATGGACAGACCACTCCTGCTCATGTATTGGTAAAATTAATATTGTTTGAAGGATAATCCTATGAAATTTTCTAGATTTCAGGCAATCTCAATCAAAATTCCCATGAACCTTTTCACAAACATAGAAAAAAATCTAAAATTCTATGGATAATAAAGACCATGGATAGCCAAAGCAATACCAAACAAAAAGACCAATTTTGGGAATATTTCCATATTATACACTCAAACTATATTACAGGAGCAATCAGTCATAAAAACAGCATGTGTGGCCACAAAAAACAGACATATAGATCAATGGAACAAAGAACCCAAACATGGCACATGCAATGCTCAGCCATCTAACATTTAACAAAGGTACCAGGAATACACACTGGAAGAAGGACAGCATCTTCAACAATATGCTGGCAAAACTGATTCCGTAGAAGAATGAAATTAGAACATTATTTGTACAAAAGTACTCCAAATGAATCAAAGACCTCAGTTGAAACTCTGAACTCTGAAACTTTTAGAAGAAAAGTTAGGTAGTATCTTATAATATACAGGACCAGGAAGGACTTTCTAAATTGGACATCATTGCTTAAAAATTAAGGTGGAAAATTGACAAATCCACCTAAATAAACTAAAAAAGGACCTGTGCATGAAAGGAAGCAACCAGTTGAGTGAAGATGAAATCCAAAGAGTGGGATAAAATGTTCATCAGGTGTACATATGGCAGAGGGTTAATATCCAGAATGTACAATGACTTCAGAAACAAAGAAGCAAGGAAATGAATGACCCAGCCAAAAATCAGGATCTGGATCTACACAGAGAACTCTCAAAATGTCCAGGAAGCACTTTAAAAATTGTCACTTTCTTGATAATTAGGAAAATGTAAAGCAAACCACTTTAAGATTTCATCTTACCCCAGTCAGAATGGCTAAGATCAAGAGAACAAATGACACCAAATGCTGGCCAGGATGCAAGAAAAGGAGAACACTCATTCAGTGTTAGTGGGATTATAAACTTTTGGAACAAGTTTGTACGAACACTTAAAAAACTAAAACTAATCTACTCCATGTAATCCAGTTATATCACTCATTGGCACATTAAAAAACACTCAGTGTCTTCCTGCAGAGATACTTGTGCATCCTTGTGTGTTTCTTCTCTTTTCACAATAGCTAAGAAATGGAAACAAATGTCCCTCAGCTGATGAATGGATAATGAGTGTGTGGTACATTTATATAATAGAGTTCTAATCAGCGGTAAAGAAAACAAAATCATGAAATTTGCATGGTAAGTGGATGGAACTAGAACTGTTATACTAAGTTTAAGGAACATAGACTCAGAAAAACAGGGACATGATAGTCTCTCATTTGTGGATTACTCCAAATCCTTAGATACAAGTATACTTCGCATCACTCATCAATGAAGCTTTTAATTTTGGCAACAGTTAGAGACTATGACAGAGTTACACAACTAGTCAAATGCAGAGAATAAGTGTCTGAAAGATGCCTAGCCCTATTTGATACATTTACAATGCAATCATCTCTACACTAAGGCCCAGATAGCATAGCAGAGAGACATTAATGCATCTGTCAACTCTCTCCAGTGAAGCTTCTCCTGGCAACAGATGGTGTTAACACAGAAAGCCACAACTGGCCAGAATATAGAGAAAAAGAGACTGTAGAGTGCAGGTCCCTGGATGGGACTCCTGTATCAATCTCTCCACCCAGAGTTCAGGAACCCTTTCAGAAGAGGGGGCAGAAAGATTGTAAAACCCAGTATGACCATAAGGAAACAGAGTTTTCTGGGTTCTTGGAACTCTCATAATAGCTACATCAATGGTTATAACACACACAAAACCCTGCAACAATCAAACCAGAAAAAACCTTGCATGGAAGTGGGGAAATGGGTAAGAAGCTCCCACATTAGCTGAGGAACTACAGGTGACTGACCACTCCAGGGTGACTGAGAGTTGGTCTTTAATGGAGAGATGCGGGTAGGTTGACCAGGCTCCAGTGGATGGACTCACACGAGGTATCTTTAGGGACATAAACTTGACTTGGTAGCCTTAACACACATGACAGCATGCATGAAATCTGGCAGGAGGGCCATGGAGGGATGTCGATGTGGAAGGGGTTCCAAATGTGATCAGGAGGTCTTGTATGGAATGCACAAAATTCAATAACATATTTAAATGCTAGTATTTATAGTAATTTTTAACCATTGGTGCAGTAGTGACTTTTATTTTCTTAAGGGTAAATAGCATTAACATCCAATCAATGGGAGGAAACGTGTGTGTGGTAGTGTTAACAATCAAAAACTGTGAAATATCACAGCCTGATAGAAAAACCTATTTTTGCCACATCCTAGATCAATGTAATTTCTTACTTATTAAAATTATGCAACCTCATATTTAAGACAAGTGTACCTTTCATTCCTAATTAAAGAGTTTGTTTTTGCATTAGCTAGAGAATATTGCAGAATTCCAAAACTTATTGAATGTGGAGAATGGGTGTCTATGAGAAGCTTTACCCTAAGTCACACATCTTCAATGTAACTTATACACTTTGGATAAATGTATCTCTTTTCACCAGAGTAGTTTCCTTATTCAGCAGGTGATAATTAACAGAGACCCAAAATTAGTCTAAATGAGAACACATATTTTACTTATCCCTGAGTAGGATACCTATATTCAAACATCTGGATCGGGATCTTTATAAAAGAGGAGCCCAAGGGGCAGGAGATGGCCTAGCGGTTAAGAGCGCCGACTGCTCTTGCAGAGGACCCGGGTTCGATCCCAGCACCCACATGGCGGCTGAGAACCATCTTTAACTCCAGTTCCAGGGGAACCCGACACCCGCCTCTTGACCTCCGCGCATTGCACAACACGGGTGTACAGACCTGCATGCAGACAGTAACACACATACACATAAAAAATAAAATAAATAAAATAAATAAAATAAAATAAAATAAATAAATATTAAAAAAGAGGAGCCCAAAACAAGGTATGAGCCGAGGGGGCAGATGACCACAAGGAAATAAAATCTTCCAGACAGTTGTTCACTGGAATTCACAGCAACAATGACAGCACGTACAAGTCTTATGCAACTGGACCAGACAAAAGCCCAGCAAAGTATAGGGAAGTGGGTAAGAAATCTCAGCCTAGCTAAGGACATGTGGCAATTGATGGCTACTGAGAGGGAGGGAAAAACAAAACATCTTACAGGATTGGGACAATTGCTGGACCCAAGGAATGACTCCACACTGAATTTCACTGAGGGACACAAATCATACCTGTTATAGACATATTATGTATATATAATGTGTGTATGAGCTAATTAAATTAGGCCTGGCAGTGTGGGGGGGAGATGGGACAGCTGGGGGGGTGGGAGAGGGAGCAGATTTAAATGCCATCATACTATATTGTATGTAAATCCCAAAATTTCAATAAAAATGGGAAAAAAGTATTATGTGACTTCAAGTGTATGGACTGAAATTGGGTTCATTCTATTCCACTGATCAGTGACTCTATTTTTATGCCATACTATAATGCTTTTATTACAATAGCTCTATATTATGTTTGGAAGTCAGAGATGGTGGTGTCGTTAGCATGCATTCATTGTTCATGATGGTCTATCCTGTGTTACTGCCTGTATGTTATTCTATATGAAATTTGTGACTACTTTTTCAATTCTTGTGAAGAATTATATTTGCATTTCAGTGGTGTCTGCATTGAATTTTAAGATTATTTCTGTAGAATGGTGATTTTTACATGGTCACTTTTACCCATCCATGAGCATGGAAGTTCCTCCAGTCTTTTGATATCTTCAATTTCTTTCTTCAGTGTCTCAAAGATTGTATTATATAACACTTTCACTTCTTTATATCTATGACAAGATTTTTATGTTATTTGACACTGTCATTACTGGGATAATTTACCTGGTTCCTTTTTTTTTTAATTTTTTATTAATTTTTTTATTTCTGTATGTATGAATGTACTGTCTGCATGCAAGTCTGTGCACCCGTGTCGTGCAACGCTGTGGAGTTCAGAAGAGGGTCTCGGATTCCCTGGAACTGGAGTTCTCCTGGAATTGGAGCTTCAGACGGTTCTCAGCCGCCATGTGAGTGCTGGGGATCGAACCCGGGTCCTCTGCAAGAGCGGTCAGTGCTCTTAACCGCTAGGCCATCTCTCCAGACCCCCGGTTCCTTTTTCAGTATGTTTGTTTTTAGTATGTAAGAAGAGTTTGCATTTTATGTGTTAATTATGTACTCTACTACTTTTAGCAGCTTTGGGTTTCTGGTAGACTCCAGTCCCTTGTATTTATAAATCATATCATATGAAAATAAAGATACTTTGGCTTCTTCCTTCCTAAATTGTCTTCCCTTGATTTTTGCTGTGGGTTTGCTGTGTATAACCTTCAATATGCATAGATATACTCCCTGTATCTCTAGATTCTCCATGCTATTTATCATGAAGGGACATTGAATTTTTGCCAAAGATTTTTTCCAATGAGCATGTAGTTTTTGCCTTTGAATATGTTTTGTGGTGTATTTCACAAGCACATCTATCTATCTATCCATCTATCATCATCTATTTACTTATCTATTATCTATTTATCTATCATCTATATAATATCTATCTAATCTCTCTATCTATCTATCATCTACTCATCTATCTATCTATGACCATCCTTGGGAGGAAGCTGATTTGATCATGGTGGATATTCTTCTGATTTAAATATCTTATAATAGAGAATTTCATATAATGAAATTTGCTCATATTCATAGCCCCCACATGTCTACCCCACCTTTAATATGATTGACCCAACTTCCTTTATCATTATTTTCCTCTTTTTTTTTTTATCTTTTTATGTATTTGACTAGTAAGTACACATGGGCAATACATATAAGGAGTGTACATATAAACCCAAATAATTAAAATCTGAGTTCAGTTTTTGTACAACCCAGGGTCCCCAAGTCCAATTGAAAAGGTTTGCTTACAAAAACATGTTGATCAAATAAAAAGAAAAAAAATCCAGTTCGTTTTTGTTGTGATCTCACAATTCACACCACAACCTCCTTGGCCCTTGCAATCTTATGAGCCTACCTCTTCTATGAGAGTCCCTGAGCTTTGGAGGGAAGGATGAAAGAGAGTGAGAGAAGATGCATTTTTTTTTCCTAAGGTGATATGTCGAACTCTTGGGACTGTCCAAGTTCTGTTTACAATGCACTGGTGGGTTGCTTAGCAGTCTCCTTTTTAAATTTTTTATTTATTTATTTATTTTGGTCTTTTCAAGACAGGGTCTCCCTGTAGCCCCAGCTGTCCTGGAATTCACTCTGTAGACCAAGCTGGCCTTGAACACACAAAGATCCACCTGCCTCTGCCTCCCAAGTGCTAGGATTAAAGGCGTGCGCTACCACACCTGTCTCCTTTTTTAAAATGCATTTATTGATGTTTTGTGTATTTCAGACATCATTTCTCAGTTCAGTTTAGAAATATTTCCCTTTCCTTTCCCCCCATCCCACCCCAGATCATGCACTCTGCCATAACTATCCTGCATTTTTCTCTCGGTCTTTTTTTTATGTTTAGGAATTCACATTTTCCTCCTCTAATTTTATATTCCTCTAAAATATGCATATATAATTTCCACTCATTTACAGTAATTACAGAGTCTGAAAGTAAGTGGTGGATCAATTCTAGAGCCCATTAAGAAATTTACATTATAACAACATAGTTCTTTCAGATAAACAGAAATATATCAATAATGTTGTTCACCTTGCCTTTCATCTGGTGATTTGGTGTTAGCATCCACAAATGAGGGATACCATTCGCCCCTTGTTTTTCTGGGACTGTGTTACCTCACTTAGCATAATGGCTTCAAGTTCCATCCATTTACCTGAAAAGTTCATGATGCCATCTTTCTTTACCGCTGAGCAGTGCTCCATTGTGTAGATGAACCACATTTTTGTCATCCACTTGTCTGTTGGGGGCATTTGGGTTGGTTCCAGCTATTTGCTATTGGGAAGAGAGCTGCAATAAACATGGATGTGCATGTATCTTTGCGGTAGGATGAATCTTGTGGGTATATGCCCAGGAATGGTATGGCTGGGTCCGGTAGTAAACTCATTTTGAGTCTTTTAAGGTTTCTCCACACTGCTTTCCATAATGGTTGTACAAGTTTACATTCCCACCAGCAGTGGATGAGTGCTCCCCTTTCCCCACAACCTCTCCAGCATTGGGTGTCTTTTGTTTTCTTGATCTTGACTAGTTTTATTGGAATGAAATGATACCTTAGTGTGGTTTTGAATTTGGATTTCCTTAATTATTAATGATGTAGAACACTTTTTAAGATGTTTCTCAGCCATCTTTACTTCCTCACTGGTGAAGTCTCTGTTCAGCTCTTTACTCCATCTTTTGAGTAGGTCATTTGTTTTTTTACTTCTTTGTTTTTTTAGTAGTCTATATATTCTTGATGTTAATGCTCTGTCAGATGAATCACTGGTGAAGATTTCCTCCCACTCTGTAGGTTTTCTCTTCACTTCTTTGATTGTTTCTTTTGCTTTGCAGCAGCTTTTGAGTTTGATGAGGTCCCATTTGTCAACTGTTGACCTTATTTCCTGTGCAGCTGCTGTCTGATTTAGAAAGTCTTTTCCTACACCTATGTCTTGTAGGTTGTTACCAACTTTATCTTCTATCACCTTCAGGGTTTCATGTTTTACATTGAGATCTTTGATCCACCTGGAGTTGACTTTTGTACAGGGTGAGAGGTGGGGGTTTAATTTTGTTCTTCTACAAATGGTGATCCAGTTTTGCCAGCACCATTTGCTGAAGATGCTATCCTTCCTCCACTGAGGGTATTTGCCCCTTTGCCAAATATGAGGTGGCTGAAATTGTATGAGCAGTCTCCTTTTAATTCTAGTAATAAAGCACAAATAGTAACAAATATATTTATAGTAATTTACAATTTATAGTAACACTCAGTAATACATTTTAAGCATCATAATAAAATCTGTGATAAATTCAAATATATTCATCATAGATATAAAGAAAGAAAATTTGAATATCAAGATGTCACAACTGAGCTTTAAAATCAAGAAAATTTTGCTGTCTATTATCAAATACATTCCCATTACATTAAAGCTGCTTTCATATTTCATATCACATAACCTTGAACAGGGAGCGTCCATCAAAGAGGCCCATGTTTTAAATGCTTGGTGGCCATATCATGATCTTTGAAGAGCTGTTTAAGTTACAAGGGGTCCACTTCCTCAGTAGATCCATCCACTACTGGCCCCTAAACTTGATTATGTTATTGGGAATAATGAAAGGTAGGAGGCAGGATCTTAAGTAAGGCTGGCTACATGGTGTTTATCTTGTTGCTTCTTCTGCTTTCTGCCTGTCATGAGGTGAAGCAGCTTTCCTCAGCCATTCTCTTCTTCCAGGACATTCAATCTACCTCCTGCCCATAGAAATGGGGCCAGCTGACCATGAACTTCCATTCCATACTACTCGGATTTCATGAAAGTGCATACACTGTGGCTCACAGGTGAACAGGCTTCATGCCGAGTGCAGCTAATCATCATTAGAAACACTCCTACCACAGTGACACTAAGTTCAGGCCATCGCTTTTTGCTTTCATCCTTTGGGGCCCTTATAGACAATGTTGAGCAAGACCTTTACACAATGCTATGAGTATCTTCTGTCCAAACATATTCCTTAATAGCTAAACCATTTACCAAAGCTACAGAAAAAGCTCTGGTTTTAAAAGGTACAACAATTCCTCATGGGTTTTTTTTTTTTCTGTTTTTAAGGAATTTTACATTAAAAATTCTAAACCTTCAGTGAAACTCATATGGGGATGTAGGAACATTTTTAAGAAAACTCTCGACTTTTGTAGGCAGGCATGCAACCTAGCCACATGGGACGTTACCTTCCACCTCCATAACAAAACCTTAGTCATTCCCACTTAATTTGTGAGAAACTTCTCTTTGTTCTCCACCTATACTTTACAAAGGGAAAGTCAATATAGAATATCTGCACTGGACTGCTTGGCAAAAGTCTCAACATTAAACAGTCTTTCCACAATTCCTGGGAAAATATCCTTGAGACAATTTGACTCAAGATGATTTTGAAAATACAATTACCATTAGTTCATCCAGATTATATTCTCTTACAAATGAAAAAAAATCTGTTTCCTTGTATCAAGTTTCCTTTGAAAATTCCCAGATTCATCTCTGAAAACCATTATCAGGTAAAACTAAATTCTAAAAGTCTTAACATACAGTTATATGTAGAATACTCCTCTTGGCATAGCCTTTCTCCTCTTCTATATGAGACTTGAACTTGGGAATTTGGGTGCAGATGATTTGTACTCTTCTACTCAGGCGGGCTGTCTCTAAACAGCAGCATATTTACCACTAGATGATTCCATGAAATCATTGTGGTTTTAGTGTTAAAAAAAACTCAGAAAGTAAGCTATGTCCACCCTCCCCTGCATTCAAAAATGACTCCCAGACAAAGAAAAAAGAAGAAAGAATAGGGTTATCTGGATTATGGACACTGCACTAGGCACAGGGGACAGCATCATGACTTGAAACTGTGGTCTGCTGATAACCGTCATGACAGGGAGACAAGTTTGATTATCTAACCAGGCAGAAGAGAAGTTCTCTGAAGGAAATGTGGAGAGCTCTTACTAGAAAAACATGCAAAGGAGGCTGAGCAGGCCGTGTCTTTACTCATTGCAAACATCTTTCAAAGTCCGATGGGTGCCATCGTCTGTATGAATTCCCACAACCATTCCCGTAGATATCTAAGAAGCATGTTTGCACAAGAATTTATCACAGCACGATTTAATGATATGGTTCCCTCTCTAGACTTTAATTCCTTAAGTAGAACAAATATCTTAGCTATTTCTGTATTCTCAATACAGCTATTGATCAGAGATAAACCATGAGAAACTGTTACTTATATCACAATATGCAAAATACAATCTCTTCTGCTTCTCTGCATACACATGTTCACAAAAAGAATGTGTATAAATTATATTTCTGAAAAGCTTTTCTTCATAAAAATATGGTATAATGATTAGGCTTTAAGGCATAGAGGATGTGAAATGTATTTCTTTATCTTTTATAGAAGAGTCTCTGATCACACCGCCTATTACACTGATCAATGCCCTTACTTAAAAAGTTATTTGAAAATGTATTTAAGATGTGACAGTGAAAATTACCTTTTCAATTCATTGATAATATAAAATATGTCTCTCTTTTATCAGCTACCTTTCCTTTAGCTGGATAATAAGAAGTCAGTATGTATGTTTCCATTCTGTCTTGACTATCAAACAACAAATAGATATAATTTAAGCATAACTGCCTTTGCCTACCTTAGAAATCATTCTGGTGTAACTAGTTCCTAATATAGTTCTCCAGTGGGGAGAGGGCTTAACATTTTCTAAGATGCTTGTTTAAAGTTTATGTTTCTGGGCCTCATTGCCTGGGATTTGATGATACAGTTATCTTGTATATTTTAAACATGGTTTAATTCACAAATTGATAACTAAAGATATTTGCCTTAATTCTTAGCAAAGTATAAACAGAATCAATATACAAGCAGAGAGGCAATAGAGAAGTGATAATACATTATTCGGTCACTACAAAAATGCAAGAAAAGATGGAAATAAATAATAGACCTTTACTGGGTGTAAATGGAAGGGGGAGTGGGAATAAGATGAACAACTCAACTGGAATTTGGTTTATCCTCTTTGAGTTTTATTTTAGGAAAGTATGTGTATGTTTATAAGCTTTGCATTTTCTTTCCTTGTTTCACAATGTGTCATGGAAATCACTTCGTATTAATTCATAGAGGTTTCTCATTCCATAGTAGCTCTCTTGCAGATGTGCAGTGTTCCGTGTCTTGATATTTGGGTTGCTCCTATTCAGTAATTTACAATTACAAGCAAATACTACAATGTCTAGTGTTTACTTATACATTCTTTCATATTGTTGGAATGGTAACTTAAACATAGATCTTTAAAATAACAGTCAAATACATGTGGTTCTTTTTATTTTCAGATTTTGCCAATTTCCTCTCCATAATAGCTGAAACATTTGACATATAAACATTAGTGCAGGAAAATATTTTTATTTGTCAAACTCTTAATTTTTTAAGAATGTACTGTCTTACTATTTTTTATTCTGAAGGCAGGAAAAGGCAATTTGGCCTTCTAGTTTTAATTCACTCTGTTAGGATTGTAAACAAGTGCTGATTGCCCTTGGAATGTCGTTCATGTTTAGCAAGTATTTTGACTGAACATATTCATGTGTGCATGTGTTGACTGCATCTCTTTCTCATCTTTTTAAAACAAAATTTATTCTCTGAAAATTTTATACATGTATGTAATACACTCTGATTACTCTCCCCCCCCCAGTCATTCTTAGCTCTCTCCTCCTACTCTCAAAGCCCCCTCCTCCTTTATGAGTCCATTTCCCATGTTTATGTTTTTGTTTTGTTTTTTACTCCGTTTAACCAGGGCCATCCACAAGAGCATGGCTGTGTAGTTATCCAATGGGGTATAGAGGGTTTCTCAGTAGCTACACAACTGAAGAGAATGACACTTCCTCCCTCAGCATCATCCATCCATAGCCAGCTCTCTGGGAATGAGAGGGGGTATGAACTCTACCCTATTCATGACAGGACCAGGTGCAAGTTCAGTGCAAGCAATCACAGATCAAACTGCCTTATAAATATTGATGTTATTCTCATAGATGAATGCTGCCATTTTCTCTTTCTCTCTCTCTCTCTCTCTCTCTCTCTCTCTCTCTCTCTCTCTCTCTATATATATATATTCTATATTATCATATATCATTATATATATATTCCTTCCTCCTTGATTTTTTTTTTTGGTCTTTTTGAGACAGGGTCTCCCTGTAGTTGTAGTTCCAGCTGCCCTGGAACTCACTACGTAGACCAGGCTGGCCTTGAACTCATAAAGATCCACCTACCTCTGCCTCCCAAGTGCTAGGATCAAAGGCGTGCACCACCACACCCAGCTATTGAATTTTTTAATGATTCTTCACATACTAGTTGTGTTAGCTTGCCTTCAATTGCTGTGACAAAACACTCTGACCAATTTCAACTTATGGAAGAAAGGGTATATTAATCTTACATCTCCCCAGTTGCAGTACATCACTGAGGGAGCTCAAGGTAGGAACCTAGGGCAGGAACCTGGAGGTAAGAGTTGAACCACAGGCCATGGAGGAACAGTGCTTACTGGCTTGCTTCCTTGGCCCAAGTTCATCCTGCTTTCTTATACAATATATGACAACCTACCCCTACAATGGGCTGGGCCTTCCCATGTCACTGAACAATCAAGGAAATACTCCTCAGGGCTGGAGAGATGGCTCAGCAGTTAAGAGTGCCGCTGACTGCTCTTGCAGAGGACCCGCGTTCGATCCCCAGCACCCACAGGGCAGCTAAGAGCCATCTTTGACTCCAGTTCCAGGGGAATCCCAAACCCTCTTCTGACCTCTGTAGCATTGCACAACATGGGCTCACCAACCTACATGCAGACAGTACACTCATACACATATAAAATAATAAATAATAAAAAAAAGAAAATACCCCTCAATCATGGCCACAGGCCAGTCCAATGAGGAAATTCCCCATTGGAGTCTCCCTCAACTCAGGTGTGTCGATTTGACAATTAAAGCTATCCAGCACACTAGTCATGAAAGTTAAATAAAAATTTTTACTATGTTTTGGATTTGTCCTTTAATGTTTCTTTGTCATACTAAAATTTGTCATTTTTATGTAATGTTCATCTTTTGTTTTACTGAATCTGTATTTAGAATCACAGTGAGATTTCAGTTACAGCAAGTGGGGTATTTTTGCTATATAAGAGTGGTAGTTCTTTTTTAATTGTATAATCCTGCTCTATTTGGATATTGTTCATGCACAAGATGTTGAGAAATAGTCAGCAAATCTGTTTTTAGATCAAAAGCTCTGAGAAGGGCTCAACAAACGTTAATGCAATAGTTTAACTGCAGAGTATGGGAACAGGAGTACAAAAATGTAGAATGAGTGTACCATAAGTCCCAGGATCAGGAATGGTGGCACATTCCTCCAATCTCAGGACCAGGGAGGTATAGTCAGGATGATCATGAAGTTAAGGAAAGCTTTGCCAAGATAGCACCTTTGAGATCGAACTGTGCTACTGAGACTCTGTCTCAAAATAACAAAAATAAAAAGATTATTTGGAACTGTATTAATGCTTTATAGGATTAAACATATAATTATGTGAATGAGAATGAGAAAATCAAGAATATTTATAAAAATAGAAACCCAGCACCCACATGGCGGCTGAGAACCGTCTGAAACTTCAATTCCAGGAGAACTCCAGTTCCAGGGGAATCTGACACCCTCTTCTGACCTCCGCGGCATTGCACAACACGGGTGCACAAACCTGCATGCAGACAGTACATTCATACACATACAGAAATAAATAAAATTAAAAATAAAAAAATAGAAACCAAAAAGATTCTAAAGTGAATGATAAAAGAGCAATACAACCACACAGACATAAAATAATTTACCCAGTTAAACATATTAGTTCTGTATTCTTAGAAAGAAGGCCAAAAGAAGGGTAAAAAAATTTTGACCTTGATTTAATAGGTTTCTTCATTTGTGACAGATTATATCAAGACTGCATATGCAGTAGAATTGAATAAATGGCATCCATTTTCTCTCAGGTTCTGATTTTAAATATCACTTCACACCAAATAACCAGACCTTGTTAGGAAATTAGATGATGCCAGGCATGGTGGCATACACCTTTAATCCCAGAACTCAGGAGGCAGAAGCAGGTGGATCTCTGTGAGTTCAAGGCCAGCCTGGTCTACATAGCGAGCCTCAAGCCAGCTGGGACTTAAGGGAAACGCTGCCTCAAAAAGACCCCCCCCCCCGAAAAAAAGGAAAATAGATGATGATAAATAAAAATGAAGCAAGACAAAATGACAAAATGGAAGTCATCAAACAATGGGCTACATCTAAACAAGCCAGGAGCTATTGTAAAGACACACCTGGTGGCCTCATTAGGGAGCATATGAACACAGAAATGAATAATGAGTGACACATTTGCATATGCACTGATGCTAACAATACATAAAGCATAAAGCACGGTGAGAAAAAGGAAAGATTTCACTTACAGCTGTGTTTAAAACAAATGACAGTTTTTCAGAATTTCCATTTTGTGGGCCTGGAGAGATGGCTCAGCAGTTAAGTACACTGGCTATTCTTACAGAAGATCTCAGGTTTAGTCCTCAGCACCCACGGGGCAACCTTAAACCATCAGTAGTTCCAGTTCCAAGGATCTGACACTCTCTTCTGAACTCCATGGGCCTTTAATCATGAATGCACTTACATATATGCAGGCAAAATACTCAGACACATAAAATACAAATAAATCAAAGAACTCAAAATAAATTACCATTTGTAATTACTTTAATAACTGGCTTAAGCAAAGATTGTCAATGATCAATGAATGTTGAATAATTAGGTGAAGGGCCTTGACTAAATGAATATTTACAACCCTCAAAGTGTCCCCCAAATTTCACTCATTCATTATAAAGAAGAAAATATTTTACAATCAAAACTATCTGCCACTTTAAACTAGTGACTCAAGTTAATAGAGACCTATTAAAATCACGTGCCTACTAATGGAACATGCTGCAAAGACCACACCATTACTACAGAGCAACAGCCTATCATTACCCACAGAGCAAGGGGCGCAACATTTCTAAGGAACATTCCTTCTGAAACTGGATCTAGGAACAAGGAAGGTGTCAGATAGTATAAATGTTCTAAAAACAAGAGAATTTAGGCCATAACTTTAAAAATGTTAATATCAAAAGAGATAAAGGTAAAAGCCATAGTCTATGTGTTAGAAGACTAAAAAGGAGACAAAAGCTACATGCTACATGTAATTCTGGACCATATTTTATAATAAATTAAATTTTGAATATGGGAGTTATATTAGATAAAATCTGATGCTAGCATTGAATTTTGTCATTCTGATCATTTAGCTTGGTTATCTAAGGTAACTTATTCTCAGCTTGCAAGATAAATATAACTTCAATAGACTAAGCATCCAGCTGGAATATTCAGAAAAAAAAACTAAGCATTTTTTAAAACTTTTTTTATTATAATTGTGATATATAAAATGTTATGTTCTCATGAAGGAAGTACTTTAGCAAAGAATTGTGAATTAAATTAACATGTCTTTTGACTAGCATGCTTGGCTGCTTTTTATGAAAAATGAAATCTCATCCTCATAATTAAAAACGCTTAAGTAATATAATCAGAATATTTTCACTTCAATTACTCTTTTTATCTTTAATGCATGTAAATGTGCATAGGGAAAATTAAAATATCTTTTCTAGTTCTAACAATTTTCTATAATAATGATTCTGAAACTTTAGTATGCATCAGAATCACCAAGAGAGCTAGTTAAAAGATGACAATCCCCACACCCAGACCTCCTTAACTTTGCAGAGCAAAGAGGAGAGAGAAGCAGGCTTCAGCTGTGCCTACAATCAGCAAACAGAAGCAGCTAAGATTCTCCATGAGGCAACAGGAGTATTGTTGTCTCAGGATGAGGACAGTGAACATTACAGAACTGATCACTTTGGCAGAATGGTCCCAAGCCAGACAGACTTCAGAAGTCTCTATTCCCTGATAAGAGCAGAAATTAGTAGAAGAGCAGAGATTTAGAAGAATGGTCATAAGGAATTGACTGAGCAGGAGACACAGACCGTGATGGGTAATGATTACTCAGCAGTAACTAGCACAATTAGAAAGGATCCCTCCTTAGAAAGCCATACACTGTACACAGCATCATAACCAGGACTCAATTATTCTCCATCTATTTGTAATTATCTTTCCAGGAAGCAGAAGAAGGCCTTCAGAGAGCCCAAGACTGCCTTTCTGAAAAACTCCAAACACTACTACCTGAAGTGGTCTTTTAAATTATTAAAGTCAGACTGAATTTATACCAGTTTGCATGTTAGGCTTTTCCCCTTTCTAGATAAAAGGTTCAGGAAAAAATTACTAGAACATTACTTATAAAGTTTACACATCTTCTCTGCATAGCCAAGGTAGTTAAATACTGTACTAGTATGACAGAGTTGACAAACATTATCAGATGTTTACCGTATGCATGACCGGCTCCAGAGTTTGCCACCTTGACATCACAGTCCAGTGACTACTTAACAACCATCACCAGAAGAGAGATGAACTGCAAGCCAAGAGCTGCAGGATCCTCACTGGAGCCACAGGAAGCACCTTAAGTCAGACAGATAAAGAGGTGTGAGCATGAGGCAGAGGAACAGAAGGTTGAAACACATGTCTTTAGACTCAAACATGGAAGAGTACCAAATATAGAATAGTACACTGGAACTTCTGAGGCAGGAGGAGGTTCAGAAGAGCCACTGAGAGCCTTCCACTGACTGCCCATGCCAACGCAGGGCTTCTCTGGGAGACAACAGGGTGGTGGGAGTTAGCAATCTCCATGCTAGTGTGTATAGCTTGTACTGCCCCTGACAGTTCCTAGAAGCAGTCTCACAATACCATAACCTGAGATTGGGCCTGTCAGTTGTAAAAAGAAAAAAAAAAACAATGGAGGTATCCTGAAAATTAGCATTATTATTAACTTTAGGAAAGCAGATCAGAACAAGCCATACATGATCTTAACATTCCTACCCATGTCATCTTACCAAGTAGCTCCCTGTTAATTAAATTATCATGGTGCATAAACTATTTCATTCTATAAGGAAGCTGAAAGGCAGGTTAATTCATCATGTAGTTTGAAAAGTACTAAAATATAATGCAAAAGTATAGATGGCTTAGCAATTTTTTATATCTGTTCATTGTGAAAGAAATGCAGGAAAATGAAAGAATTCTACAGAGAAAATGGCTATAATCAAGTTAAGAAATGTTTCTAGCATTGCATATTTTATCCTAAGGTTGCTCCTAGATTTGTTTTTATTTGGAACAAAGCAGAAAGTAGCCACCACAACCATATTGAGACAGCTGCTTCACTTGTTTGACTCATTTTGATCTTTACTACTGAGTTTCATCATCCAAAATTATCCCTTAAATTATCATTGTATTCAAAAGTCATCCTTTAGCTTTGCTTTTCCTGTATCCTCACTTACCATCACATTTCTTATTTGTTTTTTTAGAAAGCTACGTGAGGACTAAATCTCAGACCTGAAGCATTTCACTGAAATATAGTCAGAGTGGTTCCTGGTTTTCAGGAAATATGTCAGAATATGCATGAACCAAGGGATTTTGCAGCAAAGATCTATGGATTTCAATTCAGTTCTTTCTAGAGAAAAAAACAGAAGACATTCAAAGCCAGTTGGAGAATTTTTGTCTTTCTGGTTTGCTAAGATGTGTCTGCCGACTGGAAAGGAACATGGAATCTTACTCCAGGGTTGTGACAACCTCTTGATTCAAACTGGGTGGCATGGTTTGCACAGGCCTGGGCTTCTTATTTGTTCTGCTGGCTACACAGTCTCACCTGGACTCATATCTACAAAAACAGGGAGAATAAGATTGTCATTAAAATGTTGTTGGGCGAGGAAGGCAGTCAGGGACCACCCCAGAACTACCCACTGGCAGTATTATGGCATCCCACAACCCCTTTACCAAGTGTTGGCTTTAGATAACTATGCAAGAAGACACCACTGGTAGACTCGAGTATTAGGCCACAGTTTGGGACCTGTAGTAGAAAAATGCTCAGTAGCTATCAGATTGTAATGGGTGGCGTGACTGGCTGGTACACAGGGTTTTTATTCCAGAAAGTTGGAATACTTGCAGTGTAGGTGGTGGCTCTCTTCGCCTTCAGGTTGCCAGTCACATTGGCTATGTGCAGACTGCCTGTAAGAGCATTGAAAAAGATGCGAATAAAGTACAAAGACAGATTAAGAAGCGAGCAAACAAAGCAGCATCTGAAATCATCAATGCAATTAAAGAGGCAAGAGAACTTACCAACCAGAACACTGTGATATCCAGGAGCTTTGCGGGAGTTGGNGTCATTGTAAAAGAAATTAAAAAAAAACATGGAGGTATCCTGAAAATTGCATTATTATTAACTTTAGGAAAGCAGGTCAGAACAAGCCATACATGATCTTAACATTCCTACCCATGTCATCTTACCAAGTAGCTCCCTGTTAATTAAATTATCATGGTGCATAAACTATTTCATTCTATTAAGAAAGGCTGAAAGGCAGGTGTAATTCATCATGTAGTTTGAAAAGTTACTAAAATATGAATGCAAAAGTATAGATGGCTAGCAATTTTTTATATCTGTTTCATTGTGAAAGACAAATGCAGGAAAATGAAAGAATTCTACAGAGAAAATGGCTATAATCAAGTTAAGAAATGTTTCTAGCATTGCATATTTTATCCTAAGGTTGCTCCTAGATTTGTTTTTATTTGGAACAAAGCAGAAAGTAGCCACCACAACCATATTGAGACAGCTGCTTCACTTGTGACTCATTTTGATCTTTTGACTACGATTTCATGTCATCCAAAATTATCCCTAAAATTATCATTGTATTTCAAAAAAGTCATCCTTAGCTTTGCTTCCGTATCCTCACTTACCATTCAATTTCTTATTTGTTTTTTTAGAAAGCTACGTGAGGACTAAATCTCAGACCTGAAGCATTTCACTGAAATATAGTCAGAGTGGTTCCTGGTTTTCAGGAAATATGTCAGAATATGCATGAACCAAGGGATTTTGCAGCAAAGATCTATGGATTTCAATTCAGTTCTTTCTAGAGAAAAAAACAGAAGACATCTCAAAGCCAGTTGGAGAATTTTGTTTTCTGGTTGCTAAGATGTGTCTGCCGACTGGAAAGGAACATGGAATCTTACTCCAGGGTTGTGACAACCTCTTGTTCAAACTGGGTGGCATGGTTTGCACAGGCCTGGGCTTCTTATTTGTTCTGCTGGCTACTTAGTCTCACCTGGACTCATATCTACAAAAACAGGGAGAATAAGATTGTCATTAAAATGTTGTTGGGCGAGGAAGGCAGTCAGGGACCACCCCAGAACTACCCACTGGCAGTATTATGGCATCCCACAACCCCTTTACCAAGTGTTGGCTTTAGATGACTATGCAAGAAGACACCACTGGTAGACTCGAGTATTAGGCCACAGTTTGGGACCTATAGTAGAAAAATGCTCAGTAGCTATCAGATTGTAATGGGTGGCATGACTGGCTGGTACACAGGGTTTTTATTCCAGAAAGTTGGAATACTTGCAGTGTAGGTGGTGGCTCTCTTCGCCTTCAGGTTGCCAGTCACATTGGCTATGTGCAGACTGCCTGTAAGAGCATTGAAAAAGATGCGAATAAAGTACAAAGACAGATTAAGAAGCGAGCAAACAAAGCAGCATCTGAAATCATCAATGCAATTAAAGAGGCAACAGAACTTACCAACCAGAACACTGTGATATCCAGGAGCTTGCGGGAGTTGGGTTTTTTTTTTTTTTTTGGTTTTTTTTTTTTTTTTTTTTTTTTTCAGGCCTGGCATCTCTTAAAAGCAATTTTTATTTTTTTTTTTTTAAATTTTTTTTATTTATTATTTTTTATGTGTATGAGTATACTGTCTGAGTGTAGGTTGCTGCACCCATGACGTGCAATGCCGCGGAGGTCAGAAGAGGGCGTTGGATTCCCCTGGAACTGGAGTTAAAAACGGTTCTTATCCACCATGTGGGTGCTGGGAATCAAACCCTGGTCCTCTGCAAGAGCCCTAGGTGCCCTTAACCACCGAGCCATCTCTCCACCCCCAAGGCCTGGCTTCTTAAGAACTTGAATGCTCTGTCTTACTGAACCGGACTATGAGAAGTGGTGGAGACATGCAGTCAGAGCCTCCAGGGCAAGGAACTACCAACGAGCTGGACAGTCCAGGTGCATCAGCTCAGCATTTTGCCATCTGAGGCTTGGTGAGCTAGCATCCACCGAAAAGGAACCTGTGCGGGATGTGAACAGTAGTGTTCTTGAGCAAAATTTACATCTGTTTAGAAATGCCTATAAATAACACCATTTAAAAAAAAAAACTGTGGTTATACTGTCCAATGAAATATTAGCCTGTTTTTTTTTTTATTTAAGTGTTCTTCTTTGTGCCTTGCTGTATAGTGCTAATAATTAAAAATTGTCTTATAGCTTCAATGTTAGGGCTGACTTTTGAAAAGATGTGTTCACAATAAACTGAAAACTGTATTCCCCTTTTGTAGAAGGCCTTAGAAATAATAGAATTATTAAAGATATTAAACTCTTGTGCTATACCAATAACAAAAAATGTTGTAGCCATAAAAAATTACTTTTAATCAAGATATTTAATAAACAAAACCCCATACTGTATCTGTAATGAAGAATGATTATGTATTGTCTTATGTTAATTATATGCCACTGATTTCATTTAATTAACATATCTAATTTGCATATTTAACTAGCATGTTTAAGATAATTCATCTTGTTATTTAAATTTTCTAATAATTCTCATTTTCTACTTTTAATATGTATTTCTACTGTAAATATCAGTAAAATAATTATATAATGCAAAAACAGAGGAAAGCAGTATTACAAATATATATGAGAACCCTAAAGAGGGTGATCACTAACATTAATTCCTAAGGAATAAACTCATAGTACCTTCTTGGTCTTGTTTGTGGAAATTTTCAACCTTTATTTTGGATATTTACTAATGAAATCAAATGACAAAAAGAAGAAATTTAGCTCTCAGACTCGTAAGGTGATTCCTAGCTTTAAAAAGCTGAACCTTTGGGGCTGGAGAGATGGCCTAGTGGTTAAGAGCGCCGACTGCTCTTGCAGAGGACCCGGGTTCGATCCCCAGCACCCACGTGGTAGCTGAGAACTGTCTGAAACTCCAATTCCAGGAGAAATCCAGTTCCAGGGGAATCTCACACCCTCTTCTGACCTCCGCGGCATTGCACGACATGGGTGCACAGACCTGCATACAGACAGTACATTCATACACATAGAGAAAAATAAATAAAAAATTTAAAAATTTAAAAAAGCTGAACCTTTATCTTCCAGTCAACCAATTCCACAGACAAATGTGGCCTGATAGTAAGGAAAGCATGCCTGAATGCATGTATTTGAATCTGCTCTTCTAAAATGTGTACAACTATCTTATTTTTTCCCCAGGTGTTGCTTCCTGGTATGAACAGTGTTACCTAGAATTACTGATCTTTTGGTTTGGGCTCTATGTGAAGTATATTCAATGGATTGTTCACATGTGAAGAAATGGAATGCCCCATGCCACACCACATGTTTAATAAAGAGCTCCAAGTCTCACTGTCAATGAGATCATGAATATCATTCTTAAATATTTTTGAGTCTTTGCATGACACGGGTGCACAGACTTGCATGCAGACAGTACATTCATACACATACAGAAATAAATAAAATTAAAAAAAATATTTTTGAGTCTGCTGATATTTTCTTTGATGTTTCCAGAATATTTAATTGAATGTTTAGCAAGGAAGATAAAGCATTTCTGTAGATTAGGTAATGACACTGACATTTGGTATAATAGTTCAGTACATTAATTTACCATTTTGTTTTCTATTTTTAGCACAAGAAGCATTGTTAACAAGGAATAAAATGAACTATAAAGAACAGACTGGGGCTGGAATGTGGCTTAATTGTTGTAGTCTTGCCCTGCTTGTGTGAGGCACTGAATTCAATCTCCAGCACTGCCCAGAGAAAAGAAAAGGAAGACAAAAGGAAAGAAAGAAGAAAGAGAAAAGTTCCTTACAGTCGCAGCTCCATAATGAATCCATTGTTTGTACTTCTCTCATCAAAATTTCTCATAAAATTTTCTCAAAAAATTTTGGCCATATATCAAGTACTGCATACACTTTAACATATTTTCATTTAGCATTATGTTAAATCATTTTTAATATTTTATTTATTATTTTAATTTTTATGTGTCTGAGTATTTTTTTAATTTTTTTTATTTATTTCCGTATGTGTATGAATGTATTGTCTGCATGCAAGTCTGTGCACCCGTGACGTGCAATGCCGCGGAGGTCAGAAGAGGGTGTCGGACTCCCCTGGAACTGGAGTTCTCCTGGAATTGGAGTTTCAGATGGCTCAGCCGCCATGTGTGTGCTGGGGATCGAACCCAAGTCCTCTGCAAGAGCGGTCAGCACTCTTAACCGCTAGGCCATCTCTCCAGCCCCGTGTCTGAGTATTTTTATGTGTCTGCATGTATGTAAGTACACTCATGCCAGGCAGTGCCGTGGAGGACAGAAGGCATTGGATCCCCTGGAACTGGAGTTATGGATGGTTGTTAGCTGCCATGTGGGTGTTGGGAACCAAGCCTGAGTCCTCTGCAAGTGCAGTCTCAGTGGCTTTCCCTGTTTGGTATATACCACACTGCTTACCAAAAATTGGAAACTAGAAAAATAACTTCAAAAAAATGCAAATTTCACTTTTTTAAATGATTTTCTTTCCTAAAACTTCATTTACTATTAGTATTTTATAAGTTCTATACCAGGCAATACACTTTGGTTATTAAATTTAAATGTGCTGCAGTTTTTATGGGGAAAAATTATACTACTCTTTGTGAGTGAAAATTCCCAGAAATAAACCTCCCATTTCAACTGACCCTCCTACAAGGCTCATAAGTCAATTAGAACTTCAATGATTGTGAAGAATTTGGAGAGCCAGAGCCAATTTATAACTTCTCTTTGGCTGTCTGTAGCCGGTAAGGAGCCACCTCTTGCCCACCTGTGTCTGACTTATCATCCTGTGACTGACAGATAAAACATCTTTTGGAATATGTTAACTTAGCAGACCATCAGCTTCCACCACCATAAGGGCTAAAAGGCCCATCAAATAACATTACAGCCTATGATTGAACTCTCCTTGTTGGCTGTAAACTTCCTCTCTGATTTCTCCACCAGTATATTTAAAAAGTGTCTTGATTTATAACTTTCTTTGTTCTGTGATTATAAAACTTCATGAAACTGCTACCATGTTGGAACATGAAATTTATTGTGATCTAAATCTGTCCCCAGGTCATAGTCACTCATACGTGGCTCCAGAATAAAGAATTTCTTATCTCCTTTGAGATGACAATTGTGCTTTATGTCAGGATCCCTATGCAAAAGATTAATGTGTTACTATAAATAAAAATCCTTAAAATTAATTTAATTTACCTTATTCATCTACATGAGATTACTAAATTCTTAAAGTGGTATATTGCTATTGTGAGGTAAGACTGCTGCACATGTAAAATAATAAAAAGGTTATTTAATCTAAATGCCACACTTGGCATGGCAAAGCAAGACTCAACTGTTTTACCTTCTAAGTACAACTAAAGCATTATTTTGGCATAATTTTAGAAATGTTTTACCTTAGAATTCTTTCATAATCATGCCCACAGCTTGTGTTTTATTTTTAACAATAGTCTATAGAACATTGGCAGCATTATTCTAAATACCTTAAACATTCTACTTGTAATAGAAGAAAAAAATATACTCTTGAATTTAAAAAATTCAAAACTTAAGGTGTTTATATTTTTAAAGTATTTCCTCCATGAATATGAGAATGTGCTTTTATCTTGTCCACCCACCTCATTCCTGCTCCTCCTGCGCTCCTCTCACCTCCCTCTCAAGTTCATGATCTCTTCTTCAGGAATTATTGTTATACATACATGAGCCCATTTGGTGTTGCTTTCTATTGATTTTTTGACAATTTCATACAGTATATTTTGTTCATATTTAGATCCCCTCCACTATCTGCATCCCTCTTAAACACCCCGGGCAAATTCCATGTACTCTGTCACATATATTAAGAGCTATGGAGTCAGGTTGGTGTCCCCAAATGCCCTTCAGTATAAATCCATTCATTGCAATGCAACCTGGTTAACCTCTCTAGCACCACACCGTTCAAGAAAACTGACCCTCCCTCCCCCAGCAGTTATTGGTTACCAATAGTTCCTCTGTTAAGGCTGAGGCTTCTTATCTACTTCTGCATTTCTGTGCTGGGAATTTGTCTGGCTTGAGCTCTCCTAGGTCCTGTTAATGCTGTTATTACTGCTGTGAGTTCATAGGAGTAACTTCTCAGCTATCTGGAAAGCTGTTTCCTTGTGTTCATCAACCACCTCTGGCTCATCTTTCCACTCCCTCTTCTACAACAATCCCTGAACCTTGGGTGGCAGAGGATTGATATCAGTGTCCTATTCAGGGATAAGCACTCTGCAGTCTTATTCTTTGCCCCGTTGTGGCTTTCTGGATTAATCAACATCTGTCACATGAGGACACTTCACTGGTGAGAAGTGAGAGATGCATTAATATTTTTTCTGCTCCCTCTTCACTATGTTCCCTGAGTCTTAGGTGTAAAGGTTGCATTGTAGATGTGTCATTTAGGGTTGGCAACATCACAGACACTTTTTCTCCATGCTTGACCAGTTGTATAACTCTGTGTTGGTCTCCATCTGTGGCAAAAGAAGCTTTTATTGATAGATGGTGAAAGGTACACTAGTCTTTAGATATGAGGATGCATATTTAGAATACAGTAAGAAATTATGATGGTCTAAGGATGGTCTAGTAGGTTTTACTCTAGGATCTCTGACCTCTCTGGGCATGTGTATTTGAGTAGTTTACAGCACTACAAGAGTTCCCTTCCTATTGAGCAGGCCTTAAATCCAATAATACAGCTGTTCATTACCCCAAAGATAAAAGTGCCACTACTACAGCAGCTGAGATTATTTACTGGGCCAGTTGTTGTTGTGGTTCGCAGACTTTACAGCTGGATGGGGGTCATTGATTGGTTTTCTCCCTTGGCAGTTTGCAGAGTAACTTCTGATACTAGGAGAGTAGTCTTCAGGGAGGAGGCTTCCGGGTCAGTTCCAGCTCACTTGTTCCAAGTTCTGTGTTACTGTAATGTACCTGGGTTAGGGCTGACCACTTGGGCTTGGATAACCTATCAGAGGGCTCATCCCTGGAGAAAATGGACTCCCCCTCTGTCACCAGTCATTGATTTCCTGTCACTTTTCACTGAAAACTTAGCTAGTGCACACTTTTAATCCCAGCACTTGGGAAGCAGAAGCAGGGGGATCTCTATGAAATATAGGCCAGCCTGGTCTACATAGTGAGTTCAGGCCCTTGAAAAAGTTGATTTGTTACCATTTAAAGTTTAAATATTATTTAGGAATCTTGATTATTAATGTATTTGTAACACAGGAAAAATAATATAATAATTACATCATTTTCCTCTAAACAGCTATTTTTATTGCAACTGTCTCAAAACAATATGCCTTTTTTAAAAACTTTATTCTTATGTTTAGGTTTTAGGGCAACCTCCCCCCCAAATTTATTGATATGATAAGTTCATCTTTGATCACTGGTTACTATGAGCCATCATTTCTTAACTCTTAATGTGACTTGGTGACAGAAGGATGAATTTAACAAAGTGGTAGAGGCTAGAGGAACAAAATGTAAAAAAATGATGATGATGTAACCAAGTCCTCATTCTAACATAAAACCAGATACAGCTAGGTCTCTCACAACTGGAATATCGGCTACAATTCCTCTAGAAAAGAAATTGTTCTTGAGAATGAGAAACAGCTTGCCGCATGGTCAGCACAAAAGCTCACTGAAAATGCAACCTGAATCCAAATTACTTCAGGATTGTGCAGCAACAACAACAACACAGTTTGGAAGAGATAATCACTATATTTATTTAGAAAATATCTTTAACTGTGAAATTATTCAGAGTGTTTCTGACCATTCCTTTGATTGACTCTTATAACTGATCTTTATCCTTTCTGCAATAAAAACTGAATAAATGGGCAATAGATTTCCCCAAATCTGGTTTTATTTATTCTACGAGACTATATATTTTGAGTAAGTGGTGGATTTCTGAGTCTTTCATAAAAATCAAGCACAAGAATACATTCTAAAATTCTGATAAGCTCCTTCACAATGTGTCAGCTTTGTCTGAAACATGGAAATAATAAAAACTACTTGCTTTAAGTGTGTGGTATAAAGACTCAGTAGTGGTCAGGTATCCATTTCTTCCTCCCCAGTAAGAATTTAAGCACAGAGAAGAATCCGTAAAGAAACTTGGGACCTGGCACATCACATTCTATGGACAAGCATCTGATTATTGTTCTGTATTGCTGAACGCTGTGGAAGAGTAGGTCTGTTTTCTCTACCACCCCCGCCAAGGCCATATCTTTGCACATCTGGATTTTAGTGCAGCCCAGTTAACACTTTTCAGTGAATTTATCAAGTATGTTTGAAGAAAGGAACTGAAATAAACTTCATTCATCTACCTTATGCATTATAAAATAGTAATAATTTATAACATTAACCTAATATTTTACAAGTTTCTAATATTCTTTTTTAATATAAAACTTTTAATTCTTTGAGACATTCATAAAATATAGTGTGATCCTCTTCATCCCCTTCTCCTCCTCCTCCAAGTTTCTAATATTCTAAATTAATGTCCATATTTCTGTTTTATGCTCTAAAATTCTGAATCTGTTTCTGAGGGTAAAAATGCTCATGTAGAAAATGGAAGCAGCTGGACAAAATCATATTAATGTGTTAAGTCAGTCTCAGAAAGACAAACATCAAATATTTTTCCTCATCTGTCATTCCCAGATTTTTATATAGAGATATAAATCACAGACATATATGACATGAAAGTGGAAGTCATACTGTCTTTGACAAAATAAACTAACAGGAGGATGAAGAAAGTGAAGTTAAAGAAGTATGACTGATATATGTTCAATGAACAATATATACCTATACAAGACTTAAAAAATAAATTAATGAAAAATAAATGTGCCTGTAGAACAGATGGTATACCTATTTAGAGTTATAGATCCTAATTTCTTTTACAAATTATTGCATGAGTAAATACAACTTTAAACATCAATCCTTTATGTAATTAAGAAGTTTTTTACGTTATTTGTATGTACTACTTGAAAAATGTCTGCTCTCTAATGTAGAATCAGTTTTCATACTATTATTAGAGTTTCTTATAAGGTTACTGTAAAGAAGTAGTTCCACCAGAGACGACCACTCAGACATAAAATTATGCCAAAAGAAAGTCTTTAGTCAGCTGATTACTACACACCGAACACTCAGTCTCAGGTGTGTGTAGCCTCAAACTGTGGTCGGGAGGAGTCTTGTACAGAAAAACCGTATCCAGGGGTGAAAAGTTTAAGTTTCCAAGCTTAGGGGTAGAAAGCCCCTCCTACAATTCCTATTTTCTAAAAGCAAGCCAAGCATAAAGTACAGAAGCCATGAATCCGGGTTAGCGGAATACGTTCCCGAGCAGCCAGGTACACACTGAAATTCCTCACTTAGGTTCCTTCTTCACAGTGCCTCTATTTTGTGGCAAGTGGACAAAAACTCACCAGCACTCCAATGAAGATGCACCATCACCCACAGTAGTAACTTCAGTCACAACAGAGTCTGTTTCTTGCTGTCATCTGTCATTGCCGCTTTCCTGCGGCACATCTCGGCTGCTCTTTCCAATGACCATACCTTTATGTAAGAACCATATGCTGATTCCAGAAGTCCCATTTACACTTTATTTTATCTTTCTAGTTTCATTAACTGAAAGACATCAATGTTTCTTTCTCATCAAGATTTTAATTGACCCTCTCCCTTTTCCACTATATAACTTGATGTCTTGACTTTTCTCCTTAGCCAGTTTAGCTTTCAAAAGTCATTATAGTAATCACCACTGCAAACACATTAACACACTGCTGTCTTGACTCTTTCTTTACCTTGTATCATCTAACTCATGATCGAACACCCAAATCTTCTTTCTCTATTCTTATGCCTGATCGACGATCAACGTGGATAAAATCATACAAACCTGCTTACTGATTTCACTATAGACTCAAGATGACAAAAAAAAAATTACTCAGTACTGCTCAAATTTGAAAGATCTAATATTCACTCAGTCTAATCTTCCTCCACCTCTTCGAGGAACAATGGGTGGGGGGGTGGCTACAAGACAGATGGGAACTCCCTCGCCTTCCAGTCATCAGCTTGGCATCATTTCTACATTCGTGTTCAGCTTTCTGCCTCTGTTCCCAATCACACCACATCACTTTCACATCCCTTTTTCTTTTCTCTTCTCAATAATGAATTTTTCACAATTTTCCCTTCTGGTTGTGCCTCATAAATTTCTCTGTTTTGTAACCTTCTGAGCATGTGGCTTTAACCCCTTTCATTTAGCTAAGAATCTCTTCCCCTACCTTTTCATAGCAAAATCTCTCAAGCCTATGGTCTCTTTTTCTAGATCTTCTAATTCTTTGGGGGCTTTATCTGGTCTAACTGGACTTCCAGCACTATCAGTCCATGACAATTAACAGCTCCTTGTTGGTAAAATCACAGCCTTCTTTTCATCTTGCATGACTAATAAGCAACATTCAACACACTCAACCACACAGTGTATCGGCTCTGGATATTGTTTCTTGGATTGATATTTCAAGTTTTCTCAGAGGAAGGAAAGTCTGTGGATTGCATGAAATTTCCACCACCTGTGTGGGATGCTTGCTCTGAGGATGAGACAGAACAGGGGGCCCCAGATCTGATGTGGAAAGAGTGCTAGTGTCTGTCAGGGATGAGAAGAGTAATGATTTGTATTCAGAATTAACCAACTTGACTGTGTGGAGCACTTTCTGTTCTCAGAACATCCTCCTTGGTCTGCACTGAGCCTTCTTTACATGAAGAATAATCCTTTCTTTTAATGTTTTATCCATAATATCTGTAAATGTCCTTTTAGAAAGTTGTTTTCTTTTTTTCTTTATTAATTATAATTTTTCTTTATCCTAGAGAATTTAATACATTTATACAACAAAATATGATCATATTCAATCCCATTTCCTTCCTCCATCCCGTCTCCCAACTTATTGTCTTTTTTCCAACTTTTTCTACATTCCTTTGATCTTATATTACTCTAAAATATATATACATATCCTTCATCCATATACCAAAACTTCCTAACTCTGAAAATAAATGGTAGCTTAGTTCTAGAACCTGTTAAGGCATTCACAATATAAGAGCACAGTTGTTTTCAGATCACATTAACTTTGTCTTTTTCTCTTTATTTTTTTCCCTGTGTATATATGTGTGTGGTATACATGCATATGTATATGCATGTTTGCATGTGTATGGGTGCACATATATGGATGTGTGCGTGTGTGAATGTATCAAGTATCTTCAATCACTTTCAACCTTATATTGAAACAACGTGTCTCACTTGAACCAGGGCTCATCCATTGAGCTAATTTAGCCAGACTGCTTGCTCCGAGAAACCCTTCTCCACCTCCTTTGTGCTGGGATTACAGAGGGGCTGCTGCTCCCACATGGCATTCATATGGATACTGGGGATGTACATGCCAGCTTTCAAGTGAACCATCTCGTCAACCCCATAGATGGTTTCTTAGGAAATTGGGCACTGTCTTTTTAATCCATGTGGACACTTAGAGGCCTTTTTTATTTTGTTCTGAAACCTTTTAAAATATTCTAACAAGTTTGGTTGTTCAAGTAAAAGACTATTTCCTATTCCAATTCTGGTTTCCTAATTATCTAACTTCTGTTTTCTAATTAGGTCTCTGATTTCATGTGTAATTCCATTTGCAAAACAAGAACAGCCTACTGTTAACAATGGGTGGCTTTTTAATTCCCAAATGTTGTCAAAGGTATTTCCATTATATCTCCCCAAATCCCTAAGGTTTCTTTTCTATTCTTCCTGTCTTACTAATAGTGTACCAGGATAATTTTTTAAACCTTGAGTGTGTCATTCTAAGTTCATTGATGGATAGGTTATGGGTCAGTGTTCTATTTTCATATGTACACAAACCATGGTTCACTACGATATGCTTTTCAGGGTTTAAATAATATTTTCCTCCTGGAAAGTCAATATATAATTAATGAAATTAAGTCTTTGACATTTCTTTCAACAAGGAAATTCTTTTACCACATATAACAGAAACATTTGGAGAAATGTTGCATAAGATGTTGTGTGAGGAGAGTTCATGTATGTATTAGGTGCAGAAGTCAGAGGTTAGCCTCACATGGCCTTCCACAGAAGCCATCAACACTATTTTTGAGACAGGATCTAACTGAAACCCAAACCCAAGGCTAGCTGTTTAGGCTAGGTTTTCATAGCTTTTCATATAGGTGCTAGGAATTGAGCACAGGAACTCATGTTTACAAGGCCAGCACTTGCTGACCGAGTTATCTTCTTAGCTATAAAACATCTCTTTGCACTAGAAAGATCTGATATCCATTATGAATTAGTAAACCATCCCATAAATTGAATTATCATAAGATTGACCATCTAATGTATTGGCATAGCACATGAATATAGTACATAAAATTGAACCCCTGAACATGCACAGCTAAAGATGTAATTCTATATCATTACTCACCCAGAATAGGCACCAAGGAATTTTAATCATCATAGAGAGAAATGCAGTATGTGGCCCTCATGCCTCATGACACTCCTACAGCAGATATGATGAAGACAGGGGCCATTGTTTCTGCTCTAGTAGAGTCATGTGGCATGATTTTGAGCTAAAATTATGTATTTTTAACCTTAAGATGTTAATGAAGTTGAATGTTCTTTGACTGAATGTATCTGATTTTCTGTTTCTAGAAGTGTGTTCTTTAGAATACTCTCACTTCAAGGTGTAAATAGATATTATAAGAAAATGGGGGGGGGGCTGGAGAGATCCTCAGCAGTTAAGAGCACTGACTGCTCTTGCAGAGGACCTGGATGTGATTCCCAACACCCACATGGCGGTTAAGAACCGTCTTTAACTCCAGTTCCAGGGGAATTTGACACCCTCTTCTGACCTCTGTGGGCATCACATGACACGGGCACACCAACCTTCATGCAGACAGTACATTCCTACACATAAAAAAAAAGAAAAAAGAAAATGGGGAGGTAAAGAAAGATTGGGACTGGTTTTATAAAGAGTGTGTTTATTAATGAAGCATTATTTACTTTCAATTTTTTCTTTATGGATTTCCCAAAAGAGCTCCAATATTTTAATATGGAAACATACAGCTTTGATTTCAGTATAAAAGACATTAAAATTTCATTGACATTAATGAAATTATCAGAAGTTCAATTGGTCATAAAGAAGCTTTGCTTTGCACCACTGGTTTGTAAGATGGTGTCAAAGAACTTTGTTGACTATGAAGTGTTACAAAAAGGAACTTCTTAATCTATGCATTTTGGGGGATTTTGAAATTTTACTTCTTGAAAAAGCTGTTGTGAGAGTTGGAAACTCTGTACCTGTGTGTGTGTGTGTGTGTGTATATATATATATTTTTTTTTCTCACACACACAATAAAGCATGGGCTGAGAAAAAAGAAAAAAGAAAATGGTAGTAGTAATTTCTCCTCTAGTGTCTATGACCTCTCCAGCCACAGCTATTTGACTAGATTTACGGTACCAGGGCATAGGTTCCTTCCTATTGAATGGGTCATAAGTTCAATTAGACAGCTGTTGGCTATCCCTAAGATATAAGTGCCACTGCTACACCATTAGGGACATCTTGGAGACCCAGTCACTGTTGTGGCTCATAGCCCTAGCAGTCAGGTAGCACTACTGATCACTTTTCTCCCTTCACAGCTGCACACCTTCCCATACCGTGAGAGCTGACCCATGAGAAAGAGGCCTCCAAGTTCTTTCTTGCTTGATTCCTCTAAGTCCTATGTCCTTACCTTCAAGTTCTGGGAGGCAACCAAGGGCAATAGCAATTGTCTGTATTGGTTGAAGGTCTCTTTAACTACTGGGACAAAAAAATTGAAGGGAGTTTTCCATGCTAGGCGCCATGGATTTTGTTAAATAGTCTAAAGATCTCAGAAGCATTATCAGCCCATGTGGTAAATCCATTTCAATTTCATATATATATATATATACTCTATGAGTGCTTTAAAGTAAGCTTGAAATCATGTTTCTCTATGGATTTTTCAAACATCTCTTGGGTTGTTTATCGCTCCTTTTTCCCTCACCCTCTGTATGACTTTCTGTCCATTTTCTATAATTAAAGTCCTCGTTTTTCCCATTTCCCTTTTCAATTCATTTTTTAATTCATTTTTATGTATAGTGACAGATATGGCTTAATTTCATTCTTCTACATATGGACATCTAGTTTTCCCAGTATTTTTTTTACCTGTGTCAGACATCAGATACCTGTGATTGTGTATACTCATGTTTCTACCTCCTACTTTGTTCTATGGATCTACAAGTCCATTTTGTACTGGTACCATTCTATTTTATTGCTATAGCTCAGCACTATAGCTTGAAATCTTGTATAGTTATCCTTCCAGCATTGCTCTTTGGGCTCAGAGTTGCTTTGACTATGTGGAGTCTCTTGTATTTTGATATGAATGTTAGAATTTTTTTCTATTTTCATGAAGAATGTCATGGGGATTTTTATTGGTATTTCATAGAATCTGTACATTGGTTTTGATAGTATAGTCATCTTCTCAATATTAATTCTACCAATTCATGAGCATGGGAGGCCTTTCCATACACTAGTGCCTTCTTCAATCTCTTTCTTCAGCAATTTAAATTTTTCATTATAAAACTGTTTCAGCTCCTTAATTAAGCTTATTCTTAGACTTGTTTTTTTGAGACTATTGTGAATTGAGGGTGTTTCCAAGATCTCTTTCTCAGCATGCTTGCTATTGGTATATGGAAAGGCTTTTGATTTTTGTAAGTTGATATTTTTATCCTGGCACTTTGGTAAGTGCAAATGGAGATTTCAATGATTACCATGTGATACAACATTACACCCATGCCTTAATAGAAACATCCTGACTCTTAGCATCCATCTCAGCCAAAAATGACCCAAACTACTGAGACCCTGTTCCTTCAGATTTTTCTTGGAACTATCCTCTCAAGAAAGGGCTAGCTCATTCTTTTATTGAAACAGTATGTAGGGAAATAAAAATGTAACCCTCATATCATATTGTGACCCTTCTAACTCTTTCTGATTTAGAATACCACACACAACCATAAACTGACTTTATGAGTTGAACCCAAACAGGATTATCCTGATAAAAGGGATAATCTTAATATCTTCATTGTTTTCAATTAATAATGCCTGTTGTAGTTCTTTTGATAGTCAACACATACACATACATACACACACACACACACACACACACACACACACACACACACATTCATTATTCTAAGTCAAGGCCAAGGAAGGATCATAGGGAATTAAAGCTGTTTAGGTTGCAAAAGCAGCTCAAGGCTCAGTGAGTTTGTATCCATTATAATCAAGCCGAGATAAGATGAATGGTTTTTTGTTCCAATGTTAAGTAAAAGTCATTTGTCTGGAATATATCTATATTGTAAAAGTCATTACCACAAAGGATAATTTGAATTCTTCTTTTACTATTAGTATCCCTTTAATTTTCCTCTCTTGTTTAGCTGGGTCTCCAAGAACTATATTGAAAAAGACTGGGGGTCATGAACAGCTCTGTCTAATTTCTGATTTTAATGGGATTTTTTTCCAGTTCTTCTCCATTTAGGATAATGTTGGCTGGGAGCTTGTTATCTGTATCCTTCGTTATGTTGAAATATGTTTCCTGCAGTCCTATTTTCTTCAAGACTTTTATCAGAGATACATAAAGGACTTTTGTTGAAGGTGTTCTCTAAATCTATTAAGATAATCATGTGATTTTTCTTTAAGCAAGCCCATTTATGTGTTCATTACATTTATTGACTTATATATACTGAACTATCTCTGTATCTCCAGAATAAAGCCAACTTGGTGGCGGATGATCTTTTTGATATATGTGAGAATACTGAGAATATTTGCATCTATGTTGATCAGGAATATTGGTCTGTAGTTTTCTTGTTGTTGCTGTTGTTGTTGCTACTTTTGTGTCTTTGCCGAGTTTGGGTATGTGAATTATACTGGATTCATAGAAGAAGTTTGAAAGTGTTCTTTCTATTTCTTTCTTTTTGGTTGTAGTTCTTTGAAGGTCTGATAGAATTTGGCTATGAATCCATCTGGACCTGGGCATTTTAATTCAGAAAGTGTTTTTTATTATTGTTTAAATCTCCTTATTTATACTGGGTCTGTTTGAGTTGTTGATTTCTTACTGGCTGAAAGTTGTGGATCAGTTGAATCTACATATTCATTTATTTATTTTACTTAGGTTTTTTAAATTAATAAAGTATAAGATTTAAAGCATTCCCTTATACTGTTCTCAATTAGTTTGGTGCATGTTTCCCTGATACTCTCTGATTCTATTAATTTGAGTATCCTCTTTCTTTCATTCGGTTAATTAAGGATCTACTGACCTTTTTATCTTTTCAAAGAACCAGCTCTTAGATTAGTTGATTCTTTGTACTGTTTCCATGTTTTTATTTCATTAAGTTTTGCTCTGATTTTTATTATTTCATCCCATTGTTTGGGTTTGGTTTTGGTTTGTTCTTGCCTATCTATAGTCTTGAGTTATATCATTAACTCATTTATTTTCTTCTGATTTTTTAATACAAAACTATAAATTTCCCTCTTGCACTGTGTCCAGAAGTTTTGTTGTGCTGTGTTTTCATTTTCATTTAACTCCAGAAATACTTTATTTCATTTCTGATTTCTTCTTTGACCCATTCATTATTCAGAATTATGTTATTTAATCTCTATTAATTCATGTAATTACTAGATATTATTTTGCTTTTGGTTTAAGCTTTATCATGTTGTGGTTAGCTAGGATACATGGAGCTATTTCCTTTTTTCTGTATTTGTTGAGATGTGTTTTGTGTCCCAGAATATGGTCTATTTTAGAGATATTTTCATGAGCTGCTGAATAGAATGTATATTCATTCTTTGGTGTTTGGGTGGAATATTCTGTGGAAATGTATTAAGTACATTTGGTGTAAAATGCCATAATTCTAATGACTCTGTATTTAATTTTTGTCCAGATGGCATGCCTATTGGAGAAAGTAGGGTATTGTGTTAAGATTAATCTTTGTCTTGAAATCCAATATTTCACTTTTATGAAATTGGGTGTGTCAGAGTTTGGTGCATGTGTGTGTAATTATAGGATTATAATGTTTTCTTGGTTATCTGTTCCCCTTATCAGAATGAAGTCTCCTTCATATCTTCAGAGTAATTTTGATTTGACATCTATTTTGCCAGACAGTAGGATAGCAAATGCCTGCTTGCTTTCTGGTCCTATTTGTTTGGAATGCTTTTTCTCGTTATTTCAATCTAAGGTGGTATTTCCTTGAAAGTAAGAGGAGTTTCTTGTAGACAACAAAAAGATGGATTTTGTTCTTTTTTTTTTTTTAATTAGTTTTTATTGATGCTTTGTGCATTTCATACATTTTTCCAATTCAGTTCAGGCTTATTTCCCTTTCCCTCCCCCCCACCCCCACCCCATCCCAGATCATGCATTCTGCCATAACTGTCCTGCATCTTTCTCTCAGTTTTTTTTTTTTTTCATTTTTAGCTATAAGTGATAATCCATGAGTACAAGCATCCTTCATGCAAAACCTATCTGCAGGCTGTTGTGCCCAAACACCTACAGCCCCACCATCCAGTGGGGGGTGACAGGTTGTTTGTTCAATCAAGTTGATCAAATGAGTGTCCAGACTACATTGCTGTAGTTTCACCATTCACCCCAATCGCAGCCCTTACATTCTACCACGCCCCCTCTTCCGCAAGTTGTTCCCTAGGCTTAGAAAAGGGGCAAGGTGGATGAGAGGTAAAACAGTCCACTCTCTCTGGAGCTGTTGACTTGGACTCTGGTCAATTCTGGCTGTTTCCTTTCATGGGCTGACAGTTTGTCCAGGAATAACCTTTCGATCCTGGCCTGGTGCGTTATGGCGTCTCCCGGATTTTGTTCTTAATCCATTTAATTAACCTATGTCTTTTGATTGGGAAGTTGAGGCCTATAAAGTTTAAAGTTATTACTGAAAGATATGTGTTGATTACTGCCATTTCATTGGTTTTTGTTTGGTTTTGTGGACTTTTGGGTTTGCTTACTAGTTTGTTTTGTTGTTGTTGTTGTTGTTGTTTTCTTAGTCCTATTTTGTGCTTCACTAATTATAGCTTCATTTGTTTTCTCCTTAGTCTCTTGGCTATGTTTAATTATCTCTTTCATCTGAAGTATTATTTCCAGTATTCTCCATAGGACTGGTTTGGTACACATGAATTGTTTTTAGCCTGTTTATGTCATGGAAAGTTTTTTTATCTCCTTCAACTATAGCAAACAGTTTTTCTGGGTAAAGTAGTCTGGATTGGCATCTGGGATCTTTTAGAACATGGAGTACATTGCTCAAAGTTCTTCCAGCTTGTAAAGCTTCCAATGAGAAGTCAGCTGTTATTCTGATGGGTTTTCCTTTACATGTCATTTGTGAATCTTCTCTCACAGCTTTCAAACCCTCTCTGTTCTGCATTTTTATCATTTTAACTATAATATGCCATGGGAGTTTCTTTTCTGGTCTTGTCTATTTGCTATGTGCTTCTTGTGTCTGTATGGGTATCTCTTTTCTTAACTTGGAGAAGTTTTCTTCTAGACCATGTTGAAGATGTGGCCTAATCCCTTGATCTGGACTTCTTCTTCTATAGCTGTAGTTTGTAGATTCATTTTGTTTTCATGCTGTCCCAAAGTTCCTGAATAATAATTTTGTATATTGTTTGTGTTTTTCATATTCTTTGATTGAGTGATCTAATTTCTATAACTTAAATCAAAATCTTGATCCATTTCAGTCATCTATTTTACTGGTAAGGTTTTCCCTTGAGTTTCCTAATTAGGTTGTTGAGTTTTTCAATTCTATCTTCATTTCAGTAGACTTTTCTTAGTATTTCTCTTATTAACTTCAGTTTTCAAATCCTGAATTGTGTTAGTCATTTAATTCCACCCTATTTTTGTGTTTTCTTGGACTTCACTTGGGAACTTATTCCTATCATATTTCGGTTCATTGACGTGTTCGTTCATGCATTCTTACAATCCAACTTCTTGCATTCTTTGATCATATTTAGGATTCTTTTTTAAATTCTATGTTCTGAATAATCTAGACAATTCTCATCATAGAACATTTCTGTAGGACTAGTGGGGTTTTACTTTGTAGGGGAGGCAAAGCATCTTGCCCTTTCATATTGTTTGTACTTATGACCTAGGCATCTGGACTTCTCATGTGTGTCTGCTGCAAGTGTGTAGCCTGCCTCTGAGGAGAATAAGATTAGTTATGTTTCTGTTGCTTCCAAAGTTTGGTTGATTCCAGATCGGATATGACATTCAGATACTCAATGTTGAGTCTTGATTGAAGGGATGGGGATGACTCCAATTTGATGGTAACCAAGAACAGGTAGAACAGTGACTCCCTACTGGGTCTGGCTGCTTATGTACAAACTCTGTTAACCAAGCTAAACCTGAGAGTATAAGGATGGTGCAGGTAGGCGATGATCTGGGGCTCTCACCAGCTTGAACTGGAACTAGAAGTATAGGAACAATGTGGGAGAATGGAGGCCTAGGTCGTGAGAATTCTGGGTTAAAATGTGTATTCTGTATAGCCTGCTTAATTTTAATCTCCAGATTTATGGGATTTTTTGCTTGATATAACATCTAAAGATATCTGAAAAAATTACAAGGTTTAAGGGAGTTGTACAATAAAAGCAAAAATGACAACATTAAACATGTAAGAAAAATTTTATTTAAGGCTTTTGCTAATAGGGAAAGAAAACAAAAATACATTAGGGGCTCAACTGCACTGAGAAAAAGAACAAGACGGGAGTTGGTTGTTTGCCCCTTTGTTTAATTTTTTTCTTTTATATTTAGCTGTATTAGTCAATTTTCTGTTGCTGAGATAAAACCACCATGATGAAGGGAACTTATAAAAGGAAGAGTTTACTTGAACTTACTACTGATTGATGGTTCTAGGGAATTAGAATTCATCATGGCGAGAGGCATGGTTGCAGGAGCTGGAGCAGAAAGCTGAGGTTACATCTTCAAATGGGCACAGGAAGCAGAGAGAGCAACTGGAGACTGGCAAGGCATTTTAAACTCTCTAAGCCCGCCCCCACTGACATACTTCCTCCAGCATGGCTACACCTTCTAAGACTTCCCAAAACAGTGCCACCAACTGGAGACAAAATGTCTGAATTCTTGAAAGCTATGGGGGAAATTCTCATTTAAACCACCACATTCTACTCCCTGGCACCCATAGGCTCATGAACATATAAAATACAGCACGTATTTGGTCCAACCTTAAAAGTCCCCATATTCTTGCCAGGCATGGTGGCACATGACTTTAATTCTAGCACTTGTGAGGCTGAGGTGGGCAGATCTCTGTGAGTTCAAGGCCAGACTGGACTACAGAGTGAGTTCCAGGACAGCCAGAGCTACAGGGAGACCCCGTGTCAAAAAGACCAAAAAAAAAAAAAAGTCCCAATATTCTTTACCAGTCTCAATTCTATTCAAATGTCTACAGTCCAAACTCTCTTCTGAGACCCAGGCCAATCTCTTAATTGTAAGATCCTGTAAAATCAAAGACAAATTACATACTCCCAACATACAGTGGAACCGAATACACATTCCCATTCCAGAAGGGAGGAATAGAGGCATAGTGAGGAAATATAGGATGAAAACAAGACCAAAAACAAGCAGGGAAAACAGCAAGTCCAGTAGCTCCATGTGAGACTTCTGGGACTTTACTTCCAAATGGCTTAGATGGCTCAGCTCTTCCAGCTTTGTGTGTAACACACATATCTTCCTTGGGCTGTACATTCTGCATTTCTCTCTGCCCCATTTGCTCTTTTTCACTCTAGATCTGTTTAATATTAGCCATTAATAGCCATGCCACTATTTCTACATTGGCTGTCTTGAAATATCATCCACCAAAGAAATTAGTCCATTGCTTTTCAACTTAGCTTCAGGCAAGCATTTGGGCTGTAGGCAAACTCCAACCAGACTCTGCCAAAATATCCCAATTGCTGCATAAGTCCATATTTTCCTCTGGAATTATATTTTTCTCAGCACTGCTTTCTTCCAGGTTCCTAGTAGAAAAGCAGTCAACAGCTTTTCTAGCTCAAAGCTCCAAAGTCTTCCACATGTCTCCAAACACCCAAATGCTCAGGTTCATCACAGCCAACAGCCCATTCTCAGTACCAATTACTGTATTAGCCAATTTTCTGTTGCTGTGATAAAACCACCATGACCAAGGGAACTTATAAAAGGAAGAGTTTATTTGAGCTTACTATTGAAGGTTCCAGGGAATTAGAGTTCATCATTGTGGGGAAGCATGGTTGCAGGAGCTGGAGCAAAAAGCCGAGGTTCACATCTTCAAATGGGCACAGGAAGCAGAGAAAGAACTGGAGACTGGCAAGGCGTTTTGAACTCTCTAAGCCTGCCCCCAGTGATGTACTTCCTCCAGCATGGCCACACCTTTTAAGACTTCCCAAAACAGCACCACCAACTGGGGACAAAATGTATGAATACTTGAAGGCTATGGGGGAAATTCTCATTCAGAACAGAGGATGGAACCAAAGGCAGTCAACATGCTAGATAAATAGTCCACCACTGAGCTAAATCTCCAAGCCATGCAAAGTATTTAAATGCCACAGTGAGCAAAAAACATAAACCACCCATCTTTACTAACTGGCTTTACCCAGAGGAAAATTAAAGTCTTTCCTACCTTCATGAAAGCAGATAACTTTACAGCTTAAACCAAGTCTCCCATTGGATTTGAGTTCCTGCCTTCTCACAGAAGCCATAAAGTATATAAACTGTCTTTCCAGATTATTTCATTTCAGCAGGATGACTTCCAGATTTTTTGAAAGTTACTCCTAGGTTATAAAATACAAAAGATTTTTAAAATATAATGTGAATCTCAAAGAGTCAAATAAATGTTTTATAATTAGAAGTCCTCTGAAATAAATGGCCTAAGGAAAGTCAGGAACTTAAGCCACAAAGAAGGCTTTCTTAAATTTGGTGAAACTGAGATTAACATTAAGGCTATCTTTTATTTTTAAAAGACCAATTTTCCCACTGAACATTGTAGGAGGTTAGTATATAGAGCTAAATTTATCAGATTTCTATTGGTGAAGATCTAATTGAACCATAGGCTGAGACTTGGCAGCAGAAAATACTTGTCTGTTGGTGCAAGTAGCCAGGCCTTGCATGAATGAGATCCTATAAAACAAAAACAAAAAGCAAAGGTTAATGGTTGGAATAATCTTTTCACTCTGCTTCTTAAAAGAGGTGTATTCACATAAGATAATACTTGTTCCATAGACTCTAGCATATTTTGATGGCAGGATAAGGACGACAGTGTCAATATAATACAGTTGTTACCATAATGGCTGGGTGATGGCATAGAATAGATGGCTTGGTAAGTGTCCACAGTCCTGGTCATTTCCATAGGAGAGGATGGAAGCTGCAGGAGTTCTGAGGACCTTTGGCTGGTCCATACAGTAGTGGCTCCGGTCACCAAGTCCACCTGTATATGATCTTCTGTAATGTAAACATCAAGCCATCCAGTTCTGGCTCACAAAGCTTCTTTAAACCCAGGTAGAAAGGGCCAAGTATGAAACAGTGTGGGATGCCAATAAAGATCTGAGAAATAAGCTTTTACTTCTCAGTAATCCCAAATCTAATAGTGGGAGAAGAATTAGCTGGGTTAGTTTGAAGAGCTGTAACCAGATACTAAAGAAATCTTCAAATTAACGTTGGTTATGGTTGACAATTGTGCAAGATGGCAGGATTGAGTATAAATTACAAGCAAATAGTAAAACCATGCAGGATAGATATGTTTAAAAAATACCTTCCAGGTCAAAAAAAAAGCCCCAGGAAAAATAAATCCTTATATCCAGAAAGTATTAAAGGATTAGTGATATCCTAAGCAAAAGCTATAACCATTCTTCATCAGTATACTTATTCTTCTGTAATTATTTTCTGTTTGATCTGTTTGACTTTATGTTCCAGGAACCTACTAACCTCCCCATTATAGTTAAAGAAATCTTGGTTTAGTCTATGTGTATCACCTCAAAATTATTCAAATACTAACACTTATGCTTCAGAGAACCTGACATGCTCCTGTCAGTCTCATAAATAGTATGTATTGCTGAAGATGAAGTATTCTAGCTTGTAACGTATTACGAATGCTTTTAAGAATACAACAAAATAAAAAGATAAACTGCCTGTCAAGATTAGTGATCTGAGATCTGATGAGTGTTTATTTAAATGTATTATAATTGATAAAGTTTTTTTCTGTATTTTGGCTGGTTTTTCAAATATTTAGTCACTGTTCCTTCCTTCCATGCTTTCCTTCCTTCCTTTCTTTTCTTTTTTTTTTTTTTTTTCTTGATGTCATGGTTAGCTTCCATTGTCAACTTGACAGACCCGAGAAGAAGGAACCTCAATTGGAGAATTTCTTCTATCAGATAGGTCTGTAGGCATGTCTGTGAAAAAAATGGTTTTGTCTCTCTGTAGCCCCAGCTGGCCTGGAACTCATTATGTAGACAAGGCTGGCCTAGATTACACGGGCACCTGCCTTTCTCTGCTCCTGAGTATTGGAATGGAATGAATGAAAGGACTCTATCATGGAAGTGTGAGACAAATAAACCCTCTCCTCCCCAAATTGATTTTTGTCAGCCTGTTTTATCAATAGACAACAAATTACTACAGTTGGTTGGTTGGTTGGTTGGTTGGTTGATTAGTTGATTTGGATTTGATCATTTTTCTGGGATCAGTCACAGGGCATTATATCTGGTATACCAGCACTCTGCTACTGAGCTATTTCCCTAGCCTATAGCTTTCCATTATTAAAATTACATATATTGTTTAATGTCAGGCAAAGTAATACCAGAATATAAGAACAGAAGGGACACTGAGAAGTTTTTAGGAACTTCATGAAATTATTAAATATTATAATCGCATTTTATCCATACAAATACAACAGAAAAAGTTAAACATCTCTTCTTATCTGATATTTTCCATATCATTAAAAATATCAAATAAATTAATTTTTGCATGGCTCTTTTTAGGAGGTGAATGATCTTTTGTGATTTTGTAGACGTTCTGAAAATCAGTTTTAGATAAAAATTTCCTTTAAGATTTCATTTGGGGAAAATAAAAATAGCATTGTTGGAAGGTTTCAATACTTGTTTAGGAAGACTCACAAGGATCTATGAAATAATAAATGGGCAACTTAACTATCCAAAGTGACAACAAGTGATGTCAAAAGTAAATGTATGTAGTTTTCAAAAAAGTCTTGGTACTCTTAGATAATCAGGAATGTGACAATGTCAACATAAAACAAGGATTTCTTCAAATAAATCACAGAATCTGGAGAGATTATCTGAAAGGCAAAGGAAAACTTTGTACACTTTCTTGTTAAGAATGTACCAATACCCATAAGCTTTGCAGAGATCAGAGGGTCCAAGGGAAGAACATGAGCCAATAGCACACACATTCTATAGATGAATGGCTCCTTAGGTGTTTATTTTATTCTATTTAAGAATTTGTTGTATAAAATTAATATAAAAAATAAAAAAAGAATGTATCAGTAACCAAAGAAAAATGAGTTATTTTAATACAAAATAAAACTTTCATTCTGCACGATCATGCTTCTGACATTAAACTTGATAAGTAAGTCTAACAATTCCATCTTCCTCTGATCTCCTTAGTCACTGGGACTATCACACCATGCTAAACTCTTGGGCTTCTGTATGAAGATCCAGAATCACAAAACTGGAAGTCTGAGAGCTGAAAACCAGTATTTCCTTCTAAAAGCCACGAGTATAGCTGTTAATGACCTATTCCATTTTCCATCAGAATTATGTTAATCCATTCCCTTGGTAAGAATTGCCTTCCTCCCTGACCAAAGCTAAATACAAAGTTTCAACTTCTGTATTAGATAAGAATAATTTTGGGGGGGCTGGAGAGATGGCCTAGCAGTTAAGAGCGCCGACTGCTCTTACAGAGGACCCGGGTTCGATCCCCAGCACCCACATGGCGGCCAAGAACCGTCTGAAACTCCAATTCCAGGAGAACTCCAGTTCCAGGGGAACCCGACACCCTCTTCTGACCTCCGCGGCCTTGCATGACACGGGTGCACAAACTTGCATGCAGACAGTACATTCATACACATACAGAAATAAATAAAATTAATAAAAAAATTTTTTTAATAAAAAAAGAATAATTTTTTTAACATTGGGAGAATATTGACTTTTGTCTATTCTTTCTGGACACACAATTATTTGTTCTCACTAACTGAGTTTATAGTCTCTATTAGTTTTGTTTTGTCACCATTATAAAATACTCTGACAAGAGAAGCTTAAGGGAAAGCATTTATTTTATGTCACGATTCCACAGGGAAGTCACAGTGGCTGGAACATGGGAAAACTGGTCAAATCACTCCCACAATCAGGTCCAGAGAGCAATGAATGTATGTATGTTTGCTCAGCTCTCTCCTTTCCATTCAGTCCAGGATCCTACCTATAAAATGATGCTGTCTACATTCAAGGTCATCTTCCCATATCAGTTAACCCAATTAAGATAAAAGTTTACAGACATACCCACAGGCCAACCCAATCTAGAAAACTCCTCATTGAGACTCCCTTCCTAGGTGATTCTAGATTGTGAAACTTGACAGTTAAGATTCACAATCACAACTCTACCCCCCTTGACATTTTGACACACAGCATATCACTTTAAGATAAACTTTTCTTATCTCCAAAGTCTTGTGTTCATCTCATAGTGTAAAATAGAGTCCAAATTTAAAAGTTCCAACAGTCTTTCAAAATTTCCAGTACTTTAAAATTCCAAACTTTCTTACCTGTGAACTCCCATAAAGTAAAAAGCAAGTTATGTACTTGGAATATATAATAGTACAGAGTAAGTATTCTTACTCCAAAAGGGAACGGTAAAACAGCAAATGAACAATTACATCGAATCGAACCCCAAATCCAGCAGACCAGTTATACTCCATAATTAAAGCTCTCCTTGGAAGCCATCCCATAGTCTGGCATCTCCAATAGCACTGGATCTTCATTGCAACTGAAGATTCACATTCACAGCTCCACACAATGGCCCCTTGGGGCCTCTCTCCAGGGACTCTGACCCTGCCAGACAGTAACTGAGTTCAGCTTCTCCCCAAAACTTCTTCAATCTTATTGCTTTACTGCATTCAAATTCCATACCATGTAGACAATGCTCAGAGCATTTCCAAGTTCTGCTGTCTACTCAAGATGTAACCCGGCCCCCTTGGACAACAGCTAGCTGTATCAGCTTCTGTGTGCTGACTCTATGGAAACACTTTCCTATTGTCCAGGTGCAGTGCATGACACTTCCCTACAACGTTGCTTCTGTCAACTACAGCTGCTTTGTCAGCACCAATTTGAATACCATCCTGTATTGAAATTTCTTCTGCTGAACAAATCAGTCCATTATCTTTAAATTCAACTTCACTCAAATTCTCAGGACATAGGACACCAAATTTTTGGCCCAAGTCACATCATAGTGTGCTAGCCCAGTTCCTGATAGAGGCCTTCTTCTCCCTCTGAAACAACATGATACAAGCCTCCACTGTCTCCATTTCTCTCAGCACCAGTGTCTCCAAGCTCCCAGGAGAATATTTTCTACATAGCACTCACTGGCTTTTCCAGTCAAAATTTCAAAGGCTTAAAATATCACATGGTCAGGCTTATCACAGCAATGAATCTTGGCACCAGTTTCATCATTAGCATGATTTCTGTTACTGTGAAAAAATACCTAACTCAGAAAAAAAAATTGTTTTGCCAGGCATGGTGGTGCACACCTTTAATCCTAGCACTTGTGAGGCACAGGCAGGTGGATCTTTGTGAGTTCAATGCCAGCCTGGTCTACAGAGGGAGTTCCAGGACAGCTGGGGCTACAGGGAGACCCTGTCTCGAAAATACAGAAAATAAAAATAAAGAAAAAAAACACCTAACAAAAATGACAAGGAGTGAAAGGGTCTACTTCATCTCAATATCCAGGTTTCAGTCCATCATGACAGGGAATTCACAGAGGCAGGAGGCTCAGAGAACTGCTCATAGCACACCCATAATCAGAGACTGAGCAAGAATGCATGCTTGCATGCTCAGCTGTTACCTATGACACCGTTTCTCCCTTCAGAAGGTTTTCTTCAGTTGGTTTCCTATTTTCCTTTCCATTCTCGATGAGTTTCTAAGAAGCCTAAGCATGTCTTAAGACACCTCCCTCTCCTTGTTCACCCTTTCCATCTTGCTCATGTTACCTCTCAGATTCTTTAATATGCCCTTCCTGTTAGTTCACAAATTCAAATTCCTACCTCAATTGTTTATTAGTTATATGATATTGCTAAGTAATAATAATAATAATATGAATAAGCATAAGGTTATGGCCGGGTACTATTCTAGGTATTTTTCATATGTCAACTTAAGTATCATAATAATCTATGAGATAAATTCCATTATCCTTCCCATCTTATTGATTAGAAAACTGAGAAACATATTAAAGAGATAATTTGGGTCATATAGAAATTAAATATTCAGCCATGATTCAAACCCAGACATTCTGATTGAAGAATTTATGTTTTGGGTAGTGGTTTGTTTGTTTGTTTGTTTGTTGTTTGTTTGTGCTGTTGTTGGGGTTTTGTCTGTTTCTGTGCTCTTTTCTCTAGGCTCCAGTTTGGACCCTCAGTTCTTATTAGCTCCAGTGTAAGGCTTCTATAAGGATTTCCTCCCATCTAGATTGATCTATTACATTAATATTTTAATTAATCTCATTGCAAGTATCCAGGTTACTCTGTCTTGCATTGCATTGCTGAGAGAGAGAGAGAGAGAGAGAGAGAGAGAGAGAGAGAGAGAGAGAGAGAGAAGCAAGGAAGAAAAGACTCACTGGTATTAATTTTTTAATAATTCCATTGATTTTTAGAAATAATATTCATATACACAACATAGTATTCCAGGGTCTACATCTTTGTATATAAGTACTTAATTTTCTTTCCTACTTTTTGGCAATCCTTTCCTCCTGTGTTCCTTGGAAACCTAATCCTAAGTCACACAGAGAATCCAAATGGCTCTGCAGATTTTTCCATCTTGGAGAATATTCACCACTAGGTGAGACTGATTGTAGGTGTCACCTAGACCTCAGTGATTTAGTATATATGCATGGGGGTATAGAACCCTTGGTAGAATCTGCTACAAGTTTGTGGATTCCAGTTAAGAGAGGGAAGCCAGGTTCTGAGAGAGGACAGTGGTATATCTTGTCTCCAGGCACTAGTGATGTCCATAGGAATGGCGGCAACTAGAAGCTAAGGAGACCCTCCCAAGAGACTTAGAACCTTGTCCCTGCAGCTCTGCAACTCAGAGGCCCAGGGGAACACAAATTGGAAGCAGCCATTCTCCTATTTCAGAACCAAATGCAGGAAGTCCCAGGGGCAGAGGGAGGACAAAATGTTAGTCAACATGTTGGGAGCACCGGAGAGGATGGTCCTTAGGTGGGCAGAGGGATGCTACTGACAGAAATGCATGAGATTGCTATTCGTAGCACATGTGAAGCCTGCCAGAGACCCCTGACACAATTTGGCTCTAGAGTAACTGAGACACTCTGCAACTGGGCACTGAGGTGAGAACTGTGAACAATGACGCTGTGGCTTGTGCCTGTAGCTGAAAATAACCAAGACATTTAAGTATATTAGGAGTAGTTTATTCCACGATATGCCCTTCGAGGGCTCTTCCTATACTGGTATGGTAACATTATGCTCTGGATCTCCCAAATTTGCTGCTGCCCTTAGTGCTCAAGTCATCCTCAGGTCTTCATCTGTACTTTCCATAAGTGGAAAGAAGGATCCTAGAACCCAGAATATTGAGTATAAATCCTGTGTGCTGAAGTGTGAGGGGCAGGATAGAAAACTGATGGTCAAAATCAGTCTTGAGTTGTGGCAGCTTACAGCGTTCTACAGTGAATGCTAGGATATTAGCATCTGCAGTGGTCAAGTTCCAGGTCTCAAAATCAGAAACTCCTGTCATGTGTTTTGCCTTTTCCAAGACACCTTCAGATGCTGTTCTAGCTCAGTCACTCATTGTTCAGTACTGAACACTTGGCCCCTGGTTACACTTAAGCACATTCTGCAGCAGCCTGTACTGGACACAAATTATGTGCTTTAGTAGTGATCCCTGAGTACCCACCTGGGTTCAAGACAAGGCAGTGAGCTTAGAGTCTGTCTAATAGGAAATATAAATAACCTCCTATTTATTTTATGGTTTTGTTCAGTTGTAAAGAATTATTAAAATTTAATATATATGAATCCTTTTTACTGTACAGAGTAGGAGAATAGCCAACAAGTAAATATCTTAAAATGCTAATCCGTATACTTTCTATCTTACCTCAAGGCCACTGGCCTACAATTCCCATATGTGAAACCTCATTTAATTTGATTGTGTTTAATTACCAACAGAAAACAGATTCTTTATTCTGTTACTTTCTTTCTCTATATTCATGACATTTAATTTTGTATCCCATAATTCTGACTATGACTGGTTAGCACAGTGTAGACTATTACTTTGATAACCCATGTGAAACATTCTATTTTTTGTTGATATTCTTTCCCTAAATTGTGGCCAAAGTTGACATCATTAATGCTTATTTATCTATGCTTTCTTTTTCATTCAAGTATATGCTGCACTTTGGGCGCACTCCTTTCCAGACCCTAATACCTCCCCTTTCTCAAACCTCACATCTTTGATATAAGCCATAGATACAGGGGCATCTTCTGGGAGGAGACTTTAACTCAGAAAGTATGCTGCTTGTACTAATAAGAATAAAAAAGGAAACTAATGAAGATGATATTAGAGGGCAAATTCAGTTTAGAAATGAATCATTTCAATGCTTCTTGTTGAAACCCCAGTCTCTGTTCTGTTCTGTTTTGTTTTGTTTGTGAAGTAGAGTGTCATGATGTAGCCCAACCTGCCCTTGAACTCACAGTTTTCTTACTTAAGCTTCCTCAGTGCTGGGCTCACAGTTGTGCCTAGTTTCAAAAACAAATATATTTTTAATGCTACAATGGATGTAAGACCACATGAGCAAATAATGTTTCTTGCATCTTAGTGTTTGATTTGCAGTTGAATTTAAGAATGAACTTTCAGGACTGGAGAGATGGCTCAGTGGTTAAGAATACTGGCTGCTCTTGCAGAGGACACAGCTTTGATTCTTAGCACCTACATGGTGGCTAAGGAAAGTCCATAACTCCAGTTCAAGGGGCTCTGGGAACTTCTTCTGACCTCTGTGGGCACTGCACAACATGGGTACACTTACAGGCAGGCAATACACTCATACACATAAAATAAAATAATAAACTATGTTTTAATGAATTTTCAATAGTTCCACTTAATGTAATACACATAGAAAGATAAATGGCATATATATTTGTACACACATATAAAGACATAAAGAAATAAAATAACATACATATTATAAGATTTATTTCATATAAATTCCATGTGAATAGATTTAAAACTCCAAGAGATTCCTTAAGTGAAAAAAGAAATTCCAATTTTAGAAATAAAACAATCTTTTCCTTTACATAATAATTTTGGGCTCACCGATGGGCTTAACGCATAGTCAGATACTTTTTGGTGGTGCAGGCAGGATCTTTATAATAATCAGAGGTTGATGCACACAAAGTTAATGATGGCTTCATGAAATTAAATAATGCCTAAAGCATTTAACTTTCAAAAGTGAGTATGTGAGTTTTGAAATATGCACAAGAAGGTTATTTCTCAAGTTTATCTAGGATAGTAAAAGAAAATATGACTTGTAAGATTCTGGACAACTGCTATCACTCCAGCATATCAGCAAACCACTTCATGTAATGCCTGTATTATGCAGCAGCCCATTTCCTCTGAATGAGGAGAAAATGGACATGGAAGGGTGGATGCCTGTGGGTTCCAGAGTCACCAGAGTCTCTCAGCAATGGCGGGACTAAAGGGCGAGAGGTGTGCCCAGCAAATTCAGACAGAGAGGAAGAGAAGTCCAGGTGAGAGCCACATAAAGTCCCACCTCACTCTAGCATTGGTGAGCTGTAGTCTCTCTAGCTGAGAAGGGCCCTTCATGAAAGTCCAGGAGTAGGTCAGGCTGCAGTTCAAAGGCATGGCCCCAACTTCAAGTAACCCATTCTAAGGCTCTCTGGACCCTTGGAGGCCCAGTTGTGTCCCTGCATCCAAGCACAGGGGCTGCTCTGATCACAATAAACCACTGCAGACAAATGGAGGAAATTAATTCCTGGGTCATAGCATAGTGTCTGGAACAGAGCAGGAGCTAAACACAAATTTGATGAATGAATTTGGCTCTCTGGAGAAGAGCCAGTCAGCTCACTCTGATGGGCTTCACATGTCATCTGCTCGGTCAGTAGTGTGCATGGTTGTGCATAACATATACCCAGTAATTACTGGTATCTCAGATAAATACATTAGTCAAGCGTCAATTTTATTTATCATTTTCAGTCAGTCTTAGAGTTTCTATAATTCATAATATAGTTTCACCTATTTTGAAGGTACCTCATAAAAGTATCTGTAAAGTTGTGTATCTCTTTTCTAATCTCAATGAAAACACTTAACAAGAGAGTTACCACCTCAGCAAACTTTTAAGTATATTGAACAGTGTTGGTAATTGTATTAACAACTAGGCACAAGGTTATATGACATATTCCTAGAATTTAATTATCTCGAGTAAGCAAGACTATAACCATTGAACAACAAATTCTGTATGACCTACCTCTGAATCTCTGAGACCCACCACTCTACTCTCCACAATGGGTTTGATCATGTCAGGTCACACATTTCAATTGGAATCATGGAATATTCACTTTTCTTGTTTAATTTAAAAATATTTTCAACATTGCTTTCTTTAGGAAGTAACACGATTACACTGAAAGACTTTGTATAGGCTGGAGAATCTGAAAACGGAGGGAGTAGCAAACACTTCACATCATTGAAACTTGGTAGTACAGTTTTCTCAGTAAATAATATGCATGCAAAAATTGAGCCAGACATGGAATTTTGAATTTATATAGTTTAGTTATTACAGTTCTTTCTTTTTTTTAACTTCCCAGACTGCGGATTTTAATCTCTAGAATTTCAATTAGGGCATAGGTAGAAGTATACCGGAGAGGCAGAAGAGCAATAGAAGATAATGGAAAACCCCTGGGTGCTTGGTAATGGGAGAGGGCCATATAAGAGCAGAATGTCCAGGACCACTATGGAATGAGGACCACAGCTGGGCCACAGGGGAGATGGGAGATCTGTCCGTGCCAGAGAATCAAGTCTTCCTAAGACCAGAATCTGCAAATAACAGAGGCCTCCCCTGTGCCCAGCATAAGAGGCAAAGCCTCTACCATGCACAGCCTAGGACCTCAGAGGAGGGGGGGTCTGTGAGGAATAGGGTCACTGAGAAGAATGAAACTCCTCGCCAACATCAGGATTATCTTCCATGCTCTACTCTGCTCCACTATCAGTCAGAGCAAGGTGGAACTGTAGCTCATGGTAGGGTTTCAGGGCTTCAGGCTCATGTGAGAAGACCATAGCTCCAGCTCACAAGAGGAGACCACGGCTCCAGACTCACAGAAAGGAACCATAATTCCAGTTCATCGGAGAGTACCTCAAGTCAAAGTTCACATCAGGGGACCACAGCTCCAGCTCAGGTGAAGGGCCCACAACTCTGGCTCATGGGAGGGGACCACAGCTTCAGGCCCACAGGAGAAGACCACAGCTCCTAATTAAGGAAAGAGACCAGGTCTCTAGGTTCATAGGAGGGGACTCCTTAACCCACAGGACAAGATCTCAGTTCCAAGTTCCCAACAGGAGACCACAACTCCTAATTTATGGGAGAAGACAGAGACTCCAGGTTCATGGGAGGGGATCATAATTCTAGATCACAGAAGGAGACCCCACAACTTCAGATTCACAGGAGGGAACCACAGCTCCAGCCCAAGGGGCCGGGGCTGGGGAGACCACAGTTCCAGCCCACAGAAGGGACCTCAGTTCCAGCTTACGGAATGGGCCCACAAGTCTGGCTCACAGGAGGGAAACACAGATCAGATTCACTGGAGGAGACTTACTTAACTCAGAATAATGTCTTCTGGCATCAGCCATGTGATCAGTTTTCATTTGAGAATAAAAAAAAAAGAACAAACAAGCAAAATCCAGGAATTCAAATAAAGAAAAAGTCTTGCCTATTTTAACAAACTTTAAAGAGCTGTTATGATCAAAGAAGTCAGGACTGGGTGGTTCACCTTGCTCCTTGAACCTTTGCCGCCTTAAGCTTGTTGGCCTTTGAGGAAGTCTTGAGCTCCAATATCTCTCTTTGTGCTCCTTGAGTAAAACTATTCATTCAGATAAAGGTGTGCTTCCTCAAGGTCCTGTGTTTGTGTGTACATAAACTTGTAAGCTTTCCTATTACAAAAGGAATTTCTACCTCATCAATAGAATATATCCAGGAAAGAACAAATGACAATGATAAAGATGAACTAACAGAAGCTAATAACTAATAAATTAATAGAAAGTATGAATAAAACATTCAAAATCTATGGGACACTACAAAATACCAAATTTATGAATCATAAGCATGGAAAAAGGAGAAAATTTTAACGCTAAAGACACTGAAAACATTTTCAATAAGATTGCAGCATAAAATTCCCCTAATCTAAGGAAAGGCACACCCATACAGGTACAGAGACCATGTTGAACATCAAACAAATTAAGAACAGAAAATAATCTATCCACATCATATTATAGTTAAAATACTAAATATGTAGAACACCAAGTCACATATAAAAAGAGGCCCATCAGAGCAATCCCAGATTTCTCAACAGAAACATAGAAGACCATGGGGCTTGGAACAATGTATTTTAAACTCTGTAGGACAACCATTGCTCAAAAAGATTATAATCTACTCCCTAGGAATGAAATATCATAATAGAAGGAGGAAGAAAAATTTTCATGATAAAGGAAAGCTAAAGAAATTTATGACCACTAAGCCAATTCTACAGAAAATAACTAAACGGATCCTTCAGATTGAAAATAAAGGTAAATACATCCATAAGGCTGCAGGAAAAATTAAAACATGCTAGAGCAGTAGTTAACTGAATGAGGAATAGGAAGACACCAAACACTGCAATATCAATAAAAACACAGTAATTAATAAGAGCCTTTCAATAATAACTCTGACTATAAATGGTCTCAATTCCCCTGTCTAAATACATAGATTAGCAGGATTTAAGAAAGAACACATTAGGGACTAAAGAGATGGCTCAGTGGTTACAAGCACGGACTGTTCTTCCAGAGGACCTGGGTTTGATTCCCAGCACTCACATGGTGGCTAACAACCATCTGTAGCTCCATTCCAGGGGATCTGATGCCTTCTGACCTACACACATGCTGGCAATAAAGTCATACACATAAAAAAATTAAAATTAAAAAAAATTTTAAAAAGAAAGAACCCATCATTTTGTTGACTCTAATAAATCTTCCTCAGCCATCAATGATAAATATAACCTTTAGGATTGAAAAGACATGGAAAATGTACTCCTAGCAAATGGAAACAAGAACCAAGCAGATGTCACTGTTTTATTATATAACAAATAGCAAACCAAAATTACTCAAAAATAGATTTTCTAAAGTTGCTTCATACTAAATAAGGGAATAATCCATTAAAATTACATCCCAATTTTAATCATATATGCACCAAAAATAGGTGAACCTTGAATATATATATATATATATATATATGAATATGACATAAAGACACAGATTAACACCAAAACAGTAATGGTAGGTAATAAGAGTGGGTAATCAATATCACACTCTCATCAGCCCATCACAACAAAAAGTAGAAAAAGAAAAACATTTGTGTTTAATGACAGGGATCAAATGAAACTAAAAGACATTATACCCAACATCCCATCCAAACACTGCAGAACACACACTGTTCTCAGCAGCCCACAGCTGCTCTCTAAAATATATCATGGGATAGTGAGACACAAAGCAAGTGTTAACAGACATAGGAACATTGAAATAATTTCTTATATTTTACCTGATCATGATAGAATAAAACTAGAAATCAACAGCAAGAGAAGCTACTGTGAAGAGAAGTTCCAAGAAAACCTACATCTTAAAACTGAACTCTGCAAAGGCTGATGAACTGATTAGAACTTCAGTGATTGTGGAGAGTCTGGAATGTTGCAGGCCCAAAGCCTAAGCACTTTTTTTTATCTACGGTAGTCATTAGCCCCCTAAATAGCCATTCCTTGCCCCCCTTTGTTGCTGACTTAACATCCTGAGACTAACAGATAAAACCATTTTGGAATGTAGTAACAGACCACCAGCTGCCAACAACCAAAAGACTGAGTGTCATCAGATAGCATCAGAGGCCTATAGCTGAAATTTCTCTATGCTGTCTCCTCCTACTTAATGTTTCCACCAACATGCTTGAAAAGTATCATGATTCGTGAATTTTTTTATTCTCTTATGATAAATAACTTCTTGAAACTGTTTCCATTTTGGAACATGGAATTTGGGGTAACCTGAATCTGTGTTCCCAGGCTGTGGTGATTCATACTGGCTCCAGGATAAACTATATCTTATCCCCTGTGAGGTAAGAGTTTTGCTTTTTGCATCAACATTACACTTCCCAAACTTCTGGAAATTGAGCCCATACATTACTGAATCATGAAGGAGTTATTGAAAAATATCAAAAAAAAAATTTAAAAATTCTGAGAATCAAATGAAAACACTGCATGCCAAAACGTATGAGATACAATGGAGACAAGCCTGAGGGAGCACACAGGTAAATGGTTGGAGTTAGAAGATATCATGCTGAGTGAAGTAACACAGTCTCAGAAAAAACAAACGATGAATGGCATCCCTCATCTGTGGATGCTAGTGCCAATTACCTAATTGTATGGCAAACTGAGCAATGTCAATGTGATCTGTAAACAACTGTGCTCTTATAGAATCCCTTAAAAAAATAAACAAAGGAAAAGGGGAAAAAAGGAAAATTATACTGACTGATGTACCAACGTATATAATAAACGATACATTTATGACACTCTGTATTATATGATTTATTTATATTTATATTTATAATTTATTAATTATAAAAAAATAAATAAAAAGAAATGACAGAAAGTATAGATAAGATCATTCACTATGACCAAGTCAGTTTCATTCAAGAGATGCAGGAATTGTTCAAATAACTAAATTTAATATAACACATAAATGGACTCAAGGCAAAAATCACATGATCATCTCAATAGATACTTTAAAGTCTTTTGACAAAACCCAAAGTTTCTTCATAATAAAATCTTTGAATAGTCTTAAAGTAGAAGGAATGCATCCCAACAGAATAAAGAGCACATATGACAAACTTGTAGTAAGAATAATACTAGTAGGAAAAAGTCAAAGCATTTCTACTATAATCAGGTACATGACAAAGGTGTCCATTTTCTCCTTTTATTCAATAGTGCTTGAAGTCTTGGCTATATCAATAAGACAAGAGAGAGAAATAAAAGGAAATAAATAAGAAATGAATAAATGAAAGAATCCTTATAAGCAGACATTATTTTATACACAAGATACTCAAGTAGTCTGCCAGAAAACCTAGATTTGAATTTTTTTTCTTTTTTTTTTTATGTGTATGAGTGTACTGTCTGCATGTAGGTTGGTGCACCCATGTCATGCAATACCGCGTGGAGGTCAGAAGAAGGCATTGGATTCCCCTGGAACTGGAGTTAAAGATGTTTCTTAGCAACCATGTGGGTGCTGGGAATTGAACCTGGGCCCTCTGCAAGAGCAGTCGGTGCTCTTAACCGCTGAGCTATCTCTACAACCCCAATTTGAATTTTTAAAAACGTGCAAAGTGGCAAAAATTCAAAGTTAACATACAAAATCAGTCACCTCCCTGTGTACCAATACCAAACATGATAAGAAGGAAATCACACCGGTTCCATTCACAATTGCCTCGAAATAAAGTACTTCAGAAAAAATTTTAGAGGGAGTAAAATATATCTACAAGGAAAACTTCATTATTTATTATGTTTACGATTATTTTGGCCACAAGTAGATAGGTGTGCCTCCTGCATGCAGTACCTATGGAGGCCAGAAGATGGTGTCTGATCTCCTGGAACTGAAATTACTGATGCTCTTAGAAGCCATGTGGGTGTTTGGAACCAAAACCTGTTCTTCTAGAAGAATGGGCAGTGCTATTAACTGCTAAGCCATCTCTCCAGACGCCAAGGAAAACTTCAAAACACTGATGAATTTGAGGAAGATAGGAGATGGAAAGAAACCCTGTGCTCATGGATTGGAAGACTTATTGTTGGCTATTTTTCCAAAAGCAATCTGTAGTTTCAAAGCAGTCCGATCAAAAATCTAATGGTATTTTTCATAGACATAGAAAAAATCAAAGTTTCATATGGAAACACAGAGATATCTTACCCACCCCAGATAGCCAAAGTAATCGTGAGCAAAATTAATAGTGCTGGAGATATCTAATTTCAAGTTACACTACAAATTCATAGTAACAAAGACAACATGATACTGGCACAAAAACAGCAAACAGATCAGCAGAACAGAATAGAACACCATTATATACACCCACACAACCACAGCCAGTTGATTTTTGACAAATGCCGAAATTACACTGTAGTAAGTACCCTAAACAGAAAACAGGGCCCCAAGGCTAAGCAGGAAGCAGTTTATTAGACTGATACAGACCCTGAGAATGCTATTTTTCCAAGGCAGGTCCCAGAACAAAGAAAGATTCAACATTTTACCCTTCTTTTGCTGTCCTGTCTCCCATAGGTAATGGCATAGACTGGTACTTCAAAATATTGTAATAGGGCATAAAATAGCTGGAATGTGAGGAGGGGGAGACAATGAGGACAAGCGATGTGCCAAAATGCACATACACACAGGCATCATTTCCTCTCATGCTCCCACAATACATTAGGGGAAAAAAGGCAGCCTCCTCAACAAATGTTTGTGAAGAAACTGGACATTCATATATAGAAGTATGAAACTAGATCCCCATGTCTCATCCTGCACAAAAATCAATTCCAAATGAATCAAAGACTTCAAGGTAATATCTGAAACTCTGAAACTGTTAAGGGGAAAAGTAGGGGAAAAAAAGATTCAAGATATAGGCAAGAATGTTCTGAATAGGATTCTAAGCTCTCAAGAAATTACGCCAATGATAAAAAAAAACAACAAAAAAAAAAACTAGGATCTCAGAAATTAAAACAGGAAACAGCTAATATAGACAGAATTGGAGAAAAATTTTCCCAGATATACATCTGACAAAAGATTAATGTGCCAAATACATGAATAACTCAATGAAAAAAATAAAAAGAAATCAAAAAACAAAACCAATAAATGAGCTAATGAATGAACAGAGAGCTCTCAAAAAAAGCACAATTGGCCCATAAACATATGAAAACATGTTCAAGCTCACTATCGACCAGAGAAATTCAGAGTAAAATTACCTTGAGATTCTATCTCATCACAGTGAAAATACCAGTCATTAAGAAACAATTAACAAAAACTGCTGACAAGGTTTTTTACAAAAGGGAACCCTATACTTCCAACAAGAATGTAAACTAGTCCAGCCACTATGGGAAATGCTGTAGAGGCTTCTCAGAAGCTGAAAATAGATCTACTTTATGTCCGAGCTGTACCACTCCTGGATATTTATCCAAGAACTCCACCCTGAGGTATCTAGAGATACATAAAGCAATAGTCACAATTGCTAATTTATGAAACAAATGTGTCAGAAACAGGAATAGAAAAATAAAATGTGGCATAAAAACTAACAAATACCTTTTGGCCATAAAGAAGAAAAAAGTTATGTCATTTGCAGGAAAATGTACTGAAGTGGATATTGTTACACATTTCTCAGAATGATTAATATTGTGTTTTCTTTCATATGTATTCCTCAATTTTATACAGATATACAGAATCATGTGTGCATATATGAAAGTAGAAGCAGCCGGGTGTGATGGTGCATGCCTTTAATCCCAGCACTCAGGAGGCAGAGGAAGGAGGATCTTTGTGAGTTCAAGGCCAGCCTGATCTATAGAGTCAGTTCCAGGACAGCTGGGGCTACAGGGAGACCCTGTCTCAAAAAGGCCAAAAAAAAAAAAAAAGTAGAAGCAAAACTATCTAAAGGAAGAAAGAGCACTAACAGGACTGTGGAGAGGGAAAGGGAAGGGTACAGCACAGAGTGGGGACACCACAGTATGAAATTCATATTCATTTGAAAGTTTCCTTAGGTATCACAATGCGATATACAATGGATGTGTATGATGAATTTTTTTAATTTCTAAAATTTATATTTATTTTATCTGTATGTGTTTTACACACACACACACACACACACACACACACACACATATATATATATATATATAGAGAGATAGAGAGAGAGAGAGAGAGAGAGAGACCCATTTCATTAATGAACATTGATGCAAAAATTGTCAATAAAATACTTCCAAACTGCATACAGGCACATACCAAAAAGATCATCCACAATGATCAAGCTGGATTCATACCAGAGATGCAGGGATGGTTCAACATATGTAAATCAATAAACATCATAAAGCACATAAACAGACTGAAAGATAAAAACCACACGGTCATGTCAATCAATGTGGAAAAGGTTTTTGACAAAATTCAGCGTGACTTCATGTTTAAAGTCCTGGAGGGAATTGGACTGGAGGAATCATTCCTCAACACAATGCCATATACAATGAACTCACAGCCAGCATTATCCTAAATGGGGAAAAACTAGAAGCATCCCCCTTAAAGTCAGGAACCTGGCAAGGCTACCCCTTTTCAATATAGTGCTTGAAATGCTCCTGAGAGCAATAAGACAAGAAAAGGAAATTAGAGGAGTACTAATTGGAAAAGAGGAAGTCAAACTATCCCTTTTTGCAGATGACATCATACTTTACCTAACGGACACCAAAAACTCCACCAGCAAACTAAAAACCAGCAACAGGTTCAGTAAAGTGGTGGGATACAAAATTATCCTAGAAAAATCGGTAAGCCTTACTTATGTCAAGAACAAGGAAACTTTCCCACTCACAATAGCTTCCAATAAAATAAGTTATCTGACCAAACACACTAAAAATCTCTACAAAGAAAACTTGACATCCCTCAAAGAAGGAAATTGAGGAAGATACTAGAAGATGCAAGAAACTCCCATGCTCATGGATTGCAAGAATCAATATAGTAAAAATGACCATCCTGCCCAAAGAAATATACAGATTCAATGCAATCCCAATTAGAATCTTCACAAGCTTCTTCACAGACATAGGAAAAAATATCCTAAAGTTCATAGGGAAAAACAAAAGACCATGAATAGCCAAAGCAACCCTAAAGAAAAAGAGCAATACAAAAGGGATTGCCATACCAGACTTCAAACTATATTACAGGGCTATAGTCATAAAAAACAGCCTGGTATTGGCAAAAAAACAGACCTGTGCAACAATGGAACAAAATTGAGGATCCAAACCTGAGCACATCCAATTTCAGACACCTCATATTCGACAAAGGTACCAAGAAGAATCAATGAAGGAAAGACAGTATCTTCAGCAAATGGTGTTGGCATAACTGGATCACCACTTGTAGAAGAATAAAACTAAACCCCTACTTCTCACCATGTACAAAAATCAATTCCAAATGGATAATAACTCAGTGTGAAACCTGAAACTCTGAAAATGATAGAAGAAAACATTGATAGTAACCTACAAGACATAGGCATAGGAAAAGACTTTCTAAATCAGATAGCAACTAAGCAAAAAATAAGGTGAACAATTGACAAGTGGGACCTTATTAAACTCAAGAGCTTCTGTACAGTGAAAGAAACAGTCAAAGAAGTGAAGAGAAAACCCACAGAGTGGGAGGAAACTTTCACCAGTGATATATCTGATAGAGCATTAATATCCAGAATGTATAAACTACTCAAAAAACAAAGGAGGAAGAAAACAAGTGACCTACTCAAAAGATGGAGTCAAGACCTGAACAGAGACTTCACAAATGAAGAAGTAAAGATGGCTGAGAAACATCTTGAAAAGTGTTCAACATCACTAATAATTAAAGAAATGCAAATTTAAATCACAATAAGATTTCAACTTACTCCGGTAAAACTAGCTATGATCCAGAAAACAAGGATACAAAATGCTGGAGAGGTTGTGGGGAAAGGGGAACACTCATCCACTGCCCGTGGGAATGCAAACTTGTGCAACCCCTATGGAAAGCAGTGTGGAGAACTCTTAAAAAACTGTAAATGAGCCTACTACCTGACCCAGTCATACCACTCCTGAGTATATACTCACAAGACTCATCCTACCACAGAGATACATGCACATCTATGTTTATAGCAGCTCTCTTCACAATAGCAAAGAGCTGGAACCAACCCAAGTGTCACTCAACCAATGAATGAGTGGAGAGAGAAAATGTGGTACATCTACACAATGGAATTCTATGCAGCAGAAATGAAAGATGACATCATGAACTTTGCAGGTAAATGGATGGAACATGAAGCCATTATGCTAAGTGAAGTAACACGGTCCCAGAAAAAACAAACCATAAATGGTATCCCTAATTTGTGGATGCTAGCATCAAATGCCTAGTTAAAAGGCAAGCTGAGCAACATTAATGTTATATGTCTTTTTATCTGAAAATAACTGTGCAGTTAGAATGTGAATCCCTGGAGGGATCATTCCTCAATGTAATCAAAGCCATATACAGGAAACCCACAGCCAATACAATCCTAAATGGGGAAACGACAGAAGCATTCCCTTTAAAGGTAGGAACTTGGCCTCCTATCACCACTCCTTTTCAATAGAGTGCTTGAAACCCTTGCTAAGGCAATAAGGCAAGAAAGAGAAATTAAAGGAGTTCTAATTGGAAAAGAGGAAATCAGACTATCCTTTTTTGCTAATGATATGATTATTTACTTAAGGGATGCTAAAAACTCCACCAGAAAACTCTCAAAAACTATTAAGAGCTTCAGTAAAGTGGCAGGATAAAAAATAAGTCTAGAAAAATCAGTAGCCTTTCTTTACACCAACAACAAGCAACTGAAAAAGGAATACAAGGAGACCTTCCCATTCACAATAGCCTCAAAAACAATAAAATACCTAGGAACAAACCTAACCAAAGACACCAAAGATCTCTAAAACAAAAATTTTAAACCCTTGAAGAAGGAAATTGAAGAAGACATCAGAAGATGGAAAAACCTCCCATGCTCATGGATTGGGAAAATTAATATAGTAAAAATGTCAATTCTACCCAAACTCTTGTACAGATTTAATGCAATCCCAATTAAAATCCCCAAGAGTTTCTTCACAGGCTTGGAAAAAATATCCTTAATTTCATTTGGAAAAACAAAAGACCCCCAAATAGCCAAAGCAACCCTGAGGGAAAAGAGCAATACAGGGGGGATCTCTATACCAGACTTCAAACTATACTACAGGGCTATAGTCATAAAAACAGCCTGGTACTGGTACAAAAACAGACCTGTTGACCAATGGAACAAAACTGAAGATCCAAACCTGAGCACATACAATTTCAGCCACCTCATATTTGACAAGGAGGACAAGAAGACAAAATGGAGGAAAGACAGCATCTTCAGCAAGTGCTGTTGGTAAAATTGGATCACCACATGTAGAAGAATGAAATTAAACCCCTACCTTTCTCCCTGTACAAAAGTTAATCCAGATGGATCAAAGACCTCAACATGAAACCCCAAACTCTGGAGGTGATAGAAGAAAAAGGTGGCATCAGACTAAAAGACATAGAAATAGGAAAAGACTTCCTAAATCAGACAGCAGCTGTGCAAGAATTAAGGTCAACAATTGACAAATGGGACCTCATTAAACTCAAAAGCTTCTGTACATCAAAAGAAACAATCAAGGAAGTGATGTAAAAACCCACAGAGTGGGAGGAAACCTTCACCACAGATACATCTGACAAAGCATTGATTTCCAGAGTACATAAACTACTCAAAAACAAAGAATAAAGAAAACAAGTGAATCATTCAAAAGATGGAGCAAAGAGCTGAACAGAGACTTCACAAGTGAGGAATTAGAGATGGCTGAGAAACATAAAAGTGTTCAACATCACTAATAATTAGGGAAATGCAAATGAAAACCACTTTAAGATATCATCTCACTCCAATGAGACTGGCTAGTATCAAGAACACAAATGATACCAAGTGCTGGAGAGGTTGTGGGGAAAAGGGAACAATCATCCACTGCTGGTGGGAATGTAAACTTGTATAGCCACTATGGAAAGCAGTGTGGAGAACCCTTGGAAGACTCAAAATGAGCTTGCCATCTGACCCAGTCATACCACTCCTGGGTATATACCCACAAGACTCATATTACCGCAGAGATATGCACAGCTATATTTATTGCAGCTCTGTTCACAATAGCAAAAAGCTGGAACCAACCCAAATGCCCCTCAACTAATGAGTGAATAGAGAAAATATGGTACATGTACACAATGGAGTTCTATGCAGTGGTAAAATAAGACAACATCATGAACTTTGCAGGTAAGTGGATGGAACGAGAAGATATTATGTTAAGTGAAGTAACACAGTCCCAGAAAAAACAAATGACGAATTAGATGCTAGCACCAATAACCCAGTTGTAAATATTTCTTGTGGAGAGTAATGCATATTGGAAAGAACAACAACAGAAAAAACTGCATCAAAGAACTGAGTGAAATGGTGAATCTGGTGGGGTGGGAGTTTTGGGAGGGGGACACATGTCTATATTTGATTAATGTATATTTAATTGATATGAGTTTAACAGGTATCCAAATTCGCCCAAACTTTGTCTACATATTATATGGTATTTTAGGACTTAGCAAAAGTAAAAATGTCTATATTAAACAGCATTAGTTAAAAGGTTTTAATAAGAACCATAATATATTTAAGCTTATCAGAAATATAAATTGTTGTCCACATTTGTTTTACTTATAATTTGTATAATAACAACTTTGGGATTAATGTATACAAATGTTATCTATAATTTTGTGTTGTACAGTATCATCATGTAACATTTTCTTTTACCTGTAGGATAATTTAACTTAAAGAATTAAGTTTGCTTCCCAAATTAACAACATACAGTCAATGATAAACAGCTTGGGTAAATTTAATGAAAATTTATACCTTGATTCTTGCCTATAGGTATGTGTACTACAACTGCCTTTTTGAGAATCATGGGTCAAAAAGTAAAAACCTAAAATAAAAAAGGGGGATACAGTTATATATTAAACCTTTTGCCAACTTTTCAATTTAAATCTTAAAACTAACTATGGGAAAAGATGTGCATGTTCCCACAGGTCAAAACATCACTAACTTAATGGCTGAGAAAGAAAAGATACAGCTTTGCATTTTGCAGGATGTACCAAGAAATACCAGCAAAGAAGTTGGCCCATCTAAACATTAAAAGGAAGAAAAGCCTCAGACTGCTACAGGCATCAAACATATCTGTGGATCCTATTTGTAACAACTGTATATAATGAGTCCTAATGAACTTTACCTTCCAGGTGCTGCAAAGTTTTAATATGAGAGACTTTCTTACCTCCTCTTCATAGAACAAAGAAAAACATGAATGAAATGAACTCATTCCCTAACTGTAAATTAGAGCCAACTGTTATAAAGGTAATCTCTTATAACACTGGTATAACTTCTTTCTTTAATTGACTAATAGACATAGGAACTGTGAAAAGGATTATGCTCTACACAAAAAAAAAAAAAAAAAAAAAAAAAATAAGGATTATGCTCTATTCAGAGCCAAATGTAATACTAAAGTTTTTATAAGCTGTGTAATTAAACAAAATATATTAAAACAGGAGAGCTCTGATATCAGCAGTGGATTATTCTGCCAAGGAGATGTTGGCCAGGGGATCCAAACCCCAAAAAAGGTAAAGGCTATTTGCCTGTAAACTGGGATACCTGCAAGAAGAGAGGCAGTAAGGCCCTGCTGTAGAAGACCTGGTGTAGGCATGGGAAAGATGTATTGAGACCACACTTGCAAGTGTACAGTTGGTCTCTGGAATACCAGAGAGTGTTACCAAAGGCCACTAAATCAATAAAGCAAATATTGGTCTCCTTGAGTCAAGCAAGACTCCTCCGTCAGCACCAGCTACACCTCACCTTCCTGGAAATACTGTGCAGCAGTGGCAGCCATATGTCTGTATATCCCAAATCTAATTGGCTAGTAGCTCTCTCCTTGGAGGAATAATTCATGGCCGATGACACAAGCCTTCGTCCTCTAGTGGTTAGGAGATGTTATAAGCCACAGTAAGACCCTGTCATCTTTTACAGAAAAGCTATAGTTCATGGATTAGCATACCATCCAAACATCTGTGTCTATACCAACGTAACCTACCATAATAATTAGTACTGTTTAAATGCCTGTATATCTAATTGCTTGTGCTTCATTAGTAGGATTAAAAGGTTATTCCTGGATAAACTGCCAACCCATGAAAGGAAACAGCCTGAACTGATCAGAGTCCAAAACAACATCTCCAGAGAAAAACTGTTTTTCCTCTAGCTCACTTGTGCCCCTTTTCTAAAGCCTAGGGAACAATCTGCAGAAGAGGAGGCATGGTAGAATGTAAGGGCTGCAATTGGGGTAAATTGCAAAACTACAGCAAGATAGACTGGACTCTTATTTGATCAACATGATTGTATATACAAGCCCCTCTAGCTGGACAATAGGGGCCTTGGGCTGTATAAGTTTGGGCATAGCTGCTTGAAAATTGGTTTTATATGAAGGATGCTTGTATTCACTACTTATTACTTATTATTAAAAATTTTTTAAAAACATATTCATAAGCATAAGCTTTGGCATGTCACTTAAAAGAAAGAAAAAAAAGAATGTGAATCCCTTAACGGGCTCTAGAATTAACGTACTACTTATTTTCAGACTTTGTAATTGTGGTATATGGGTGGAGGGTATGTATTCATATTTTAGTGTAATATAAAATTAAAGGGAAAAATGTGAACTAACCATATTTTGGAATTAACACATAGTTTATTTTCAGAGGTCATAATTTTGTTATACATGTGACATATATAGGCATATTTTGGAGCAATACAAATGGGAGGGAATAACAAGGACAAAAGAACTGGGTCAAAGAACTGACTGAAACAGTTGACTTGTGCCCAAACAATAAAAATCTGCAAAGAAAAACTTTTAAAAGACTGAGAAAAAGATGCAAGACATGTATGGTAGAATGCATGAACTGAGGTGGGGTAGGGGACATGGAAAAGGGCATGTGTCTAAATTAGACTGAGAAATGTTGTATGAAACACACGAAACATCAATAAAAATATTTTATTGAAAAGGAAAAATAATAATAGCAGTCATGGAGTCTAGGGGAGAATAGTGGGGTGTGGGTAGAGACAGAAAGAGGATCTAAATCTGATCAAAATACATTTTATTAAATTCTCAAAGAATTGGGGGCTGGAGAGATGGTTCAGCGTTTAAGACTGTCAACTCCTCTTGCAGAGGACCTGGGTTCGATCCCCAGCACCCACATGTCAGCTAAGAACCGTCTTTAACTCCAGTTCCAGGGGAATCCAACACCCTCTTCTGACCTCCACAGCATTGCACCTACCTACATGCAGACAGTACACTCATACACATAAAAAAATTCTCAAAAAATCAATAATATTATAAAAACAATAATAATTAGGAATAAAATAAAACATCTATGAAAAAATAAAACAAAATAATAAGTATATTTCTAAAACAGAATTAAATAGAATGAACAGAATTTCTATCTAAATTGTTTTTGCTTTCAATATTTTTCCATTAATGAAGTTTCAAGCACAGAGATAAGGATTCAGAGGTTTCTGAGAGAGCAAATTGTAGAAGCAAAGATATATTTAAAAATTCTGGGGCTGGAGAGATAGCCTAGCGGTTAAGAGCACAGACTGCTCTTGCAGAGGACCCAGGTTCGATCCCCAGCACCCACATGGCAGCTGAGAACCGTCTGTAACTCCAATTCCAGGAGAACTCCAGTTCCAGGAGAATCTGACACCCTCTTCTGACCTCCGCGGCATTGCACGACACGGGTGCACAAACCCACATGCAGACAGTACATTCATAATATATTTGCCAGCATTGCTGTGCCTTATCATTAGTTTATTGATTCACTATAGCTGCAAAGATTAAAGCCAAGTCCCCTGATGCATGTGTGGCTCTCATAAGCTTGTTTGAATTCATTATTAATGTGCCATTAAACATCCTTTCTTTTCTCCTTGCACTGCATGACATTAATACTTTGAAATTCTTAGTTTTCTTAGTAATTCATGCCTTTTGAAAATAATGTGCAGTGATATTGAAAGCAGAATTCAAAACCACATCTGATTTAACTCAATGTATTCCAAAATCACAATTCGTTTTCCCACTAATATATGAGTTATCAACTAGGAGATTGATGTTACCTTTATTATAGTAACAGAATTTCTATCACAGTGTATGTTAGAAAATTTCATAGAAAATCCTTTGCAACATGCTTGGCTTTTTTCCCTATGGGAGAGAACTTGCCTTGTATAGAAATGAACTAGTTATTCTAGAGCTGTTAATGTAGAGTAGCTGGAAAACAGAATGTGATACTAAGAATTCTTTGTTCTTAAGATGGACAAGAAGAATAGATACAACAGAGTTGATAAGTGGCTGCTAAATTCTTAACCAGGATCTAGGATGGGTGTGTTCTATAAATCATCCTGTCTTTAAATTCAGAGGTTCCACACAAGGCATTAATTCACAGAGATTTGTTGAGAAGGTCAGTTGTGAATATAAACCCTGAGAATTTATGGCATATGTTTATGCTGTTCTCCAGAAAAGCAATAGTGGAGGTAAGTCATTTTATGTTTCTATTTTGTGAAAAAGCATCACTAAGTGATATTGGCTGTAATATTTGAACAATGTATGCATGTCCACACCTGAACCTGAACACAAACAATGGCGCCAGCCCAGCATGAATAACACTCACTCAGGTGGTTTCTTCATCTCCACTGAAAGAAGGGACAAGACCTCAGAAAAACAATTTTTTTCTTTCTTTTTTAATAGGAATATTTCATAGGGGCATGAATCCATAACTCACAGGGAAAAGTGATCAGATATGTTAAGCAAAGGATTAAACACAAAACAACCAGTCTTCAACAGCTGCAGCTGAGGAAAGTATTTCAGTCATCCATTATCCTTTCTATAATGAACAAATAAAGAGATGTTACAGTAAATGCTTATTGTATTATTATTGGAGATTGCTGTAGATATTAATCAAACTAAGGCATTAATGTAATTTTATTATAAACACAAACGACAGCATAATTCCTCTAGAAAAATCTCATTCGAGACCAATGATTCAAAATTTTGCATAGTTCTAGATATTTTTCCATTTTAAAAAAGAGAGGCAGGCAGATCTTTGTGAGTTCAAGGCCATCCTGATCTACATAGCAAGTTCCGTGACAGCAGGAGCTACAGGGAGACCCTGTCTCAAAAAGACCAAAATAAAATTACAGAGAGTTTATAAGGATATTCAATCCTGTTCTTTTAGGCATCGTTAAGTTTCAAGTAAGCAATAGGCAACATGTGTGTGATTCTGAATATTATAGAATGTTAGATTTCATTTTTTTAATGGCATGTAAATCCTTTAAATTGTATACACTTCTCAGGTTAATTACTGCTTACAGAGTTCTATGCACAGTTGCCATTAAAAGGAAAAGCAACAGAAAGAAAAGCGGGCATTGCTTCTGTGGAGACACCTGGATTCAGAGCCTTCAGGACTCAGAACCACAGTTCGTTATAGCTACACGAAAAAGGAAGATGGTTTGATGGGAAATTTGAGCACTGCAGCTGAGCTGCTACCCAAATATCCATGGAGTAAGATCCAACTTTGATAAGCAGTGAGATGAAGGCTTTGTGCAGCATGGACACTAAGCATACACAGTGGGTTTAGCCTACTAGAGTGTCTCGATTGGCTGGTGTGGATGTGGTAAGAACACACATGAGACAATATGCTCATTTTGGCAGTACGTCCAGAACATCAGTTTGAATGGTCCAGATTTTCATATGATTATTGTCACTGTCTGTGTCCTTCGTGATGGCCTTTATCACTGTGGTGTGTGTACTACGTGATTACCTTCGTCACTGTGCTGTGTGTCCTTCAAGATGACATTTATCACTGTGCTGTGTGTCCTTGTGATGACATTTATCACTGTGCTGTGTGTCCTTGTGATGACCTTAGTCACTGTGCTCTGTGTCCTTGATGATGACCTTTGTCACTGTGCTGTGTGTCCTTCATGATTACCTTTGTCCGTGTGCTATGTGTCCTTCACGATGACCTTTGTCACTGTGCTCTGTGTCCTGGTGATGACCTTTATCACTGTGCTGTGTGTCCTTGTGATGGCCTTTGTCCCTGGGCTGTGTGTCCTTCATGATGTCCTTTGTCACTGTGCTCTGTGTCCTGGTGATGACCTTTATCACTGTGCTGTGTGTCCTTGTGATGGCCTTTGTCCCTGTGCTGTGTGTCCTTGTGATGGCCTTTGTCCCTGGGCTGTGTGTCCTTCATGATGTCCTTTGTCACTGTTCTCTGTGTCCTGGTGATGACCTTTATCACTGTGCTGTGTGTCCTTGTGATGGCCTTTGTCCCTGTGCTGTGTGTCCTTGTGATGACCTTTATCATTGTGCTGTGTGTCCTTGTGATGACCTTTGTCCCTGGGCTGTGTGTCCTTCATGATGACCTTTGTCACTATGATGTGTGTCCTTGTGATGACCTTTGTCACTGTGCTGTGTGCCCTTCTCGATGACCTCAGCCTTCTCAGGCAGGCAGGTGACACTTGAACTCACAGTCAGTGGTAAGGCTTGCTTGTGAAGTTTCCTGTTAGCATTCTCTGTGACTCATAGGATTCAGGGAGTTCATTTCTTTTCTAATAGATGTTTGTGCACTTATTTTGACTATTTGAGCAAGACAGTTAATTGATTATTGACTTCTGGAGGGAAAGATGAGAAGAAACACTTGAATGCAAATACATAGTAGTGGCAACCTTCCTCATAGTAATACTATAAGGACTCTGTGTAGCTATCAGTGAAGCCTGGCGTGCTGTCTGTCATTTTCTATATAGGCAAGTAATTTGGACCTAATTAAAACAGTTTCAACTAAAATGTCTTAGAAAATATTATTATTCTCCCTAAATAGTTTTCTGATTCTACTTTATTGCAAAATAATGGCAGAACACTTTAAACAAAGTTGCAAAACCAAAGTCATTATGTAAGGATAAATTATTCTTCACCAAGACTCATAATAAGTAATGGTTTCTTATGCTAGCCCAGAATTTTACACACAGAAATATTAATACGTAACATTTATTAGAGATTTTTTTTAGTTTTCCTTCAGATTTTTCAGAACTATTATGCTAGAATTAAAAATGCCTCAAAGTTCTGGAGTGAATTATATTAGTATTTGATGATAACATGCCCTTCCTGGACCACAATTAACCTAAAATCAGATTCATTTATTTTCAGTGTTTCTAAGTTTCCACAAGGTCACCTAAATTATGTACATTATAATCATCACTATCCTTACCCTTCTGATCTTTTACTGCTAAGAATTTTTTCAAAACAATATAATCCCTGCCCTACAAGACACTAGAAGACAAAAATTCCACACTAAATTTACTCAAACTCAAAAGAAGAAAAAATAATCAGGATTTTTCTTTTTTTTTTTTTTTTTTTGGTCTTTTTGAGACAGGGTATCCCTATATCCCCAGCTGTCCTGGAACTCGCTCTGTAGACCAGGCTGGCCTTGAACTCACAAAGATCCGCCTGTCTCTGCCTCCCAAGTGCTAGGATTAAAGGCGTATGCCACCACCACCACCATGCCCAGCTGGATTTTACAAGTAATTCTAAATAAAGAGCAAAAAAAAATATGATTACTTTAAGATAGCCACTTGTCAAAATTCTGTGACATTCTTACAAATCACTATACAAATGAAGAAGAACCAAGATCATAAGAGGGAGCCCTTTAGAGGGGAAAAATAAACTGAGGGCCTTATATGATGGAAAACGTGAAAGCTGAAAATGCAACAAGATCAATAAATCAAGGATATATATGAATTCATACAAATACATATATAAGAGACACTGAACCCACAGTCAGTGGTATGGCTCACATCCTTTTGTGTGGTGAGAATCAGGCATGTATAATCCCAACACTCCAGAAGTGGAGGCAAGAAGATCAGGAGCTTAAAAGTCATCCATGGCTACACAGGGAGTTCAAGGCCGGTGTGAACTACTTGAGATCTTATCTCGAAAACGGCAACAAAATCCCTCCCAGAAGATTTTCAAGAATAGAGCACACTACAATTGCTATTACCTATAAGTTTACATGTTGTGTAATAGATGCCCTGGACTTATTCCTCCTGTCTAACTGAAGTTTAGTGTTATTTGACCAACACCTCTCCCATCTCATCCTACCTCTAGCCCTTGACAACCACATTTCTACTCTCAACTTCTACTAAATAGGCTTTTTTGAGATTCCTCACATAAGTGCTATCACACAATACTTTTCTTGCTGTGACTGGTTCATTACACTTAGCAAAGTGCATTCCATGTTCATACATGGTGCAAATGAAAAGATTCCCTTCTTATATAGGGCTAAATGCTATTCCATCATGTTTATCAATTCAATTATTAATAGACAAAGCCACTCATAGAAAGGCTAGAGAGAGGGAACTCAGTTCATGAAGTGCTTGCTGTGGAACCATGAGGCTTCGAATTCAATAACAAAAACCCATGTACAAAGCTGGACATGGTCGTACCTGCTTATAATCCAGCTCCTTGGGGGTGGAGTGGAGACAGAAGGGCTCACTGGGGCTCACTGGCCAGACAACCTAGATGGATGTGCATTGTTTCAAATAATAAAGTGGACGATACCTGAAAAATGACAACCAAGGCTGACTGACCTCTGGCCTCCATATGCACATGCACATACATGTATGGAAACTCACACGCATCCACATGCACACACATACACACACATGTATGCATATACACATAAAAATAAAAGAGGAATAAATAAAATAGTTTTTAAAAGGTAATAAAATTAATTTGCTGAAATAAAGTATAAGAAAGTACATCCAAGTGGTGGGAGACTTAAAGTGGGGGGTGGTAAAGGGGAAAATGCAGATATGTCACATAAAAAAATCAGTTTTGAAATGTTCCAATCTCCCTGGCCTGCTACCAGGGAGTTTCTTATTCAGGTAACAGGCAAGTAAGTGGATTTAGGCTTCTCTGGAATTTTTCAGAGAGAATGCAGAATGCCTGGAATCATGAGCAGTGGCATCCCAGTTATGAAGATATTGAGATCATTTCTAGGCAGATGAGAAGCAGGGCTTCCTACTCATAAGGAATGAGAGTGCGCCTCTGGGTCTAGCCTCAGGATAGAAATTAAAATAGTTCATTTGATAAATTTTGAGCAGATTAAAATCTAACATATAAAATTAAGCTTTACTCTGTAGTCATTGAGGTGGATATTTTCACTGACATTTGATTGTACCCACAGACATTCATCTCAATATGCCCCCCGTACACAGAACTGTGGCTTCCTCTACCCTATAGCATGGGATTCAGCAACACAAGGCATAATTCTGCTGCTTTTACATGTGGCAAAATGATTATAAATAATATACAGAAATAGAGCTCTAAATTTCAAAAATTTTGTTTGTAAAGTAGGAAAGCTTGTTTGAGTGGAGGGAGACTCTGATTCGGAGCTGCCGGCACACTGAGCAAAGGACTCAGCGGCACCCACACTGGGTTGAGCCTTTCAGAAACATGGCTGTCTTTGAGTTAATTCTGCTCCTTTAAATAACCCAGTAAACTCAGTGGCTCATCAAGCTAGGCTTGGGTAGAATTAATTTTTGCTTGTGTATTTGTTTTTGTTTTTGTCCATCATCATCATCATCATCATCATCATCATCATCATCATCATCGCCCTAACTGGGAGAATAAACAATTTTTCATGTCTCTCCAACAAAAGTGACGTGTTTCTCAGAGCTCCATGGAAAGCCAGATCTTGCAGTGATCTTGGCAGAAACTCTCTGAGAAGAGTTGTAATGAAGTAAATATAAAAAATTCTCTCTAGCTCAGTAGGAATTTTACCCTAAAGGACTATCTTTTACGTAAGTTGTGAAGATGATTATAAAAATTTAGTATATAGGAAGGCTTGTAATGATCAGTCTCATCCATGGTCAAAGTGCCTCTCAATCCATGACCCTCCCAACAGATAACCATGGTGATAATCTTTGTGCTTAATTATTTGTTCTTCATGTTTATAAATAATATTATGCTAGTTTTATATACAATGGCTACCTGTCTTTCTAACCTGAAAGATGAGGGTCACCTCAGTTATATTCCCTTCCACAATATTCACAATTATTTCTACATTACTCTTGGGGTAACAGATGTTTACCATTGTATCTTTAAACCCTATGACTAAAACTACACTTCTTTCACACCCACTATCTGTGACAGTGCTGCATAAAAGAGAAGCTACCTCCTGGAGTCCTGTGACCAAGAGCAAGCTAGAGTCGGGCAAGACAGTACAGTGGAGGTGCCAGGAAACTTGCCAAGTGAAGCAGTGCCTAGCTAAAGTAAAACCCAAGAACAGGACCAGAACATGGTGGGAAATATAGCTACAGTGCTGGCAGTCATGATGACAATAATAATAATAATAACAGCAACCAACAGACACAGATCTTACAGTACGCTAATGCATCAGTCATTCAATTCTGACAACTCTGTGAGCCACTCATTTCCCAGTTGAGAAAAATGGGACACTGAATGATAATCAGCACAGGCAGAAAGTGGCATAGCCAAGGTTAATAAATATTCAATTCATGCAATTCACTCTGATTCTAAAGCTTGTCCTCTGAATTACTACAAAGTGACAGCAGATGCAAAACATCTAGTGGTAATGGTCACTGAGTGGGGGGTTCTAACACATTTATAGAAGGCTTGAAAGAAACTGGAAAAGCACTTAACATTGAAAGTGAATAAAGGAATCTGTAATTCTGAATTGAAATAAGGAGCCTTTAATAAAGGTGGTTATGGGCTCAAAGGTTGCATTAGGAGAAGTAGAGCTATAAGCAAAAGTCAAAACCACATATGCTGGACATTTAACACACATACCCTGCTTCTTCTTTTTGAACTCCTCCCCATAAAATGGCAAACAACCAAGTTTTTAACCATCTAAAGAAATAAAATAACTATATATGCAAAGCAATAATTATAGATATATGATACATATACATAGGTAGGTAACAGGTATATACTGATAGGTTGAAAAAGTAAATAGATGATATGCAGGTAGATATAGAGAGGATAGATGATAGATAGATAGATAGATAGATAGATAGATAGATAGATAATAGATAATGAAGATAGATAGATAGATTATAGATAGAACATAGATAGATAGATAGATAGATAGATAGATAGATAGATAGATAGATAGACAGATAGAGCCAAAGCTATAAAAATTTGAAGTTTTCTTTAGTAGTTGTCATGTGTTGCCCTGAGAGAGCAAGACATCAAGAATCTTGAGATTTGACGGGTCCTCCATTCCTGACCATCTTAGAACAAATTCTAACTTTTACTCATCTTTCATAATTGGAATTATTGTTCACTTTGGCGAAATCAAATATCAGTTTAGAAACTTATGAGAGGATAGGCATGGTAAAAGTCCTTACAACAGATGGCAAATTCATTTATTAATGCTATTTATGTTTCATGGCATTAAGATAATAAGACAGAGAATGTTAGAAGGATGTATTTTTAGTGAAGAAGGATTTAGCTAAAAAGATTAAGATGCCTGGATGTTTCCAGAATGAAACAGAAAAATAAGGAAGTTTTTGTATCTTATGAAGGTGTTGAGCAAAGTATTTTAAATAGGTAAAAGATAAGACTAAAATATGATATATAATCTTAAAATTTTTTATTTTTTTTTANTTGGTTCCCAGCACACATAAAATGTCTAACAACTGTCTGTAACTCCAGTTCCAGGGGATCCAACACTCTCTTCTGGCCTCTACTGGCATTGCGTGACATAGGTACACTTATATACACTCAGGCGAAACACTGATACATGTAAAAAAATAAAATTTTAAAAAAGAAACTGATATCTGGGTCCCCTAGTCGCAACTCTGGTTCCATCCGTCTGTAGTACAGTCTGAGCATCGTAATTATTAAAAACTACCCAGGTAGTTTTTATGTACAGCCCTAATTACAGAACTGCTGAAATTACTCATTATATAATTAGGAACTGAAAATCCAGGGTAGAGACACAGTGGTTTATCCAACATCACAGTGGTTTCTGCACAGCAGGGGCGAGTACCCCAACTTCCAGGCCCTTTTTTTTTTCTTTTTTCTTTTTTCTTTTTGAGACAGGGTCTCCCTGTAGCCCCAGCTGTCCTGGAACTCACTCTGTAGACCAGGCTGGCCTTGAACTCACAAAGATCCGCCTGACTCTGCCTCCCTAGTGCTAGGATTAAAGGCGTGCACCACCATGCCCGGCAGTGACTTTGAACTTCTGATTCTTCTACCTCTAGCTTTCTCATTGCTGGGATTACAGGCAGGCAGGCAGGCATCTTTATTCCTAGTTTATGTGATGCTGGTGATTGAACCCAGGACCTTGTGTATGTTAAATAAGCATTCTACCAACTTGAGCAATCCCTAAGCCAGAAAACAGTTTTTTGCTTCTATTTACTGTACTAACAAAATTTTAAGAAACAATTAGCATAGGTAAAAAAAAAATTATTTTTTTGAGACAGTGTCTCCCTGTAGCCCCAGCTGGCCTGGAACTCGATATGTAGATCAGGCTGGTCTTGAACTCACAGAGGTCTACCTATCTCTGCCTGAGATTAAAGGCCCAAATAAAATGTGATTTTTTTTTTCTTCTTTTTAGGAGGGATTACTATTAGAATAAATTAGTTTTCCAAATAGTGGCAATCTTTTTATATCAAATAATTCTTGTACATTAGAGGTATTTTAAAGACTTTAGCTTAAACTTTCCTTGTATAATCTTACTCCCTTAGGCTGGAATCTGCCCCTAAGAGTATTTCTGCCTTACCTGTGAACCCACATCCTGTACCTCCAAGGGGGCCAACAGATCTGCCTCCTATGACTGTCACCAAGCCAATTCAGATGGTACCTCGAGGTTCTCAGTTGTATCCAGCACAACAAGCAGATGTTTATTATCAGGATCCTCGAGGAACTGCCCCACCGTTTGACCCAGCACCTTATCAGCAGGGTAATGATCTTTCATTTATGTCACTCACTTTTCTTAGGAGGTATGAAAACTATCCAGGTAAGAATGATTATTTACATAGTGGCTTCCTTTAAATGCATTTTTTAAAATATTATTTTTATGTGTGAGCGTATTGCCTGCATGTGTGTAAGTGCACCCATGTCATGCAATGCCAATGGAGTCAGAAGAAGGCATTGGATTCCCCTGGAACTGAAGTTATGAACTGTTCTGAGCCACCGTACAGATGCTGGAAATTGAGCAAGAGCAGCCAATGCTCTTAACCAATGAGCCAATCTCTAGACCCAGTAAATGCTTTTTTTTTTTTTTTTTTTTT
>VZQC01005691.1:702071-729920 GCA_009823505.1 Rhizomys pruinosus
AGAACCATCTGAAACTCCAATTCCAGGAGAACTCCAGTTCCAGGGGAATCTGACACTCTCTTCTGACCTCCATGGCATTGCACGACACGGGTGCACAAACTTGAATGCAGACAGTACATTAATACACATACAGAAATAAATAAAATTAATAAAAAAATAAAAAATTATGATCTCTGAAAATAAACTGTATGTTAATTCCAAAATATGTTTAGGAGTTCACATTTTTCCCTTTAATTTTATATTACACTAAAATATGAATACATACCCTCCACCCATATACCACAATTACAAAGTCTGAAAATAAGTGTTCAGTTAATTCTAGAGCCCATTAAGGGATTCACATTATAACAGCATAGTTGCCTTCAGAAAAAAAGAAATATAACATTTTGTTTTGCTTTTCTTAAAGGAGACTTCAATTTAAATTTTCCCTGACACATTATGCCAGTTCTCTTAACTCTTATTATCTAGCAATTAGAGCTAGAAGCTGAACTTAAAACAAAGACAGCTTTCTCATGTATGGTTAAATTTGTTTTTATTTGTTTTTAATTTTTTTTAATTTAATTTTATTTATTTCTGTATGTGTATGAATGTACTGTCTGCATGCAGGTCTGTGCACCCGTGTCGTGCAATGCCGCAGAGGTCAGAAGAGGGTCTCGGATTCCCCTGGAACTGGAGCTCTCCTGGAATTGGAGTTTCAGATGGTTTTCGGCCACCATGTGGGTGCTGGGGATCGAACCTGGGTCCTCTGTAAGAGCAGTCGGCGCTCTTAACCGCTAGGCCATCTCTCCAGCCCTAAATTTGTTTTTAAAACTCCACTATCACTTGCAACAATGCCTACACAATTAACTCCTGCTTTAAGAATCTTAGAATGGTCATTTCTACCCAATACACCCAAATGAAAACTATTTTAACCTCAAATCAACAAACAATTAATTACTCTTATTCACCAATCACATTATCATCTCTACATATAAACACATAAAAGGCCTTTGACACAATTCAACATGCATTCATGAAAAAGCCCTAGACTGCAAGGAACATACCTCAGCATAATTACACTACATATAACAAACCCACAACCAGCATCATTCTAAATGGACAAATCCTAGAAGCATTCCCATTGAAATCAGGAACCGCTCAGGCTGTCCACTATCCACACTCCTCTTCAGCACAGTGCTTGAAACTCTAGCTAGAGTAACAATACATGAGAAAGATAGCAAAGGGGTATTAATTGGAAAAGAAGGGGTCAAATACCTGTTTGCAGTTTATATATTATACACAGGAAATCCCAAAAATTCCAGTACAAAATTTCTAGAAATGATCAACATTTTCAGCAAACTGGCAGATTACAAAATAAATTCACAAAACCAGTAGCCTTTCTATAAATCAATTACAAGCTACCAGAAAAAGAAATCACAGAAATACTCTCATCACAATGGCACCAAAAAATAATATATCTAATTGATGGATAATGCCAAGGAAACAGGGTTTTCCAGACAGCTGGGCAGTTAGTCATATGAATTCACAGCAATGGTGACAACATGCACAAAACCCATGTAAGCTCAAGCCAGACAAAATTCCAGCATAGACGTGAGGAACTGGGGAAGGAGCCCCATCCTGAGCTGAGGAGCTATTATTCAACAATAGCTACTTAGAAAGGGAGAGTCCATTTTCTTTAAGGGTGTGGTGCTAGATAGGTTAACTAGGCTTCAGTGGGTGGATGCACACTGTGGACATAAACTTGACTTGACTGGATAGGCCTTTATATGTATGTCAGAATACATGAAATCCAGTTAGAAATTATAAGGGAGATGGAGATATGGGAGGGGAGTCTAAACATGATCAAAATATATTGTGTAAAATTCCCAAAACTTCAATTTTACAAAGGAGAAAAATTAAACAAAATGTATCATTGCCTATTTTTCTATGAATGAAGTACTATGAGTGTAGAGGAGGAGATGATTGTAACAACCAGGACAACAGGTAGAGCTGATAAAGACAGAGGAGGCTCCACAGGGAAAAGCAGAAAGCATGAAAGAGGAAAAATGTGTTGGTATGTGCACAAAATTGATGAACCAATGGCAGTCACAAGCATATTATTTAAAGTTACAAGTTAGAAAAACAAAAACTCACATTACAGTTATTAGATGTTGAAAAGTTAAGATAATGTTCAATTTTATTTAATTTTAGTTTTTTTATATGAGACAACCTAAGCACAATTATATGCATTTATACATATATACATGAAAATTTTTAAAAACTCTAAAAAACTCTAAACATACTCAATTCAAGCCAATAAGATAGAAAATAATGATATATTTATATTGCTTAAAAATATGGAGCCAAATGTGGAGGGAGAAAGAGAGGGAGAGAGAGAGAGAGAGAAACAAAGCCACAAACTGGAAATAACAGTACTTACCTCCAGAGCACTGGGCTTCAGAAAAGGCAAGAAGAGTACTGCAAATAGACACACGTGTATTTACTACTTACTACTTTTTTTAAAAAATTCAATTGAGGGCTGGAGAGATAGCCTAGCGGTTAAGAGCACCAACTGCTCTTGCAGAGGACCTGGGTTCGATCCCCAGCATCCACATGGTGGCTGAGAACTGTCTGTAACTCCAATTCCAGGAGAATCCAAGACCCTCTTCTGACCTCCACGGTGTCACACGACACGGGTGCACAGACCTACATGCAGACAGTACATTCATACACATATAAAAATAAATAAATAAATAAAAATTCAATTGAGTGTCTTGGGAAATGGCTCAATGGTTAATTGAGCCATTGAGTTAACTGCTGTTCCAAAGGACCTCAGTTCAGTTCCCAGCACCCACATGATACCTCACAGGCTTCCATAACTCCAAGTCCAAGGGATCTGACAACCTCTCCTGGCCTCTGTGAACATCAGGCATGCATAAGATACACATACATACATGCAAAAAAACATACAAAAATAAAAATAAATAAATTTTTTTAGTCAATTATGTAAACATATGAAGACAAAGAATGCCATTATAAGATATTTTCAAAACAATCATCAAGCCAAAACTTTGTTGGAGAATGAAGCAGGATGGAAGGTGGGTTGTGGAAATAGAAATCTTATGGCCACAAGATTTTTAAAAGAGAATTAGTGGAACTTATTTTATCCACAATATCTCATGGAGGAAACAAAGGCTATGAGAGTTTAAGCAAATACTCTACAAATCACAGGTAATAATAAAATTGGATGAAGAACCTTCATCTCCGAATATTATACATTTTGCATACCTTGGGGTTTACCCTTATTTTAAGCCATTAGTGTACTAAGGAGTTTAAATGTTCCACATTCTTTTTTCTTTTAATTTTATGTGTATGAGTACTATGCCTGCATGTATGTAAGTATACCACTGCCATGCATTGTCCAAGGAAAATAGAAGATAGTGTCAGTTCCCCTGGAACTGGAGCTGTGTATAGTCATTAGCCACCATGTGTGTGCTGGGATTTGAACTGGTTCTTCTGCAAGAATAGTGCTCCTAACCACTGAGTCAACTCTCCAGATCCCACATTCTTTTTGACATTTTTTTCATGATATTTATTTCTCAATTTGCTACTTATGTCTCATCAATTTGCAAAGTTATAAAACTTCATTCTGCCTTTCAAGTGAGTCACTTAAAGCTAACTACATAAGATCTACATAGCTATAGAAATGGTGCAACATAGTGAAGTGTTCTACTGCACATTATCATCCCTTGTAAATTGTCTCATCTCACTGCCTTAAGACAAAATAATAGTTGCCTAGATATGTATCCAATGCAACGTGGACGCTTTCCAAAGCAGACTCTTTTCATGCAGGAGATACCTTCTCGTAGTAATTCATAATGCCTAAAAATAGAAGGAAGGATGAAGAAGACAAAGAAAATCAAAATGAGGAATCAGAAATTATTTTTCTCTAACCAGACTAATACTGTCTTCGTTCCTCCTTATCATTATACTGTGTCATTAACAACACATCTAACTAAGAATAAACCGTAAAAGGAAAGAGGTTATCAAACACACGAGTAAGGAGATCTTTTATAAAGACATTAAGACAAGGAATCAATAACAAACATCACTCAAAAAATAATTCATCAAATTGGAAATATACAATATTTGCAAACAAAAAATAAAATCCTCCATTTATACATTGAAAACTATTTAAACATTGCCATTAAAGAAAAGCTTGGCCGATGTAGCTTTGCGGTACAGTGCTTGTCTGGAATGTACAGAGCCCTGGGTTCAATCCCAAACAACACATAAATCAGGAGTGGAACTAGTATGTAACCTCAGCACTTGGGAGAATCAAAAGTTCAAGGTCATCTTCTTTATAATATCAACAAAAAAAATGTTAAACTTTATAGCAGATGCCACCATGCTGTGGTAACCGAACCAAACTGCCTTTTACACCAAGGATAAACCTGATCTGTTCTCAGAGCAGTTCCCTCTGATTTCTCTGTTCTTCCTGATCAGGGTCTTCTCTCTATCTTTATTTAATAAGCAGTTTATTAATAAACTGTCTCTATTTATATCTATCACAACTGGGTAAAGAAATGAGGAATTATGTCCTATCAAGGAAGGACTTTCTCTCTCTTACCCCTACAGATCCAGAGATCATACACAATCTCAAATAGATATTATCAATCTAATCCCACTTTTTGTAAACTAAACTATTGATAATTCTTTGCTTGCGATGTCTCAGCAGCTTTCTCTCCAGCTATTTTCACAGCATACACACACATAATTACTCTGGACTAGGGGTGAGGAAGAGTCATGAAAGACAACAGTGAATAGCATCTAGGATTAAAGCTGTTTGTTTAGCTCAGTTTGTAAAAGTTGATTACAAGAGGAGCCCAGGGCCTGGTAAGATGGTTTACATTGTTTTCCTAAGGGCTAGTTAAATTTAAATAAGCTGATTATACAGTAGGATGGCAGATTGAATAGCTAGCTTTAAATGATCTCAAGGCATAAGATTAACTTTGGTTACAATGTTAGTTAAAATTCCCATTTGTGATAGGAAGTAGTCCCAGAAGAATCGCTCACACAAAACATTAAATATATAATATTTATATGAGAAAAACTAGAAAGCACTTTTGAAATATACAAAACATCATTTATTCTGGTCATGAAGATGCAGCATCATCAAATGGCAAATCTCCCCAACTTTTTATGTAAATTTAATGGGCTACCATTAAAAATACCAATTTTTTTTTATTTTTTACTTATTTCAATTTTTATTGTTTTATTGAATGTTTGTGTATTTCATACAGAACATGTCAATCAATCTTAATGTTATGAAAAGAGCTAATGGGAGGAAGTATTTCAACCAGGAAGTAGTAAACACCCCCCAGGGAATTCTGAAGGAAGGAGAGGAGGAGAGGAAGAGCAAAGAGAAGTGTATCTTGTGTTAGGAAACTTGAGTATTCAAAAAAGGTGGTTTCTGGAGAGATAGCCTAGCGGTTAAGAGCACTGACCGCTCTTGCAGAGGACCCGGGTTCGATCCCCAGCACCCACATGGCGGCTAAGAACCGTCTGTAACTCCAATTCCAGGAGAACTCCAGTTCCAGGGGAATCCGACACCCTCTTCTGACCTCCGCGGCATTGCACGACACGGGTGCACAAACCTACATGCAGACAGTACACTCATACACATACAAAAATAAAAATAATTAAAAAAAAAAAAAAGGTGGTTTCCCTGCTGACAGGAAGGAGGTGATGGGATAGCTGAGTGAAAGGGAGGCTGTGGAGGGAGAGATGTGACTCTTGGAGGTTTCATTGGTAGGTTTCTGTCACCAAAGGCCTTTGCAAAAGCTTACTGAAAAGTTTTGTATATTCTGTTGTGAAGGGTCTACTCAAATCTTTTGCCCATTTGGGAAAATTATTTTAATTATGTCAGGGTTTATATTTACAAATTATTGGTCAGGGTAGTCCAAGAGAATCCTAAAATAACATGGGCTATTGCCACAGCCCTTTTTTGCCTTCCAGAACTATTGCTGAAGATGGGACATACTGCAGACCCAGGACTTGGAGCAATCAAGCTGGAACTGATCTGGAAGCCTCCTCCCTGAAGACCAGCGCACACGCAATCAAAGGTTACCACGCAAGACGCCAAGGGAAGAAACCGATCTGTGATTCCATTCAGCTGTAGAGTCTATGAACTGCAATATCAATCAGTCCAGCAAATAATCTATATTGGTGCAGTAGTGGCACTTTTACTTTGGTGTCGGGATGAGATTCTGTTTGGTTTGAACACCATGAGGTCCACATCCACTGTCCCAACAGCGTCTTTGGAGGTGGGTAGGATAGGGCATGCCCCCTGCTCGCCAAGTGAGATCCCGTACTCTAAGGCTTCCGTTTGATGTACTGGGCAGAGAAAATGTCACACTTCCTACCTACCAATAGACACCTGGGAGTTTCTTTGCCCCCCCCCCCAAGAGCCATGATGGCTCGCATCCTCAGGGATCTCCTGGCCCTCACTCCCCAACCCCCCTTCCACCTCACAAGGTCTAGTATAAAGACCCTGAGTTGTGCCATTAAACTTGAATTATTTCCCCATGAAATTTCTCCTGGCCCATTGTTGGGTTCAACTGTCTTCTAGCCCGGAACCTTCTCCCTCCCCCCTCCTGCTGCTGCAGGATACCCAGAAACCACCCAGCTGGCTGGGCAGTGCTGGGAAAAACTACAGAGGGCCGCTGGCAGAGCAGGGAGGAAGAACATCATAAGGCAACGCCTTGGGGGCAAAGAATAACTGTCTAATTGGACTTAAGGCCCACTCAACGGTAGGAAACACAGGTGTGGTACTGTAAACACAGCCAAATACACATGGCTATAGTGGAGACTGGGACGTAGTATGTGGGTCTGGACCAGGAGAGTAGTCTAGAGATCTGGGATGCTAGGAGAAAAAGCAGGCCTGTGCCCAAGGCTACAAGGGGAACAGGGTGTCCACTTGCTGAAATTTTATATGTAAAGATAGGCATGCAAGACTACATAGGAAAACTCTAAGACCCATATTATGAGGTATTAAAACATACTAGAAATCACATATAACTAACAGATCAGCACAAATCCTGACCTTTCAATACATCACGTGGAGAACACTAGATAGCCATTTGGAAATAAGATAAAAATGAGGGATGGTTCATTCCAAGTGCCAGAATAAATTCAAATAGATCAGAGACCAATGTGAAAAACTGAAAACATTTTAGTCTTGAGTAAAAATATATGTGACATTAATTCCTTAGGTATAAGGAAAACTCTAATGGCATAGATTGATTAATCTTAACTTCTAAATCAGTATTTTGCTCCAAGATAGAAACATAGGAAAGTTTTAAAGATGATATCAAAATTTGAGAAAATGCTTTTCAATGGAGTGGACTCATCCCTCTAATGGACACAGAACTCCTAGCAGAGAAAAGAGAAAAGGAAGCAGGAAAAAGACATGATCAGAAACGTATAAAAATACAGAAATATACTAGACTTCTACAAACATAAGGAAATAAACTTGTATCAGAACCATGCAGAACCTATTTCTTACCATGTTGTCAATTCAAAAGCTTTAATATTAAGATTGTTAAGAAACAGCATTTGGGAGGCAGAGACATGTGGATCTCTGTGCATTTAAGGCCAGCCTGGTCTACATAGTGAGCTCCAGGCCAGCGGGGACTAAAGGGAGACCCTGTCCCAAAAAGACCAAAAAAAAAAAAAAGAAAAGAAAAAAGAAAAAAGAAACAGCACACCCATGCTTTGCTAGAAGGGGACAAAACTGTACGTATGGTTCCAACAGAGGTAAAGTTGGCAATGTCTAACAAATTACACATACATTTATCACATGCTCAAACCAATTACAGTGTTATTTGATGGAAAAGTATTGGAAGTGTGCTGGATAGCATTAGCATCTACGTGACACTCCTACTTTGAGGGGACCTCAACTGGGGAATTGCCTCCATTGGACATGCCGTGGCCATGTCTGTGGAGTATTTTCTTGATTGTTGAGAGATGTGGGAGAACCCAGCCCACTGTGGGCAATGCCCCTCCTGGGCAGGTGGTCCTGTATTGTTTAAGAAAACAGGTTGAGCACAGGACAGGGAGTGAGCCAGTAAGAAGCATTCCTCTATAGCCTCTGCTCGGCTCCTGCTCCAGGTTCCTGCCCTGAGCTCTTACCTTGGGCTCCCTCAGTAATGAACTGTGACCCAGGAGATGTGAGCCAAATAAACCCTTTCCTCCCCAAGTTGGTTTTGGTCAGTGATTTGTCACAGCATATGAAAGCAAACCAGAGCAGGAAGCATCCCAAGTACTCAAATACAGGAAACTTAGTATGTAGAACATTGTTCAGCTGAGTAAAAAGTTAAAATATATCATGATGACTAAAGTTAATAACAATGTATTGTGGGCTGGAAAGATGGCCTAGCGGTTAAGAGCGCCAACTGCTCTTACAGAGGACCCGGGTTCGATCCCCAGCACCCATATGGTGGCCGAGAACCATCTGAAATTCCAGTTCCAGGAGAACTCCAGTTCCAGGGGAATCCAAGACCCTCTTCTGACCTCCGCGACATTGCACGACACGGGTGCGCAGACCTGCATGCAGACAGTACATTCATACACATACAGAAATAAATAAAATAAAATAAACTATTTAAAAAATAAATAACAATGTATTGTATAATAACAATTGCTAAGAGTAGATTTTTAACTGCTTTTTTCAGAAACGTGGAAGTATGCTAAATAATGCATGTTAGTTTGATTTAGTTATTCCACACTGCATGCACAGATCACAACATCATGCCATAACCCACAAATAATGGATATGAAGTAATTTCCAGTATCTATTTTAAGCAAACAATGGAAACTAAATATATCTCATTTTTTATTTTACCTCATGGTTAAGAAAGACATATAAAAGTACATAACATATGCCATATATACCTTAAATATCATAAATAATTATATGTAAGATAAAATCTGTATTTCGAATCATGAGTAATGTCATGGTATTGTTCTATTTTCCTTCCCATTTCTGTAGTAAAATACCATGACTGAAAACAAGGGGAGGAAAGATTTTATTTCAGCCTGTAGGTTACAGTCTATCACTGAGAGTGGCCAAGGCAGGCACTGAGGCAGGAATTTGAAGTGGAAACAATGGAGAAGCACTATTGCTGGCTGGCTTGCTGGCTCATGCTCAACTAGCTTTCTTACAGCACTCAGGACCACCTGCCTAAGGAATGGCATCACCCCCAGCAGGGGGCTGGACCCTCCCACACTGACTGACACTCAAAACAGTCCTTCACCGGCATGCTCACAGGCCAGTCTGATATAGGAAATTCTTCACTGAAGCTTTCCTCTCAGATGACTCTGATTGTGTCAAGTTGACAATCAAGGTTAGCCAGGACAGGTATGTCTGATGTACATGTATATAACACAGTGTTGACAAAGAAAGGAGGAATAGCAACAGTCAATTGCTCGTCTGTCTGGGAGGGTATACTAGTGGTAAGAAGTAATACAAAGCCTAGGGAAAGAAGTATCAGTTCTCTAACTTTATCATTTTATCCTTGTTATACTATAATACATTAAAATAAAAAGTTAAGCCAATAATAATGGGAAAATGTTAAACAGAGCATATGAATGTAACCAAATATCACCCTGACAATATAGCCCTAAGGAAAAGAAACTATTAATTCAAGTACATTTGATGCGATAATCTTATCATGTATTGTCACTGTATGAGCTGCAGAGAAATCTTCAAGTTCAGTCAGTGTTATAGTTTGAGTGCTTGTCATCTCCCTCCCAAATTCATATGCTGAAATGCTAATTCCCAAAAAGTCAGCATTAGGAGATGGGATCTTGGGAAGAGGATTAGTTCTTGATGATGAAGCCCTCAAGACTGGGACCCCAGAGCTGAACCTTCCCTTACACCTGTGAGAACACAGAGAAAAAAGACAGCAAAGGCCGCCCTTCCCAGTCACTGAATCTACCTCAGTCTTGGACTCTTGGCCTCCAGACCTGTACAAAATAGCTTTCTACTACTAACATGCCACCTAGCTTGTGATACTTTGTCATAGCAGTCCAAACAAACTCTGGCAGTGCTTGTGGGCAGTGCTCATATTGATGTACTTTGAATCTACCTTGTGTGTGCTACAGGATAGTTTCTTTTTAATAATAACTTGAAGTACTTAGACTCTGAAAGAATGAAAGGCCCCAATATGAGCAAAGGAGATGTAAAGTGCAATGGGTAGACAGAGCAAAGGAGAAATCTCTGAGACTTAATTGGAACCTTGTGTATCAGTATAAATTTATGAGCTTATAAAGCTGCATTTCTGAGTCCTGTCAACTGTAAGAATCTAGAAGCAGCAAGAGTTCAATGGAGAAAGCACAACCAGTGCTCACTCTTGGTTCCTAAGTGCTTCATCAGAACCTTTGAAGAAATACCCAATAACAGACATAGGGAAGGAAATATTCCAAGTAAGTCTGAAATATCCTGTTATGCTAGATGGACACTAAAGACGTGCCAAACAGCTGATACGAAGAATTTAAAACAGTAACTACTTGCTTGCAAATGTCCCAAAGGAGAAATTGAACATCCAGTAAACAATAAATCACAGTAATAGATTACAATTCACCAAGTAAAAAAGAATGTTTGCATTACTTTACTTTTCATCAGAATGCTATTATTAAAAAGAACTAAAACTACCTGTTTAGTCAGTTTAACAAAGCATTTCTTATGAAAATTGGAGGCTGGAAATTAGAAAGATTCTCAGGGTATCTGGGGATTCTGGGGGAAATGAGAGACGATAGACATGAGGAAAAGAAAGAAGTGTGAACTACTGACTCGTGCTTACGCTCAGGGCCCTTCCCATTGCATAACCAGATGCTTGTGCAAGGACAACCTGAGCAAGAAGGAAAATGAGATTCTTGAACTTGGACCGAGCAGATTACTGTGATGGAGATTTTCAGTTCTTCATTACAGATAGTGCTAATTTATGATAAATCAAATATTTAAAGACCGTTTCAAGATTAGTAGCCAAAATAATCCACCAGCCAGGTGTGGTTGCACACACCTTTAATCTCAGCATTCGGGAGGGAGAGGCAGACAGATCTCTGAGTTCAAGGCCACCCTGCTCTACATGGCAAGTTCTAGGCCAGCTGGGGCCTCAGGGAGACCCTGTCTCAAAAAGAACCCCTCCCCCAAAAATCTGCCTGTTAAAGCCTTGAAGCACAAATCACTATGCTATATCTGCATTTAAAATGTCTTCAAGGAGGCCTAGACGGATGGCTCAGCAGTTAAGAGCACTGGCTGCCCCTGCAGAGCACCTGGATTCTGTTCCCTGCATTCCCGTGAAAGCTAACCATCAGTAATTCCAGTTCCAGGAAATCAGATGCCTTCTTCCGGCCTCCACAGGCATTGCATGCATGTGGTGCTTTTAAATACAGGCAGGCAAAATACTCATACACATAGAATAAAAACAAATGAATAAAGTGTCTTCCAGGTTCCTGGGAGATAAAAAGCACTTACCTCACAAGCCTGACAATCTGAGTTCAGTCCCTGGAACCAATATAAAAATCAGGTTGTGCCAGCAGACATCTAAATTAGCTGAAAGCTCACATATTCTGCACTGTGGCAGAAACAACAAGAAAGATCCTGCCCCCCAAACAAGATGAAAGGAGAGAACTCAGGCCTGAAGCTGTCCTCTTATCCCACACATAATTGTGGCACGCACATCCCCACCTCCCCCAACACATACACAAACAGACACAAAATAAAACTAAAATCTTTAGAAAAAAAATGTCTTCTGGTGAATTCTATCATTTGGGGCAAAATGGCTGGGACTGCAGAACATTACGTCAAGTGAAGAAAGTCAGGTGCAGAAAGGAAAATACTGCATGTTTTCTGCCTCGTATATCAGAAGCATTTCAAAGATGTATTTTAGTGTAGACAAAGGAAGTTGTATAATCAGTAGAAAACACAGTTAGATGGGAGGAATATGTTCTAGGGTCCAGCAGAGAAGTGTGACAATAGTTCACAATAACTTACTATATATTTTATAAGCAGTAATAAAGAAATTTCAAGCTTCCAAGTATGAACACATGATAAAGGAAAATTATAGTTATTGCCTATAATATGCATGCACTGAAATATCACACTATACACTATTAATTTATATAATCATCACATTAATCACTCAATACAATCAAATATATTTCTTTAAATGGCATCATCTATTTGTACTTTATTCTTATTCTTTTTGTTTGTTTGTTTTTTTGGTCTTTTCGAGACAGGGTCTCCCTGTAGCTCCAGCTGTCCTGGAACTCACTCTGTAGACCAGGCTGGCCTTGAACTCACAAAGATCCGCCTGCCTCTGCCTCCCAAGTGCTAGGATTAAAGGCATACGCCACCATGCCCAACTATTCTTATTCTTTATTCTTAGGATTTATTTATTTATTTATTTATGTATATACACAAGTACATGTTGGTGCCCCCCCCCACAGGTCAGAAGAGCCTCTGGATTTGGAGTCATAGGTGGTTGTGAGCCACCTTCATGGGTGTTGGGAACTGAACTCTGGTCCTCCACAGGAGCAGTATGTGTTCCTAACTGCTGATGCTGAACCATCTCTCTATTTCTTGTATGTTCTTTAAATCCCTCACCAACTTCAGATCTTGAAGATAAATGGTCTTTTGAAATATCTTTTATTTGCCTTCAGGTCAAATAGTCATGTCCTCAGCAACATAGGCAGAGAGGTTGATGGCGTACAGCATAGATCCTGCTTAATGGCTGTGTGAATCATTAACACAGCTTTCAAAAGACTTTCATCATGATAAGCCATGCTCCACTGACACTTCAGAACTCTGGACACAAGCTATAAATGGAACCTATGTTACTTTTTTTTCTGTACAGAAAAGTGCTTCCAGAGCTCTCTTCAAATATGCTAACACTTGGCCAATGTCAGGAGTCCCAACCAGTCATTTAATCAAAAATGGTCTCCTTCTGTGTAGGATGATTAGTTTTCAAGCTAGAAGCCAGTTTGTTCAATTTCCCTCTGCCTTGGCAGATGTGAGTAGTCACCAGAGGGGCATCTCAGAAACAAGGAGGCTGGGGGTGAAGCTGGTGTCGAAAGTGATGGGCAGTTGGACAGCTGATTCTATTGGATTTGAGTGTTAACAGTTAACAGCCTCTTCACCACTCAGGCTTTTTGATGGTTTTAGAAATCAGATAACTTTTCATCTGAAAGCGACATGGGGGATATAGAAAGTTTATTTCCATCAGCCAGGTAGTTAGTCGACGTAATTAAATAAGAGAACTGCATTGGGCCTAATAGTACTGCAAATGCAGCATCTAGGAAAAAAAGCAGAATAGTTCTGGTTCTCCCTCACTTAGAAACAAACTGGCAGACTCTTGAAGGCCAGTTAGCAGTGAACAAATGGAGGACTCTCAGTATCTTGAGAATATAAGATTCTGGCATGCATTAGTAATGTTATTTGCCAGACCAGTTTCTGAGACTTGATTTATTCAATTAACTTCTTTTATACCATTTGTTTAATTTTTTAAAATATTTTTTATTTATTTTCACATGTGTATGAATGTATTGTCTGCATGTAGGTTGGTGCACCCATGTCGTGCAATGCCGTGGAGGTCAGAAGAGGGTGTTGGACTCCCCTAGAACTAGAGCTAAAGACGGTTTTCAGCTGCCATGTGGGCACTGGGGATCGAACCCCAGTCCTCTGCAAGAGCAGTCAGTGCTCTTAACCACTAGGCTATCTCTCCAGCCCCTATACCATATTTTTAAAAATATACTCGTAAATTTCACTAATTTACAGTCAGCCTTCTAATTTTATTCTTTTTATCCCAACTGCATTTTGATTATATTCCATTCTTTTTTAAATAGGTGACACATTAAACAAGAGATTCCAAGACTTATTGGAAGTTAATAAAGATTTTAATATCCCTAGTTATATAACTAGTCTGGTGATAACTTAGTTCTCTGAATCAGAGAATATACCTATTTCTTCATTCATTTATTCTTTCCTTCTCTTTTTTTTCTTCTCTCTTATCAGCTAATAAAACTGCATTTTCTTCTGCTTAGAAGAGCATATACAAAGAAATGTAAGCAGTGTTAAATCTTTCAACAAAGGCTCAAGGATAAAGCAGTATATTGAGAATATATGTATATGTATATATATATATACATATATATGTATATATATACGTATATATACATATATATGTATATATATATATATATCCCTACCTATTTAGAAAAGAAACCAGATTGAATCATTAAACAATAATAATCATTCTCTCTCTCTCTCTCTCTCTCTCTCTCTCTCTCTCTCTCTCCAACCCTCCCCTTCCTCTTCTCCTCTCTAGCTAATAAATGGTGACCCATTAGAAAGATTCTTTTATGGTCTTTTTGAGACAGGGTTTCCCTGTAGTCCCAGCTGTCCTGGAACTTACTATATAGACCAGGCTGGCCTTGAACTCACAGAGATCCTCCTGCTTCTGCCTCCCAAGTGCTGGGATTAAAAGTGTGCACTACCATGTCTGGCCCATTAGAAAGATTTAACAAGCCCAAAAGTCTGTAGTGGAGAAAAGCTACAAATAACTTTATTTACTCTGAAGAATCCTCAAAAAGCTTATTCTGATATTTCTGGAAATTCAATCCTGAGACTAAGGTAAATTTGCTTAACAATCATTTAAAGTCTTCAATGATTTCCTAGGTTTCATTCTAAAGAACGACCTCTCTCCACTCCATTCCAACAGAAATATGAAAAAGCTATTCTTCAGGAAAGTATAAAATGGAGGATCTCTGGACTGTGGCTCCCATACAAAGTCATGGGCTTGAACAACTTACTAAAAACAGTATAATAGTATAAAAAGTTAAGTATAGTGAATGCTGAGGCTGCTGGCTCTCTCTTTCTAGAACTGTGGTAGCCAGATAACTTCCCTCTTGTCTTTGGTCTAGTAGACTTTTCTCAAGGATGCGTAATCAGCCCAAGAGGGAACACTGAAGGACTTCACACTCTAGCTTGTTAGCTAGTGGCCTGTATAGACTATTATGAAACTCGATCTGTTGATCCTCAAAGATTATAAAACCTTCAAGAAAGGAGAAATATTCATAAATAAAAATAAGCACTTTATAGAATAACAAAGACAGTTAGCCAAGAAAATAGAGCAATAACTTCAAAACCATGAAAGAAAACTATTTTCCGAATTGAATTCCATTTCTAAATCAGACTATCCACCCATTAGGAACCTCAAACAATGATGCCTTCAAGTGCACACGGAGCTAATGGCACGATCTCCATGGACTGCTGTGTGCTGTGTGCTCCTGTAGCCCTGTAGCTTCCTCTGCATGGAAACATCCCTTCTTAGGGAGAAGAAGAAAAGCTCGGAGGGGATGAGAGGTCCAGGAAAACTGAAAAGATCAGGAAACTGAAGCCCTTTCCTGGGGTAGTGCAAGCAGTAAACAATTGCTGGAAGTGGGGTAGAGAAGAAGGAACTCTTCATGGAGTAGTTGCGTGGAAGTTGTGCAGGGAATAATTGGTATGACTTCCGGGAGTCATCACCTGTGCTGGAGGAACACTCTTTGGTGATGCAGCTACCTACAGTCTCATGTTCCTCTAAGTAATCCCAATAAATCCATTAGCTAACCAAATTGGACTAGGATGAGGTTGTTTCTTTGGTTTGTTTTTGCCCTGCTTATCTGGGGTGAACAAAAATGGACTCACCCACAAAAGTAACACACTAGTGCCCCACTACAATGAGGTTATGGATGAAGAAAATACTGTCCTGGCTACAAGAGAGAACACAAGAGTCCCCAGGTTATCACTCAAGTCCCAGGCACAATGGTAGATTAGCTTCTAATGTAACAACTAAATTGAACATCCAGGTTGGAGGCATATTTGTGGTTCACTAACATCATCTGCCAACCCTAATTCCTTCTGCTCATTCAGATTGCTGTACTGTGCATTCTTAAAGCCTGAGGATAATTAATTATCATCCACTTTATAGGAAAAGGATGAATGTAAAGTCACAGTGAACATTGAAGGGGAAGTTTACACACGGATCTGTTCACTCTTACCGTCAGTGATAACTTGGTCATATGGTCATGCTTATAAGAAGAGAAGACATGAAACAACAGTTCCAAGCTCTACAACCAAGTGTCTAGCTGAAATTCTCTTTATAGGCATAAATAAAGTATGATATAGCAAGATTTCCATGACAGTGAGCAATCATTCCAAATTGGATCATGTTTTTAAAACTTACGAACAAGAACTCTGTGTGTCCCTGTATAGCCTTCTTTCCAGAGTGAATGGAGGGGCATAAATTAAAAAAATCAACAGAAATGCAAAATTTGTAGAAAGAGCTACAGTAATTATGGCGCATGGCATCACTGAATGAATAAACAGAAAGGACATGCTCTGAGTTTAAATGGTTTCTTTCTCTAACCTAATATCTTCCTTGGCAAGAGTATTTAGACTGCTGTGAGTTATTGTATAAGAAAATATAACTATAACAGGTTGAAGAGATGGCTCAGCAGTTAAGAGCACTGGCTGATCTTTCAGAAGAGCTGGGTTCAAATCCCAGCACCCACATGGCAGCTAACAACCATCAAAAGTTCCAGGGGATCTGACACCCTCTTCTGTCCTCCGTTGACACTGCTTGACATGGGTGCCCTTACATACATGCAGTCATAGCATTCATAGACATAAAATAAAAATAAATAAATAAAATATTTTATAAAAATATAAATTTTCTCAAATGTGAGAAATGTCTTAACTGTACATACAGACATTATATTTGTAGTGGTCTTCATCATTCATGATGCCTATTTGTTAAATGGCTTCATTTTCTTCTGTTTCTAACAGTATGCAGATGATCTGAAATCAAACGATGTTAACAAATGTCTGTGTTATGCTATCAATAGATTTTAGAATCTTCAATTGACATCACTGTATTAGTCATTTTCATTAGGTGTCTCTTCAAGATGTGTAACTTGGCAAGTAGATAGCACCCTAAGGTGTGTGACCGAATAAATTGCTATAATCTGAAAGAAGGGACATTTTATACTAACAGAAATTAGGTCAGTAAAATGCAAATGTTTTATAATGTCATAAATTTAAGAGCAAAGAACAGAGATTTAGCATTATATCAGAGATGGTTAATTGCCTCCCAATTCCCATTCTCCCTTTCTGACAATTTTTAACTGGGCAGTTTGCCACCCAGCTAAAAGCCTATATTCCCCAGTCTCCATTGCCATGTGATAATTCCTTCTTTCAACTCCCTATTTCAAAAATTAATGGAGAATAAATAAATATCTATCAAAACCACTTATTTGTAAACTTACTTCTTTGATCTAACAGCCTGGAGGGTCATAAATCTTTTTTTAGCGAACAGCCTCCCAAACATGACATTAGGAACAAAAAATGTTTCTTTTTTCTGAAAGTATGCCTGTTTTCATTAACCCAAACTGAAAGAAAAACTAAAAACGATTAAAAAAAGAAATAACAACAACAAAGAAAGAAGATCTAGAACCAGTTATGTAACTTTAAGACAGGACATCTGCTGCTACAATGTCCTAACAAGGCAAAGGCCCTGTGCTCTTCTGAGCCTAGAGAGAAGAAATATAGAGACAGCCAAGGGCTGGAGAAAGGTGAAAGCACAGGGGTCAGAAAACTGTATCTCTTAACAATTCTAAACATAAATCTTCATGTAAACGTCAAAGTGCCGCTGTTCATCCCAATTCCCCAAATCTTATTTCAGTGTTAGCCTTGAATCCACCCTGTAATTTCCCTGGAATCTTACAGTCCCTCCTTTGGGACACTAGTAATTATAAAAGACTGTAATTTGTGATACAACTAAACAGAAACTGGAATTTAAAGTGTTAAGAGTATTGGAATTTAAAGTGTTAAGAGTACTGTGAAATTCTCTCTTCTAGACATGGCATGGCCATCACACTCAGGAACTCACAAGGGCCGTGGCTCCTGCACAAGACCTATACAAGATCAAGCCAGCCACAATTCTTGCACAGATTGAATTGATAAGGAGCTATTAGCAGCTGATATTTCTGGGGGAAATGAATAATTCTTTTTGAGAGTGTGGCCTCTGGGCAAGTGTCCCATGCTCTAGGAGATGGCCCCACACCCAAGCACATATGGACAGCACTAGGGCTTAGTGTGTTGTTTTAAAAAAGAAACACATAAAGTTGGAGGGAGACATGTTGAAGGAATATGAGGGGAATCTGAAAGAAAAGGAAAAAAAATTTTAAGCAAATAATCTCATAATATCATACAGTTTAAAATTCAATACCAAGGTGTAAAGTCTGGGCCCCATTTTAAGTTTGTGGAAGTATTTTTCTGATTTTTCTATGAAGGAACTGAAGTGAAGGACCAGGAGTGAGGCAGATCCCTGGCAGGCAGGCAGGCAAACAGGGAAAGGGGTCACTGCTAGCACACTGCTGGCTTCTTCCTCACCCAAGACAAAGGCCTGGAGAGATTTGTCTCCCACCAGCAGAGCCCCCTTCCAACTGACCAGTCCAGGCCAGTCAGTCCAGAAAAGCCCAAGCTGAGTTCTAGACAAAGCTCAGCTTGGAGCTGTGGGACTATCTGCCCTCTCTTCTTTGTTCAAGGTAGCCAGTACAAAATTAGGGGAGGGGATCCTCCCTATACCACCAGGAATGCTTAAAAGACCCAGGCCCTCAAGGGCTTTGGGTTTCAGCTTCCAAATGACTTCCCCACTTGTATTCTCTCTCTCTCTCTCTCTCTCTCTCTCTCTCTCTCTCTCTCTCTCTCTCTCTCTCTCTCTCTTCTTCCCTCCTAAATGTTACACCTGAAATTTTCCCTTCCTTTTAATTCTTTCATTGGCAGAGAAAACAAACCCAGTTAAGACACCTAGATGGTACAACAGAACAAGAGAAAGACTGTCACAGGTCACCTCCTTGTTATTCAAGTAAAAAGCAGAACCTAATCTCTTCCCTCCTTCCCTCCTAAAAATAATTTATGAAAGTTTATCACTTAAAGTTCTTACCACAAAATAAATAAATACATTTCAGAAATTTCTTTAGTATTACTCATCAGCAATGGTATCCATGGATATATCAATTAGGTGACTAACAATCATTTACTTTCACATATCTGCAAATTCGCTAGAAGGCTCTGCTTAGGTTCCTGTGACTTGCTGGGCTGTGGTGCTCTGCTCTCCCTCTCTGATTCTTTCCACAAGCCCAGTGACCTGACTGTACCGTGATCTCATCATTGTGATGACAAATGCACAACAGAGCAAATGGAAACATGATGTTTCTTAACACACTTCAGTGACCCAGACAAGTTACAGTCACTTTCACAATCCTTGAGATATACACTACCATCTCTGCAACCAATGGGAAGGAATATTGGAAAGTAAGGCAGATTTATAAGCTATTTAGGGAATGACAAGAGGAGTGACTGCTGTGTGACTTCCCAGGGGAGACATAAATGTCTACTCGCGTAATACGGCACCATTGACAGACCAAAGGAATGATTCCACCAAAGCTCCACTTGGTGAATCAGTTTGATTATTGGTCAATTACAGAAGCATGGGCAAGGGGCTTCTTACAAAAACATGTATGACTTAAGGGCATCTGCATCACTAAAATACTCACCCAGCATGGGGTGGGTGACAACTGCATTCCTGGAGCCCCCAAAATACATGGAGGCCTCTCAACAGATTAAGTCTCCTTCTGGCAGCCCTGGTGGTGGACTCTCCTCACCACCAATTGTTTACTGTTTAACTTGGGGCTTTGTGGAACCTATAAATTTCAGCTTTCCTGAACTTGTAAAATTTGTTTATTCCTAGTCTCAGAAGCTTCCCCTCCAGGAAGGAGTAATTCGTTTCAGATAAAATGGCTACACAACAGTGAAGTCAAGTGAAGAATTAGAATATTAACTTTTCTACAGTGTTTTGAAAGAAATTGGAGTTTTTATAAAGGTATGATGCCTAGTATGAACAAAGTTCACAACAAATTATTTCAAACCCTTAAAATTCCTTCAAGTGACTGCATTTCCAAGAGGAACCAAATATAATCCAAACCCCAAATGCCTTTAGAAGAGAACTGGTAAGAAGGCAGAGTGTGGTTGATGAAAACAGGCCAGCAGCAATGCTTTTGAAAGTAAGTCGTTTAAAGAAGCAGACAAACGTTTATTGCTCACACACAAAAAAACAAAATGAATGAAATGAATGCAGTTGGATTAATGCCAGTTTTAAAATGTCAGTTAAGCAGAACAATAATAATGTTCATCATTAATCTCTGTTTCTATGGATACACGTACTTCACCATTCATTTTTATAAGCTACCCAGCCACAAAGATCATTGTTTCATGACACTTTACAACTATGACATTTATTTACTTATTTGTGTGGGAGGCTGGGCACATGAACGAGGAGAACCACTGTGCATGCTAAGGCAGGCTTGTGGAGGTCAGGCGACAACATGTGAGTGCCAATTCCCTCCTCTCCACTGTGGTTGAAGTGATAATCCGTTGGTCCACCTTACAGAAAGTTCAGTCCAAGACTCAGGATTTTCTTGGGAACTCTTCGTTCACACCACAAAGTCTATATTCTAACCTAACAAAGAAAGCATAGATCAAGGCACTTTTCAAATACATAGTTGTTGCCAGGTGTGGTGGCGCACGTCTTTAATCCCAGCACTCAGGAGTCAGAGGCAGGTGGATCCCTGTGAGCTCAAGGCCAGCCTGGTCTACATAGTGAGCTCCAGGCCAGCTGAGACCAAAGGGAGACCTTGGCTCGAAAAGACCAAAAAAAAAAAAAAAATTCAAGTACATTGTCACAAACATTAGGTAGGTAGTTTACAGCAAAGTTGACAAATCCTGCTGTAGGCATCAGATGCTTTCTGATGACAATCCTAGATTTATGATTGGTTGGAAACTAGTGTCCTGTTGGTACATTCCAAAGGATTTATGTAATGGTCGCAAAGATATCAGATCAGGTACAGAAGAGGGCAATAAATGTCTATTAAAGGGGTGAAAAGTGTCTCAAGATATCTTTAATCCTAGCACTTGGGAGGCAGAGGCAGGCGGATCTTCGTGAGTTCAAGGCCAGCCTGGTCTACAGAGTGAGTTCCAGGACAGCTGGAGCTACAGGGAGACCCTGTCTGGAAAAGACCAAAAAAATTAAAAAAAATAAAATAAAATAAAAAGATATCTTAGCTGTGGACTTGTAACATTCCAAAATCTCCACAATCAGTGAAGTTCTAATTAGTGAGTCAGCCTTGCCTAGGTTCATCGGAAAGTGCCATTCTTCTTAGGTACCTTTCAGAAGAGATAGGGATATAAAAATAACTGCAAGGGTTGGGAATGGCAGGAGGAGGCCAGAGAAGCTTCTTCACAGAAAATCCATAGAGCAACCCTCACAACACAGGGGCTATCAGACTTTTATAAGTTTTTAAATGGTGGTGAGAAGTTTCACACCATACAATTTAGTTCAACATACTGTATGTGACGAAGAGTTTGGAAGAGCCAAGAAATAGCTTGGAAGAAATGGTTGGGACCACAAATCAGAGGTGTTGTTATCCCACAGCAGAGAAAGGTTTTCTTTTTTTTTTTTTTTGGTCCTTTTCAGACAGGTTCTCCCTGTAAGCCCCACTGTCCTGGAACATCACTCTGTCAGACCAGGCTGGCCGTGAACTCACAAAGATCTGCCTGCCTCTGCCTCCCAAGTGCTGAGGATTAAAGGCGTGTGCCACCACGCCCNAAATAAATAAATAAATAAATAAATAAATAAATAAATAAATAAATAAATAAGCTGGAGAGCTGTCTCTGAGGAGTTAAGAGCATCGCCTGCTCTTGTTGAAGACCCAGGTTGTTTTTTTTTATTTGTTTGTTTTTTGTCTTTTCAAGACAGGGTCTCCCTGTAGCCCCAGCTGTCCTGGAACTCACTCTGTAGACCAGGCTGGCCTTGAACTCACAAAGATCTGCCTGCCTCTGCCTCCCAAGTGCTAGGATTAAAGGCGTGTGCCACCACGCCCGGTGAGAAAGCTTCTTAACATGGCTTCAGAGAGAGCTAGAGGGGTATGGTCTGATTCTTCCAGGGTTTAGGATCTAACCTCATAAGAGTGACCACTATCTTAAAGAGAATGCCCTTGTTATAACAGTGTCTACCAAGGGTATCAAGAAAGTGTTTAGTGTACAAAGTCAGAAAATAGCATAAAAATCAGATGTATAAAAACAACGTTTGTTTTACATTAACCTCTAGTCAAAGCAAAAGTTCTTAGCTTTTGGAAATACATTCAGAATTCAAAATGCATAGCTCATATACAAGATATTTTTCCTTTTTGATATGTTATAAAAAAGTAAAAAAGTATCAGGTGTCTTATGATTATGAAGCATAAAACCATAACAGTATTAAAGATAAGTCAATGGAGATATGGCTCAGCAGTTAAGAGCACTGGCTGCTCTGGAAGAGGACCGAGGTTCAGTCCTCACATGACAGCTAACAACTGTCTGTAACTCCAGCTCCAGAGGAATAGGACATTTTCTTCTAACCTCCATGGATATTGCATGACACAGGTGCACTTACATTTGTGGACTTGGCTTACTTGTATGCAGCTATCAATAAGCCATATATAATTATGCCAATAAGATTTTCATTGAGTAAAAGTGCATGCTATGTAGCGTGACTACATGTGTTCAATCCCAGGTCCTACATGATGGAAGGAGAGATCCAGCTTCCACAAAGCGTCATCTAACCACCTCATTGTTACCATGGCATGCATGTGTCCACACATGTACATACATACACACAACAATATTTGAAAATAGAAACTTAGGCAACCATATATAGGAAGTATCAAGACAGCTATGTACCTTGCTTTACATTATAATTATTTTTCAATATTTTCCTCATCATTTTTATTTTTGTATGTGAAAGAGTGTATTGACTGCATATATGTAAGTGCATCTGTGTCATGCAGTACCCATGGAGATCATAAGAGGGCATCATATTCTCCTGGAACTTGAGTTACAGATGATTGTTAACCATCATGTGTGTACTGGAAATCAAAGCTGGGGCCTCTGCAAAAACAGCCAGTGCTCTTGCTCTGAGCCATTTCTCCTGCCCCCTGTAATTATTTTTGATAAAACAAATGGTGGTTTTATAGGAATTTAATGATTTTTATGGTAGCTTAATTGCTGCTTTAGATTTAGTAATGCATAAATACACATACATATGTGTATATATACATATATATGTGTGTATATATACATATATGTGCATATATATGTGCACATATATATACATATATGTGCATATATATATGATATATATATATATCATAACATTATGCATATATATGCATAATGTTATGATGTGGCTTTTTCTCTCTGGGTAGATACAACATGTTCATTCTACCATGTTGGAATAGAGATTACCTTGGCCAGGTTGCCATAGCAGCTAATTTTGAAGAACAACACAGTGAGAGCCAAGTCTATGGTAATGATAATAAAGCTGCTGATAGTCCCTAGTACATGGAGGTGGAAAAAGTCACAGGACCCTCACCTGTGAGTCCAGATATGTGTTCCTTCTGTCATTCTCCAGACTCGAGTTATACATATATCACTTGGTATATAGATAAGTGGAGGCTCCATGATGAAGTTTCCATGAGATTGTCACCTATGATGAGTTAGGACTGAAGAATGAATCCCTCATGGGCAGATAGAAGGGCCACCGGTGAGTTGCAGGGGTGGAAAAATTCCAGCTTCTTCTTCATCTGAGTAAAAGGCCTGAGGGCTTTTTCTCCTACCAGTAGGCCCTGTCCTCTGGCTGACTGGTCCAGATGGGTTTACCTAAGACCCATTCTGAACATACCTCAGCTTGGAGCTCTAGCCTATCATCTCTCCTTTGTTTAAGTTTACCAATCCAAAATCACAGGAGGGGGCCCTACCTTATATCATCAGGAATATCTAATAGACCCAGACCCCTCTAGGAGCTTTGGACTTCTTAGTTCCCAAATCCCCCCCTCCACCTGTGGACAGTCTTTCTCTGTGTGTGATTATGTACATGTATCTGTGCTTCTTTACTTTTAATAAAATTTGTGCCTGCTGTGTCTGAGCAGCTTCTTGCCTTCTAATTCTTTCACTGGTGGACACCAGACCTATAGACAATAACGTGTTGGGAGGCTCATCCAGGAATTTCTTCTGAGGACCAACTGCTTGAGCCAAACTGGTGAGGAGCCAGACAATCCTCAAGAGAAGAGGGTGGTGAGGACAGCCAAAGTCAACCTCCAGGCTGATAATTCTAATTTCTTCTTTAAAAGGATACTTCCATTAGGCACCTCTCCTTCTACCTCTCAGGTATTTTGTCAGTGTCTTTTTTAATTTTTTTTAAATTTTATTTNTTTTTTTTTTTTATTATTCTGTCTTATTTTAAAGACAGGGGCCTCCTGTGTAGCCCAGACTGTCTTCCAGTTTGTGATCTTCCTGCTTTTGCCTCTTCAGTGCTGATGTTACAGTGTGTACTGAGCTCCTTTTTAATTTTGTTGCTTTCTCTGTCATTATCAATTTTCATTATCAGTCTGAGACAGACAGTAGATTATGTTCCTAATATTTCAGGTCTCATGGTTTCCGTCCTAACTCTGATGATATTAGGTAAACAAACAAATGCATTTATACATTTTTAGGTTTAAAAAAGGCTCTTTAGAAAAGGCTCTATCCACCCAGTCTTCTGTAATGGCCCCTGAGCTTTGAGTGGCAGAGGTTTGATATAAAAGTCCAGAGTTTTCCAGAGAGCTAGGAAGTTACTCATATGAACTTATACCAATGGTGACAGCATGCACAAGACCCATGCAAGCTCAAACCAGACAGAAACCCAGAATAGCAATGGGGAAATGGGTAAGAAACCCCAAGTTCAGCTGAGGAACTATTGGCAACCTATAACTACCGGGAAAGGGAGAGTTGGTTTTCTTTTTTTTTTATTTTAATTTTATTTATTTCTGTATGTGTATGAATGTACTGTCTGCATGCAGGTTTGTGCACCCGTGTCGTGCAATGCCGCAGAGGTCAGAAGAGGGTCTCAGATTCCCCTGGAACTGGAGTTCTCCTGGAATTGGAGTTTCAGATGGTTCTCGGCCGCCATGTGGGTGCTGGGGACCCGAACCCGGGTCCTCTGTAAGAGCGGACGGCGCTCTTAACCGCTAGGCCATCTCTCCAGCCCCCAGGGGTCCCTTTCTTAATTCTATTAATAAAACACAAACACCAAGAAGTACAGGCACTTAAACAAACATTAATTATCATGACAAGTCACATTGTGGGCATAGACATAAATGTTTAGATAGTATTTTAATCTAGGTAATGCAGCTTTTGTGTAAAGAGATGACAACAAATTTCTATTGTGAACTGTAACATCTTTTAGCCATTAGAGACTGCAAGCTTAGGGTATCAGTTGTGTTCTATCCCCCCCAAGGATTGGGCTATATAGCCAATCAGATCTTTGGGTGTGCACTAATAATGGGCTCCTGAGTCAAGCAAGAGTGAGGTGTAGCTGCTGACTCTTGCTTGACTCGGGAGACCATTATTTTCCAGTGACCTACATAACACTCTGGCATCATGAGGGTCAACTGTCCATTTACAGGGTGAGGTCTCAATATACTTCTCCCTTTTCAGGCTAACACCATATTGTCTTTGGCAGTAGGGTCTTATGTCCTTTTTTGCATGTACACCAACAATACAGGCAAATAGCCTTTGTTTGGGGAGGGGTTTAGAGGCCCCTAGCCAACAGCTCCTTGTTAAAAGTAGTCCATAACTAGTACCATAAACTTTTATATAGCCTTATGTTTCACCTAACCATAAAGCAAAATTTGGAAGTAGGTCATTAATCCAAAGGGACAGGCACAAATGTCCATGTCACCATACTTTCTGGATGTTTAGACAAATCAGCTCCCCTACTGGTACCAAAGTCCTTCTTTACTAATATATTTTATTTAACCATTAAGTTTTTAAAGATTTCATAATGATACCTGGCCCTGGTACCCCTCCTTACTGAATTTACTTTTTATATTTATTCCGTTAGGTGTGTGGGATATGTCTCCAACTGATTTCACATTTGTAAAACACTCAGACATTACCATTAGGTATTAGATTAAACATAAACCAGGTCCAACATAGCATGGGAAGATTCCATCTATTTGTGCCAATTGTTGTACACGAATAAGGGGCATTTAGTTAATTCTTTAGCACCTATAGTCATCCTCTCAAACTCATCTGGTATCCAGGGGATTTTACCCACAGCCTCTCTGTATTTTTCTGGTTTTGATAGACTCACTGGGCCTGATGCAAAATGCTTAGTCCTGCACAGGGCCAAGGAGGGATGTGTCTCCTTTTGCTTCGTATTTGCTGATTAGCTGAATCAGGCAGGCCCTGGACCTGACTTCTGACTGTGGTCAAAACATCTACTTTCTTTTTACTGACACCATCTGTTTGCTGTGGGAGACCCTAGCCAGACAAACTGCTCCCCCTCCCAGCAAGATTTTTAGCAACAAAGAAAGGCACTCTGTTTAAATTGGAGGCTCATTACCCACCCTCCAAACAGTTTTCATTCTTCATATACCTCTCATGAACTGTTCTTTAGGCTTTAAAGCCTTTCAGAGGCTTTTCAGTACCAAACTTGGCTTCAATACCTCTTTAATTTTACTCTTTATTTTTGTTTTGGGGGGCTGAAAAATATCCCTCCAAGAGATCTCATGCCTATTATTCAAATAAAGGAAGCAGCCAGGCAGGTGCCTTAAGGAGTCATTGACATAATGATTGACTCTTAACCCAGAGAGCTGCCAACAGGAACATCTATGTGTCACCCTGTGTGTTGGTTCCCAGTGAAGTGGTCTTTTCTAGGCCTTCTCCCATTCTTTCTTGATGTTCATCTCTCTGTTGATGGCTTCTGGTCCATCCTTTATAGTCCAAGGACAGACACGTCTCACATGCACCCAGGCTGGACACGGGAAGATACAAGAAAACCTTTTTCTCATCGTTAGTAGTGAATTAGGGATTTTTTTTTTCATTGTCCCAACATTATGCCCTGCCACAGTCCCAATGTTTATGCCACTGGAGTTGTCATTTTTTACTTTAAAATTGAAAAATGGACAAAAGGTTTAGAGTAGAGAGGGCACTGTAAACTGCAGCCCAGAGGGAGCCATATTCCACTCCCCATTTTTGTAATTGTGCCATGAATATAACACTCTCTCTTGTTTTTTAGACTCATATTTTGATCCATAATTTTTTAAGAGACAGGAGTTGTATACATTCCCATAGTCAGGAACCAAGTTGTAAGGACTGATTTTAAAAAATAAAAGGACCAACCTTTTTTTTTTTTTTTTCTTTGTGTCTTGTCTTTTTGAGACAGGTCTCCCTGTAGCTCTGGCTGTGGCTGTCCTGGAACTCACCCTGTAGACCAGGCTGGCCTTGAACTCACAGAGATCCACCTTCCTCTGCCTCCCAAGTGCTAGGATTAAATGTGTGCACAACCTGTCCAGACAAACTGTTTTTTTATTGAACCATATGTTGTTGGTTTAAGAAGTAAAATATAGTTTTTCTTGACTCAAATTATCTTTGTAGGCAAAAGAAATGTCATCAGTAATATTTATACAACACAGAAAAAGACTGATGCACATTTAATCCCAAAGCTATCACTGAGAATCTAATACAAATTAGGACTAGAATGAATAGTAAAAACAATTTTGTATTTCCAATTAGTTTGTGTTCTCATTTTTATATTGAAGATATTTAGTCAATTTTATTTAATGCAAGCATTTTAATTTGTACTAAACCTTTAAATACCATATAATGTGCAAATGAAGCTTGGGCAT
>VZQC01005691.1:732155-895147 GCA_009823505.1 Rhizomys pruinosus
AAATGAACTTTTTTTTTTTTTTTTTTTTGGTCTTTTTGATTCTCCCTGTAGCACCCAGCTGTCTTTGAAGATTACCTCTGTAGACCAGGCTGGCCTAGAACCTACAAAGATCTGCCTGCCTACTGCCTACTAGAGTGCTAGGATTAAAGAGTGTGCCCACCACCCAGCTAAATGAACATTTTGTAAATAAACATTGCCCAGATATACATTTTGTCTTTTAAAACTTCTGATGCGAATTGTGTCCTTAGAGAAAACCAAAGCTTTTATCTAGTATAATGCTTTATTTTTACCTATTGTATAACAAAATTTTTAGGCCTTTCATTACTTGTATAGACTGTTTTATTATCCTATAGTAAATATTTTACTAAAACACATTAAATATAAAATTTAAGATGTCTTACAAGTTTTTGGTAAGGTTCTAAATGACCAAGTTTCGTTTTAAAATTGTTTGTGAGTGTTCGTCCTAGGACTTGCCACAAAAGTCTGTTTAGTCAAAGGAATTTTTTACCTAGTGGTTAAATGTCCTACAGACAAAACAGAACATCTGAATATAGACATTGATTCCAGACTACAATAGGCAGGTACGTTATTCTTTCTTTTTTTTTTTTTTTTTTTTTTGGTCTTTATCGAAGACCAGGTCTGCCCCTGTAGTCCCAGGTATCCTGGAAACCATAGGTAGACAGCTGGGACCTTGAATTCACAAAAGATCTGCCTGCCATCCGCCTCCCAAGTGCTAGGATTAAAGCAAGTGTGCGCCACACGCCAGCGCCAGTGAGTTATTATTTCTAAAAATTAAACCTTAATCATCCCTAAAAAGACATAAACAAATTCTGTTGTACTTTAACAATGTTAACAAGAACTTATTGGAATTTACCTAAAATATTTTGCCTCAGGTGTTGAAGAAGTACAACTAGTAGGTGGCAGTACATCCCTGGTAAATCACTTAATTGCCACTATACACCTGTAATTTCATTATTTACCTTTTATAAAAAGAACAAATAAAATATAGTAACCATTTAACTCAGATGGTAATGGAGATATAAAACGGTAATGCAGAGTTGGACTTTAATGATTCCAAACAGTATGTAAATATAAAATAATTTATATAAGACCAATTAAAATTTTTATAATAACAAAAGCTATGAAGCAAATAGCTTTTTAAATTAATTAATTTATTTTTTATTAATTTTATTTATTTCTGTATGTGTATGAATGTACTGTCTGCATGTAGGTTGGTGCACCCATGTCATGCAATGCCGCAGAGGTCAGAAGGCATCAGGTTCCCCTGGAACTGGACTTAAAGATGGTTCTTAGCCCCCATGTAGGTGGTGGGTATTGAACCCGGGTCCTCTGCAAGAGCAGTTGGCACTCTTAACTGCTGAGCCATCTCTCCAGCCCAGCAAATAGCTTTTAAGAATTGGACTTACCCTTACTTGTTTATAGTTGACTCTTTAAAAGACAGAAACCTACTAAGCCATAAGAGATTAAAATATAAATATGCATTTACATACACAGGCAAACATAGTTTTTAAGGTGGCCTAAAGGGAAAAATTACATTATTGTTTGATACTCAAAAGAAACATAAAAAAAAAAAACTTTTAAAAAAATCTCCATTTAAATTGAACCAAGATTTTTAGTCTATGCTGTTAATGAGAATTTTTATTAATAGCTAGCAAGAGACAGTTTATTTGACTCAGAGCTCCTTTGTAACAGTTATCTTGAAATTCCATAGGCAGACTGGGCTGGCCTCAAACTCCCATCGATGCCCACCTGCTTTTGCCTCTAGAATACTGTAAGTAAAAGCATGTGTTACATCAAGTTAATTTTAAAAGATAGTTCAAAGTAGATTTAAACATGAGGTTTAAGGTGAATTTTTACCTAAAGGCTTGGGGGCTAGTGTGCACACTGCAGGCAAGTAGGGGATGCCAGATCACAGCCCACGTGTCACTGGGAAACCTGTAAGTAAAAAACCTTTTTTCTTTTTAGGATTTTTCATCCCCCAACAAATTTAGAAATGCATTAAGGTTAGCTCCTGAGAAAGGCCTTTAACATGAAATAAATTCAAAAGACCAAAATAAATTTTAATGCCTAGGACTTTTTATTTAATTAAACACTCATGTGTGTGTATTTAAAAGATGTTTATGGTACCTGGTTTTATAAATAAAACTATATTTTGATTAGGCATGCCAAGATGGAATTTGAAACAGAACCAGTTGAGAGTGCTATGGCTGAGGAAGGCTGCTGTCCTGTGGCTTTTCTATGGAAACTCGTAATTTCTAACAGCCACCAACCCAGTTATGAGATTGCTTATTCTGAAGCCAATGCTGTGTGCCTGTGCCACACAGCCAAATATACACCCAGTGTAAGAGCTGTTTACTGCTCAAGACCTCTGCTATGTAGCCTCAACATAAGCTGTGAGGCTGTTGGCCCTTTTTAACTTTAAGTTAAAGGAGGAAAATGTCTTTCCCAAAAATTACTGCAGCTTGGCTGTTGAAAGCCCTTAATTTCCATTTAGAGTCTGGACTTCAGCATTTTAGAGTTACCTAGCAACTTAATTTGCATTTTAAAAAGCCTAGGAAGCCATGGCTTTGGGGTATATCTGATTTTAGAAGAAATTTTGAGAATTCTAGGAAGAAGTCTCTTTAACCAGCAGCTTTAATACAAAATTTAGGTAAAAGTCTCTTTGTAAAACAAGGAGAAATTGCAAAGGAAAAAATTTGTTTCTTTTAAAATTTGGAAGAGTCCAGATTTGTATCCATAGAGAAAGTGGAGAGGAGGCCTGGGTGAGCCCTGGATGAATTAGCATATTAGAATTCTGAACTCCAGCAGGCAGCTGAAAAACCTGTTTTACACAGCAGTGGACAATGCACATTTTTTATGTTAGAACCAAAAGTTTTATTTTAAGCCTGTAAAAATTATTAAAAATGATCTCAAGGCCAAGCCAGACACTGATGGGCTCATGACTGCAAACTTGATTAATCCTGTAGCTAGAATACAGCCATGAAGCTGATGGGCTTCATGGTCGAACTTACCTGGGAAAATGCTGGCTTCCACAGCCTGCAGGAGTAAACAATTAGCAAGCACATCATTGGGGGGATGGCAGCTACAGACCAGGAAACTGCTGGTTTTCCATAGACCTCCATGCAAGCTGATGGCTTTGTGAATAATCCTGTGGTTAGCCAGGCTAGGAAACTGCCAGCTTCCCCTAGCCCTCCAGCCAACCAATCATGTTAACCAGCCCCATGTTTGCACAAAGTAGAAATTAAGAAGGAGAGAAAAGGTTAATAGCAGAGAGCCAGGATTGTGGGGTTTGCATACCCAAATTTCTCCAGGATTTCTTCAAGCTCCACATTTGGGGGGTGCTAGTTGTAGTAAGCAGTCATTTCCATGGTTGGATAGGCCATGGAAAAAGCATGTGCATGAAAGCACAGCACAAGAACACATAGCAGGGTGCAAATCCAACTACAAAATGGGTGTTTATTCAAATGCAACATGTCATTATATAGGCAGTGTGACATCACCTCCCATAGGCCAATCCCAGACCTTTGTATCACCACATCATCATATCATCCCAATTGTGGGTGTAAGCAGAGAGATATTGTGATCCTTTCTTGTGCTTCTAGGACATGGCGGCTGGAAATGTTACCTCATACAGGCACCTAACCTCAGATTAGTCATGCCCACGGGAGCCAGACATGAGAACTGAGAAAAGGGTCTTGCTAAGGGTAAGACATGAGCAAGCTGGAGGTCTCTCATGTTCAGAGGCTATGGCTGCTGCTGTAGAGTCCAGTTGCAAGGTAGAGTTCAGCTATAGAGTTGAATGAATCAAGCTACAGCGATGAAATGGCAGGACTAGGTCCAGATAGACAAATATGCAGACAGACGATAGACTCAGATACAAAAATAGGAGGCTTGGCAGAAAAGTTCAAGGAGACCACATAAACAGAAGAGATCTAGACTTCACTGAGGCCTTGGTGACTTTGGGCTCTACAGCCATCAAACAGCTACTATAATCAGAATTTCTTTAAAGTCTTAGATGAATAACCAATGTGACATACTCTATTCCACAAACTGTAATCCACTGGCCTTAGGAGAGTGTGAGAAAACTTAGTTAAGATGGGTTGCATTCTAAGCCAATGGTACCTCCTTGGCCACACCCATGGGGTGGGGTGTAGTGGCAAAAAGATTTAGGATTTGGCCCTGAGAATTGAGTCATGATGGATATTTAAGCAGACATGTTGGAATAAAATCTCTGTCTGTATTTGAACCTCAACCTGCGTACACTTGGTGTGTGTTCCTGTGCATATTTTCCACATGGGTCATTCCAGGATTAAGTGGGTCCTGCCACAAATCCCAGCAGCGACCTCACAGGAGAGAAAAATTAATGCTGTCCAATAGCTGGTGAGTCCATCCTGTTAGAAACTGTTCCCAAGCGGGACTTTAGGCTCCCAGTGCTGGCAATGGCACACATCTTCTGGACTGCTGGGACAGAGGCAATATCTACAACACCCACAGGTGCTCCTCTATGATCCACAAAAAGGGCAAAGTAACAGCTTAAAAATAGCTAAAAATGAAAAAAAAAACTGAGAGAAAGATGCAGGACAGTTATGGCAGAATGCATGATCTGGGATGGGGTGGGGGTGGGGGGGAAGGGAAAGGGAAATAAGCCTGAACTGAATTGGAAAAAATGTATGAAATACACAAGGCATCAATAAAAATTAAATTTAAAAAAATTGTTCCTTTCTCAATCTTTCATACGCACTTGTCTTTGGGAGGGCTGGTCTCCATGGACTATTGAACCCTACTCTGAGGTTTTCATTTAGTAAGTCTGAAATGAACCAATTGTGTGCAATAGGTCTCAAGTATGCTGAGGTTACTGGTCTGAGGACCATAGTTGGGAGCCGCCAGGGACCTGTTTCCTCTCCTGTTTGCCACTACTGCCTTTCTTAGCCTTGGCAACTTCAAACCACCTATCCTGTGCAAACCAGGCCCATGTCTTCAGATCTCAGAGGATTTCTGCTTTGCCTGTTCCTTCAATCCAGAATGCTCTTTTGTTTCTATAATTTCTCTTGAGGTTAATTTGGTGTCAGGAATTCTGAAATTTGCATAATTTCATTATTTTTGTAAAAACTTCCTTTGAAATGTTCCCGTCCCTTTAGTTTAATATTTGCCTAAAAGTTGATAATGTTTCTATTAAATTAAATGGAATAATACAGAAAATACCTTGTTAAATGGACTATTCTTGATCAATTAAGCAACAAAATAAATTAGACAAATACCCTGCAGTTGCCCAAACTGCTATCCTACTATAGACAGCCACTGTCATTGAGAGTTCCCTTTGGGAAACCTATAAAATAAAAAGAATCAGCTTGCTATATGAGGGTATAGTAAAATAGTATGGGAAATACAAAACCAGAATTGTGCTCCACTCAAAAGGTCTAAAACCCGGGATTCTGAGCTCAAAGTTTTGGTCACATGATTTGTAGAACAAGAATTCCCAAATTGTTCAATGTTTCTCTTATGATGGAAATAAACATCTTCGGAATCTTGATTTGGCATTAATATTTTAATTATACATTGTAAGGGTTTTTTTGTTCTTATTGATTTTGCTTTGGGGGTGTTTGTTTGTTTAGCCTATTGTGACTGTGAAAGAAAGTTCCCAGAAAAATCCTGCATCTTGCACTGAACTTCCCGAAAGGCTGATCAACTGATTAATACTTCAATGACTGGAGAATTTGGAATCTGGAAATTCAGAGCCTATTTACACTTTATCTTGGGCCCTGTTTCTACCCCCTAAATAGCCACACCTTTCCCACCTCTGTATCTGACCTAATATCCTGAAACTAACAAATAAAAAACCTTTTGAAATATGTTAACTTAGTGGACCACTAAATGTCATGAATCAAAAAGCTAAGAAGGTCATCAAATAGCATCTGAGACCTATAGTAGGAAACCCTCTGCTTCCCCATGAACTGCCTAATGAATTTTTCCATCAATGTATTCGAAAGGTATCTTGATTTATGATTTTCTTTGTTCTGTTACTGTAAAACTGTAATGCAACTGTTAACCACGCTAAAATATGCCATTTGGGGAAACATACATCTGTGTTCCTGGGCAATGGTTACTCATATTTGAGTCCAGATAAACTATCTCTTAACCCCTTTGAGGTGAGAGTTATAACTTTGCACGGACATGACTTATATAAATAACTTGTTATAAAATGAAATAAAAATTTTTGGCCAATGACTTAAAAGAGTGTAAGGAAACAGGTGAGAAAAGAGATTGAAAAACCCACTGCCACATAATACACAGGTTTATTAGGGAATAGACCTGAGAGGGTACCTCATCGTGGCCCAGGGGGCAGAGGAGATGAGCACACCATTGCAGATCCAGAGGAGAAGCACCCTCTCCTACAGACTTGGGGGGGGGTTGTATTTTTCTCCCCTTGGGGAGGGGAAAAGGCTCATACTCAAGGCTGTGTTACATGTGAGAGGGGAGGGTCAAGGTCCCTGCACATTATCTAGGGGTGGGGGGGGCAGTTGCAAGATGGGTTGTAGCCATGCAAGAGAGAGATGTTGGGTTCTGGGAAAGACTCCAGGAGGTGGCAACCACGCCAGGAGCTAAGGACCTAATATTTCTCCATCGAAAGGAAAACAAACACTGTTTTAATGAAAGAAAATAAAGAGCAACAATGAAAGAAATATGTATGTAAAGTAACTGCTACAGTGAGACTGGAACCTTGAGAGGGCAAATTAGGCCTCTTTATCTGAATCACCAGGAAAAAGGTATATGCTTTACTTTAACCTCTAAGCATCTATATTTGTACTGTTTGTGTTCACTTCAGGTCCTGTTATTTTACAAAGTGTGAGTGCAGTGCCATGAAGATGAAACTGTGAGTTGTCAAAAAAAAATGAAATGATTTTAAGCTGTAGAACTAAATTACACTCAATCAGTATAAATATAATTTGCATGTAATTGTTCTCCTGGTACACTCTCTTCTCCTACACACTGAAGAACAGAGCACATTTTTAAAAGCACAGCACAAAGGATTTGAAATCAGCAACAAGTGTTTTTCTATTTAAATTAGAAAAGCTCAAGATAATTTTCCAGCACTTGGGAGACAGCTGTCAAGAGTTCCACAAACCAAAACCTTGGTGCATGGGACCTCTGCCTCCAAAGGAAGCTGAAGGCCCATCATACATAGCTTTTCTCTCCTTGAAAAATAGCTAAGGCAGGTAAGTGCCAAATTATAATAATTTAGACCACTCAATAACTTGGTGATAGCAGAAGATAATTTGCCAGCATCTGAGGAGAAGAGTGAGGATAATGATTCAACTGCATTTTAATTGTGAAAGAATCCTACAGTGAGTCAGTAGGTATTTTTTTTTCAGTATTGTTAGTACTTAAGATTCCTGAGGAGCACATTGTTTAAGCTAATCTGTGACTCACCAAGAAAAGGATTTCACCTCAATTATGATGCTAAATTGCAAATTCCGTTGATGCAAATTTAGTAAAAGTTGAATCTGCTTCCTGTGGTCTTGACTGTGAAGAAAATTTCCCAAGTGTATGTCAGGAATATTTGTCAAGACAGTTCATTCATCAGAAAATGCCTAACTGGAAAGTGTGATGCAAGAGCTATGGGCCCATAGTGAGCTTCCTTTTCTGACAGTATCTATTCTTATTGGGTACTTGGAAGCAATCCCTAGCCACAGTAGAAAAGAAGACAGCTTTGGAATTACAGAACAGTTTGGAAAGCATGAGGGTATCTGCCACATATTTCAAAACTTTGCGCACCTACCTTCTAATTACAAGGCTCTGTGTCCTTAAAAGGTAGCCTTCTCTGTGGGCTTATGGACAAGTTTGCTCTGAGCATGACTCCTCCAGCTTCCCATGGTGAAACAGACACTTGGTAGGCTAGGACTTCATCGCTACAGTTGCTGAAGATGACAGAAAACTCTTTGACATAAACACCACCATACAGTGCAATGTCTGCCCTATGACACATGATGTTTAGCTGGTTCATGAGCAATTTTATGGCACCACCTGCTCACTGAAAGAAATACAGCTATGTTTACCTCCCATTCCAGTGCAGTTTGGCCAGAAAAGTCCCCTGCTTTTGAACAATAGAGAAAAAAATACATCTTCAGATGATAAAGCCTCAGAGAAAAACAGTTAACTAATCTCTCTGACGATGTAACTGTTACCGGGAATTTCTCAATACCAAGTATTTTATTCAAAGGGTTCTCAATGCTGGACTCCACCATATTGTGGGAAGTTAGTAGAGAAGACACATCTGCAGGAGGTAACAGAAAGTAGGACTTAAGAAACAGGGGTTTTTTTCCATCTTAGTGATGGAAGCTATAATCCTATCAAAAGCGAGTGACATTACTGTGATAGTTCCTTTCAGTTTCTTAATGATGTTTTAGTCCTCTATGAAATGAAGACTGACAAAACATTCTTTAAGAGGCATTAGAGTTTGTGTATGGTGCTTCAGGACTTTTCCTTTTAAAAGGCTTAAAAGAAAGCCCAATAAGTGTTATATGTGATGCCATTTTTCCTTTAGTGGATTCAGTTGAGGCACCATTTGATTCTAGGGAAATTATCTAATAAATCTAGGATTCAGTTTTCAACTCCCTGAAAGATGAAGAGAATAATTAATTGATCTGCATATTTGTTATTAAGGTTAAGTGTATGGTCATACACATAATGACTTGCCAATACCATGAACGCCAGTGTCCATATATAACACTTCACAAGTTGATGGTATTCTTATCAACACATTTTATGTTTGGTCATGCATTTTCTTTTATGAGGACCAAAGGCATTGGCTTGGTCATGTTCACTTTTAGCTCTCAACATCAATCTTTTATGGCCATTCAGAAGCCTATTAAACTATCCATTTCAGTTTACAAGATTGTTAAGAATAAAAATAGATTCTGCTTCACATACTGTGTTTTCTTTCTTTATCATTTTAGGTATTTGTTTCCATCCCATTCAGAGTCAAACAACATAGAAGATATTTCACCAATTTGTTGAAACCAAAAAAAAGATTTCATTTGTCTAGTACTTTGCACTTCAAAAAGAACTAATATTCAGCAAGCTTTGAACCAGTCCCTCTTTTTAGTTCAGTGTTCTAGTTTGTCTTCCATTGCTGTAACAAAACACTCTGACTAACACCCACTTGGGGAGGAAAGGGTTTATTCAGCTTATATCTCCTGGGTCACAGTTCATCACTTAGGGAGCCCAAGGCAGGAACTCAGGGCAGGAACCTGGAGGCAGAAGCTGAAGCACAGGCCATGGAGGAATGCTGTTCACTGGCTTGCTCTCCTGGCTCATGCCCAGCCTGCCTTCTTATATGGTACACAATAACCTGCCCAGGGTGGCACCACTCATTGTGAGCTGGGTTCTCCCACACTGCTCGACAATCAGACAATACTCCACAGATGTGGCCACAGTCCAATCCAATGGAGCCAATTTCCCAATTGAGGCTCCCTAAACCCAGGTGTGTCAAGTTGACACTAAAGCTATCCAGCACATTCAGGATTCCAAAATTCTTCATATACTGCTTTATTTTTAAAAAATAAATAGAGGAAACATTCTATTAAAATAGGTATTATTTTCACCGGGCGTGGTAGCAAACGCCTTTAATTCTAGCACTTGGGAGGCAGAGGCAGGTGGATCTCTGTGAGTTCAAGGCCAGCCTGGTCTACAGAGTGAGTTCCAGGACAGCTGGAACTACAGGGAGACCCTGTCTCAAAAAGACAATAAAATAAAATAAAATAAGGGTTATTTTCACAAGAAAAGGAGTAGAAGAGTTATCTATGTTAGAAATGAAAAGGAAGAATGAAGTCCATGATTAAGACATCTGACTGGTGGGTCAAGAAGGTGGGAAAGAAAGCTGTAGACAGAGAAATGAAACAGATTTAGAGACCAGTTTTAAGCAGAATCCACTAAAGAGAGGTCAAAGATTTGAAAAAAAAAATGAGTGTTTGCAACAAGAAAGGTGAATGAGAGATTCAAATCATGTGGCAATTTACATACATGAAAAATTTAACTCACATCTGAATAGAATGCAGAGATTTCAAAAAACTGGGGAAACATCTGATGATTGGTCTCATACCCCACAAAAGCAAAGTTTCTTTCCCTAGCCTTTATTTATATCTATATAATTTTTTGAAAAAAAGTAAATTTTCTCTCATTTCTAAGACTTATTGCATCATTTTTCTCATTGTTTATATAATGATCTTTAAGGCTAAATAATTCATTGACATATAAATTTATGTTCTTTTAAGTATGTTACCCTTCCCCATCTCAAGAAAGTAGTTAAATCATCATTCAAATCACCTATAGAAAATATGTTCAGGCTTGCCTTAATAGCATGAAATCCTAGTCTCTAGATGTCAGATTCACTGAGAATAAAAATTGGTAGAAAATAAATATACATATAAATTCCTTCCCAACTGTTAAGAAACTAATAATCAAGAGAAAAAAAATAAAGAGGGTCTGGGGAGATAGCTCGGTCAAAAAAGTTTGTGCCACACAACCATGAGGACTTTACTTTGAACATCAGAACCCAAGTAAAAATGCTGGCCACATGCTTGTAATCCCAGTGCTGACAAAGCAGAGGCAGGCATTCCTGAGACTTGCTGGAAAATCAGCCTAATTTACTTGGCAAGCTCCAGACCAGTGAGAGAGGCCTTCTCAAAAAACTGCTGATTCACAGATGCTTGCATACCAACACATGTGTGTAAACACACACACACACACAAAATGAAGGGGAGGGGAGAATTCATAGAGATAAAGAACTACTTACCAAATGGCATTTTTCCTGGAGAATCTGCTGTCTTAAAACTGTGAGCTTCTGTTTTGCAGCAATGGCAGGAATAGAGTTAACCTGGTTTCTACAAGGTGGAGAATTGAAGACCCCTTATCTGAAATTGAGTCTGCAGAGGTCTGAACCCTCAGTGAAAGGATGAACTAGACATAAAAAGCCAAGCACATCGCTGAGGACTCTGCCTTCCTGGTGGGCAGGAGGGCTACAAGGAAGTACCCTGACACTATGAACAAAAAAGCTGGGCTCCAGAAGTTCATGACTTAAGTGCTGAAGGAAGTGTTTTTAATAGCTATGTTTGTTTGGGGAGACAGGGTTTCCCTGCAGCTCCAGCTGACCTGAAACTTGACCAGGCAGACCTCAGTATCACAGAGATCCACCTGCCTCTGCCTCCTCAGTGCAAGGATCAAAAGAGTACAACACCATATCCGGCTCCATAGCTATTACTTAAAAATATCTATTATCTTTGCAAAATTAAAAGGACCAATCTCAAGATTGCAGAACAAGCAAGAATATTGAAAAAAATGTTTCTTTTATTGAAACTGGAACAAATTATTATGTGCATTTGCTGTTTATATTTTCAGGTGAATAAAACAAAAGGATCTGTCCAGGAACTATGCATTTTCAGAGGCTCCTTAATCTATATAGTGACTAGGCTCACACTAGTAAAGATGGAAATTTTTTATTCAAGTTCCTTCAGAAGCAGAGCTCACTGAAGTTCCAGAGGATTTAGCCCAGAAAGAAATGAGAATGGCCTTTAATGGCTGCTCTATGGGCTGCCTGGCTGCTGAGTACCATATAGTCCCCCACTCTCTCCCTCTAACATATCTACATCTGAATTAAAAGGCAGCCTCAGAGCATCTGCTCTGAAAATGGGTATGAGATAGCAAAGACAACACAGAAATTCATGAGATACACTCTAAGCCCAGGAAGAGTTCAGTGGAAGAAAACAGCGTCTGGAACGACTGGCTGGTGCATAACAGGAAAATGATGTGACAGTAGTGTGGGTTGCCAAGTATGTAAGGGAACCAGAAGCAGAGCAATTAGCTTAGACAGACAGACAGACAGACAGACAGACAGACAGTAGAAATTTCCAAGCAAAAGAGAAGAGGAAGGCAATCGTAAGAAAGGAAACCACTACATTTGGAAAGAATAAGAATAGTGTGGCCAGGAGTTACAACATAGGAAGAAGACATAGGCAAGAAAGGACTTTGTGTCCAGGTAGAGACAGTCTGTTCTACAGGCTCACTCATGAGTGAAGGGCCTTTAAGAGCAAGTTTTCCCAAGCAGGAGTCAGGTGGGCCACAGGGAGTGGACTCCTCCTGTCAAGTTCTCTTCCACCACGGCAGAGTGAGGGCAACTAAAGCTACTAAAGCCACCTCCATAGAATACTAGAGAAATCTGTACACATATTGATGAGAACAAGGGTTAGAACTTGGTCAGAACAAGGACCTGAAAAGAAAGGTAAGCAGTTTCTTTCTTGGCTAAGCTGGAAGTGTCTTTGGACTTGCCAGTCCACTCAAGGCCAGAGAGACCAGAAGTATTCGAGCCAAAGATGTCTCTGGTTCTACCATTGCAAGTTTGGGGATGCCAGGAATTGGGGGCTGTTTATTTTTCCTTATCTGTTTTCCCCAAAGGAGACCTTGCTCCTGGAAACCATACTGAAGATGTGACCCAACCTTGCAGTGACCTGAACACCTGCAATAGAGTCTAGACTGAAAAGTTCATCCACACTTCCTTCCTCCCTCCTGTTATTAAGTCCAAGGCAGTGATGCTCAATGGTATCTCACTATCAAGACAAACGCCTCTGTCCTCTTTATCTCTCCTAAGCTCCCTGTAATAAAATACTTCTTTCTAAAACTCACCCTCTGTCATCCATGAATTTCATTCTTCACAAAATTCCCAAGACAAGAACCCAAAAGCCTCTGACTTGAGGTGACTTTGATGATAGCTGAGTTTGGGGGACCCTAGCCTTGAAGAGAAGCACAACAGAGTGGAGGAAGACTCCATCATTCTCGAAGACACCCGGATATTCCTGTATCATTTTGCCTGCAAAACTACATTATGAGTTCCTTTGGAAAGATTTAGAATGTCACTTAAAATTGCAATATAGTCCAGGCATGATGGCTCACTCCTTTAATCCCAGCATTCAGGAGGCAGTGTCAGGCAGATGTCTGTGAGATCAAGGCCAGCCTGGTCTACATATTGAGTTCCAGGCCAGGTGTGGCTACAGGGAGACTCTGTCTCAAAAAGACTAAAAAAAAATGATTTCAATATAAGAGTGCTAAGAAATTCACTGTCTGGTACTACTAAACATAAGTAGAAAGGACAGAAGTGAAGTCACTCTTACTCTGAAAGGATATTACTCATACATATGTGCAGCATGGGATTTTTATATCCTAAGGAACTGATGCCACAAAATTGAAAATATGACTTTTTAATGTACTTACAATAGAGTTAAGGAATGAAATGTTGGATCCATTCATTCAGTCAGTCAACATTTTTTATCACTTACAATGAACAATCAGTCCAGGCACTAAAAATACCAGTAAGGAAGACACTGAGTCACTCTACCGGAACAGCCAAAATCTTAAAGTAGTCCTGATGTCACTGTCTGGCATGATCTAGTGCCATCCCCAAAGGGATACACATTAAGATAAGCCGGAGGAAGCTTAATACAGAGACATAGGTCCCAATCATGAAGCATTCTTGTTTTTTTGTTTTGTATTGTTTTGCTTTTGTTTTTGTTTTTGTTTTTTGTTTTGAGGAGGGGGTGTCTTTTTGAGACAGAGTCTCCCAGTGCCGCCCTCCTTCCCCCAGCTGGCCTGGAAGCTGCTATGTGGATCAGGATGGCCTTGAACTCACAGAGATCTGCCTGCCTCTGCCTCCCAAGTCCTGGAATTAAAGTCATGTCCCACCATGCCTATCTGCATCATTGTATTTTAAGTACCCAGAGGAAGCCTGGATACACAGACAGGGTTAAGAAACAGTAGCACAGGTCAGCACTGCTCAGGTCAGCTATGTTATTTGTCCATGCTTTTTTTCTATGTAAAATTGTGTTGTTATTATTATTATGGTGGTGTCTATGTGTGTGTATTCAGTTTGTGTGTGTATAATTATTCGTGTGTGGGCAGGTACATGCATGTGCCTGTGTTAGCAGAGGCCAGAGCCTGATGCTAAGTGTCCTCTTCAATCTCTACTGTACTTTCTAATTCTGTTTATTCATTTCAGATAACTGCTCTGGAGCTCGACAATTTGGGTGTACTGCCTGGCCAGCAAATCCCGTGGATCCTCAAGTCTTTTCCACAAGTGCTGAGATTACAAATCCCTGATGCCACACCCACCTTTGTATACAGGTGCTGGGGGTGCAAACTCTGGTCCTTATGCTTGTGTGGCAAATACTTTGCCAACTGAATCATCCTTCCCAGAATCCTATTTTGCTTAATATCTAATCCTTGGTGGACTAACACTCATAAATACATTTTTTTAATTTTATTTATTTTTGTATGTGTATGAAAGTACTGTCTGCATGCAAGTCTGTGCACCCATGTCGTGCAATGCTGCGGAGGTCAGAAGAGGGTCTCGGATTCCCCTGGAACTGCAGTTCTCCTGGAATTGGAGTTACAGACGGTTCTTAGCCACCATGTGGGTGAGGGGGATTGAATCTGGGTCCTCTTCAAGAGCAGTCAGTGCTCTTAGCCGCTAGGCTATCTCTCCAGCCCCATAAAAACACATTTTTTAAAGGAAAATTGGGCTGGAGAGATAGCCCAGCAGTTCAGAATGCTTCCTGCCCCTCCAGAGGGTCTGAATTAGGCATGCCAGGTAAACTGTAACTCCAGCTCTGATCTTCTGCAGGCACTGACACACATCGCTCATGCACACACACTCACACACACTCAAACATGCACACACTTTTTTATGTTTAAAAATAACAAGCTTTGTCTTTGTAGCAGACAGATGTCAGCTAGTTGTCAGCTTTCATTCTAGATTTCAGTTTTCATGCAGGACCAGAACCCAATGGATGGTGTGCATTGGAGTTATAAGGGACTCCAGTTATTATTTGTAACCCAGAAGACAGTACAAAGAGGAAGGGGTACAAAGGAGAGAAATCCCTTAGGAAAAACAACATTAATAAACAACATTGATAAAGTCCTACTTCTTGGAGTAGCTGCCATCCAATATGAAAGAAATATTTATGCATAGTATTAATTTAGGAACTACAGAAATTATAGTCTCACTTTTGTAAGACTAATCTAAATCAAAGAACTGAACATAGCTCATGTTCATACAAAGAAATTTAATTAATATACACACAAACAATGAAAAATATGTACATATTCCTATATATCACATTTCATACATATGAAAAGAAAACATATTTTATACATGCCTGTATAGTTGTGAATATGTGTGTGGGCACTGGTTTATGTTTTCCTGTATATTTGTTATAAACAAATTATTATTAAGTTTGAGAATAAAGACTGAGATGTGGAAAAGGTAATGTAGAATTAATATCAATTAAACATTTATTTACATAACTTTGCATTTTTAGCATAGCAATGTGTATTTTGCCTAAAGAGCTGTTGACCTACACTTTGTAAGTCATTTGGAGTTATAAAACCATTGCTATACTGAAAATTTAACAAAACTACTAGTAAGAATGTATTTAGTTTGTTCAGAATATTGAACATTTTGTTTCTAAAAAGAAAGAATAAGAAACAAGTCAACCTAGGAAGCAACAAGTCAACTGAGGAAGCAAGTCATGATAAAGGCCACTGAAAGATAAGGTAAGAGACTCACGGACTTCTCTCTTACTCTGCTCTACAAGCTTTCCCCATTTATCCTAAAAGATGACTGACCTGGTGTACAACTGCACCTGTATTCTTCCTGTAGGTCACTAACACCCCCATGGTCTCTTGTAAGTTAAAACTGCTAATGGAAGCTGAGCATGATGGTACATTCCTGTATTCCCAGTACTAGGGAGACTGACTGAGGCAAGAAGATTGCTAAGCATTCTAGACCATCCTGAACCACACAGGAAACCCAGACTAGCCTGGGCTATAGAGTGAAGCCATGTCTAGAAAAACCCAGCAAACAAACAAAACTCCTACCCAAACAAACCAGACATGCACTAACAAAACTAAACAAAGCCCTCTACTAATTAAAATTTAATCCCACAGAGACTAGTGGATTTATTTTCCCCCAAGGGGAAAAACTTTAGATAGAAGAGATAATTTTAATTTGTTTGGGGAAAAATAGTTTCTGCAAATATTTTGTGCCTTAAAATTTCTGTTTACTCAATTCTGTGTTTAAAAGACAAAAATCTCTTTCTTTTCAATAGGAAATGATTTATTTTAATTTTCCAATGCTATAATACAGACTACAGCTTAAATATTTTCCTCTTTGTTTTAAGACGGTGTTTATTGCAGTAATTTCAGTCATTTATCTGTAAATAATTTATAAAACATATCCAGAGAAGTTTTAACATTGTTAGAACATTTCAGCAGTTATTGTGATGAAGTATCCTTTTCTCATTGAAAGGTCTTACCTAGCAGCAATGTTCGCACAGCAGGAGCAGAAGTGAGCGAGGAATCTAGAGAGAGAGAGAGAGAGACGCACTGGGAAAACCGAGTCAGCTCCGTGTTCCTTACCACCTGCCTGTCTCCTCCATGAGGAAAATGGTGGAAAAATCATTTCTATCTGAAAAGTTATTTTAAAATGCAAACTGTCACTTTCAGCAGTTTCCAGCTGAGCTGAATGGCTTTATCTCCCCTTTCAGTTTTGAGTCAGAGATTTTTTTTTTCCAAAAGCATGTTCTAGCCAAGTATCAAAGCACTTGAGTGTTTGTGAGTCCAAGTTAAGGAAGACCCTGCCCTTCATTGTAATACCTTGTTGGTCCACGCCTGTGGTACTGTATTACTTTGAGAGTACCAGATTCACATTTATTCTGTTATCTTAACAAGTGTCTTATGGGGGGGGGGGCATTTCTCAAAGCAATAAAAAATACATCCAGTTTCTAATAGAAGGACGAGTTGTAAACTACATTACCAGAGCTGTTGTTGGTATGCCTGTCCATTAAAATAAAACAGAGGACTTTAAAAACTCCCATTAAATCATAAAAGGAATTTTTGTAAAGTTGCCAGTTTAAAAGACTTTTGTTGAGTCATTTAGCATGTCTTAAGCAACAAGTCCATTTTTTCTAAATCATGCTGAAATAGACCATTAAAAATTTTCAACCACAAAGAGTTGTCATTAAGGAATACTCTGAAATTGAAGGCATGAAGGATTTAAATTAAAATTTCTTAAAAATGTTAAGCAAAATGCTTTATACTCCCTTTTTATAAAATGATCAGAAAAGAAAATATTCTGTAATATTTCTTTATATTGTGTCACAACTAATAAATTTTACTAAATCGAGTGCTAAAAGAAAGATCACTCAAGACTTTCCCACACTAAAGAAGAGAGACAGAATGAGCTGGAAAGTGCAGTGGGAGCTGAAGCCACTGGAGCGAGCAGAAGGCATGTGCTAGGGAAGTCCCAGGCCAGACAGACGGAAGGGAGCAAGCATGGTCTTCTCAGCCTTGCCTTTGAGTTCCACACAGACTATCAGCTGGAATCATACAGGGAAACTGGCTGGCTTATTGGGTGCTCACAAAAATCAAACTCGTATAAACTCCCATCACAGTAACTACGTCTCTCTCAAATGTAAAGAAATCTTAGACTGGTTTGAAGACCTGCCCTAGATTTGAATTCTGTTTTTCCACTTATAAAAAGGTCAACTCTAACCAAGTAATTTAGTCTCAGATTCTTTTTCTTCATCTTTTTAAGTTAGCAATATTAATGATCAACCACGAGAATGGTGTCTGGTATCTAATAAGGCTTCAGTAATGACTGGGTGATAGGAAAAGAGCGCTCACCTTGCATAGGTTTTGTCAAACCAAATAAAAGGAAAGTGAAAAAATAATTTTCTTCTCATATTATACCCCCCTATCACCACAGCCTCTCTCTTACTCTTTAAAGGATAAAAATAAAAGGCCCAAGAAACCAGGAAAGTAATGGGGGGGGGGGAATGAAGAAAAGATATAATGACAGGTATTAAAGTTTTCTCTCTTTTTTTCCCTATCTCTAGCTGTCTCAGAAGCATCCTCACAGTCAAGCAAACCCAAAGCTCTGCTGTCTCTCTGAGGTCTTGACCAAGACTCTAGTCACAGCAAGGCATACCAAAGCATGTATAGCCACCAGTCATGAATCTGTGCCTTTGTAATTAAGGCCCAGAAACAAGGTAGTAATGGTCAGCTCCTAGCTCTAGTCTTCTTTCTACACTGTCTCTCAAAGGTGGTACTGCACAGGACCTTCAAACCCTTAAAAGTTACATTCGCACATGACTTGTGTCCCACCCCACTGCTTAAAATTACTGGAGTACAGCTAGCTGTGTGTGGCCGGAGAGGCAAACAGTCAACCAACAATGAAGAGCACATCCCAAGTGAGTTCTGAGGCTCTTGGCTACATACTGGACTATCTAGAGACCTAGAAAACTTGATTTCAAAGAAATATTACATTAAAGAGTATTTGGAATTATCTTCCACTTTGTCTTCTTTCTTACAGTAGAATTTAATAAACCTGCATCACAGAATAAAATGGAACTACCAGTAACTCATTCTTTTTGTCGACTCAGGTCATAGGAATAGTGATGCCCTTATCAAAGACACTGGCACCCAAAATGACGCAGAACACCAACAAAAGGCATATTTTCTTTCTTTTCATGGAGACTGATGGCAAAGCACTGTCTAACTGAGCCAGCTACACTTACAGGATTCCAAAAATATCAGTATTATTAAACATTGTGTCTTTATAATACCCATGAGTAGCAGTTAGCATCTTAGTCACAAACATATTTTAAGTATAAATCAAAATAATGCAATTAGAAGAAAATACTTTGCTAGAAGAGGGAGAGAGCCAAGTGGAAGAAAAATAGCATTCTCCATCTCAGAGCTACTTTCCAGCAACCAGCTAACAGCAAAAGATTGTAGAAAAACCCCAAAGTGTGTTCTCTTGGGTGTCAGGCCTTGTCTCCTCACACTGTCAACACACTTTCTATCATTGAAAAGAAACTTTGTCCCAGAGGGTGAGGTGTGGGTGCCCCAAGAATCAGCCCACTGGAAAACGAGATGGAGAAGGCTCACAGTGAAGCACTCATGTATGACACATTTCACTTTAGTCATAACTCCTCCTCTTCCCAGTATGGGGCGTCACCCCACTTTTTGATTCACCCATCAAGGGGAAACAAAGGTGACACATACGATGAAATGCATTGATGTCTGGCTGGTTCTTCAGAGAAGATTTTTCATTTCTTCTTTAAAGAGTTGGAATGAAACTTAAGCATGAAACTGTTGGAAGGTAGCTTAAGGTTGACTCAGAACTATAGAGAGGCAGAGACTCCTGAGCTGAATATAAAGCTGGAAATCCTCACTTTTCCTTGCCTTTTGTAAGGTTTATGTAAATTCCAAAAACTCTGAGGAGAAACTCAAGATCCTTCCATGATTTTTTCAAAGAAACTATTGTGACAAGAGTGGATACATATATAAGAATTTGCATTCTTCACAGAATGTTCCATGGCTACTGTGACATTTATTTTCCCCTTTCTAATCCAATCCAGGTTAGAAAGAAGTTTTCGGTAGCAGATTGAGTCCTTCCGCATCATTGTTTGGTTGTTTGGACAGCTGAATGAGCCTGAGGCAGTGAGCCGTTCTTCATGTGCTGCAGAAGGAAACTGTATCATTTTTTTTCCATTGTACTCTTAGAGCTAGACCTAATTCATACACAGAAGGAAGCAGGTCACTTCTTTGTAAATGGTGTTTTGATAGATACTGGAATGTCTGCTCTATTGTGCCCCTTTTAAGAACAATGTTGCATTCTATACATTTTGGATAAATTGAGATTTGACAACTGATTTAAATAAAATATTTGCTTCACTAAAAAAATATAAGAATTCCTGCTCTTTTATTTTTGCTGTTGTTGCTACAGTTCCTTCTTTGTAGGAATTCATCTACTTGGCTCTCTTCACTTGCTATCAATAAATAACATATGCTGTACTTTGGAAACTTTGTGCATACACTCAGGATATTAATATAGATATTTTAAAACCTCAAAAACTATAAATTAACTCAAAGAGTACCTGACAAACATGTGTACTTAATAAATAGCAGTTTCTTTCAAACTGACTTTAAACAATTCTTTCAATCACAGAAATTCATCTTGTATAGATTTCTTTCCTATTTAGGATTTCAGTATTAGATTTATAGGTGAGCCTCAGAAATAAAACTGAATATTCATGCAGCTATATCTAAAACAAAATAAACTAAAACCAATTATTCATATTACAAATAGAATTTTCACTTTCCAATAGCACTTGGCAAAATGAAAGTCACTTGTACAAATTAAAAAATCTCAGCTCTTATTTAAAATATCTAACATTAAAATATCATTTTTGTAAATCATTTTACCACTTTAATTATTTATTTATTATTTTTTATGTGGATGAGTATACTGTCTACATATAGGTTGGTACACTCGTGTTGTGCAATACAGTGGAGGTCAGAAGAGGGCATCAGATTCCCCTGGAACTGGAGTTAAGACAGTTCTTAGCCACCATGTGGGTGCTGGGAATTGAACCTGGGTCCTCTGCAAGAGCAGTCAGTGCTCTTAACCACTGAGCCATCTCTCCAACCCTAAAATATTCCTTTCGTAATAACCAAAGTTATGACATGTTTGGAAACTATAGCCACAGAAGCATCAGAGAACAGAAAATGGAAAAATTGTATGCACTGATGACTGTGCTATTAGCGATTATATTAGAAATACCCTACTACTACTAATAATAATAATAATAGAAAAAACTGCAATTAATTTGAATAAGTAATATATGCCAGGCACTGTTTTAATTTACACTTTAAATTGTATTTTATATTTACAACAAATTTCTCAGTTACATGCTCTCTATGTAACTGAGATAAAGAGGCTGTCTCAGTCTATTTTGTGTTGCTGAAAAATCTTCTAAGACTGAATAATTTGTAGAGGAAAGAAATTTACTTGAGCCCACCATCTGGCAACTGGTAGTTCAGCTTAGGGTGCTTCATCAGCCAAAGGTCTCAGGCTGCATCATAACTTGATGGGTATCAGAGCAGCAAGTAAGCAATGTGCAGAAATAACAAAACCTGAGAGTAGCCTGCTTCCTCCCCAGCTGGACAGTCTCTGTCTAGCCCTAGGAACTCATTCACCACTCAGGGCCTAATCCAATTGCACAAGAAAGACAGTCACCTAAGTGGCAAAAGAGCCCAGCAGGCTGGGGCACTTGCTGCACTTCAGGACGCCTGACACTGAGCCCTGGAGCCTGAAGTGGAAGATGAGAACCAACTCCAGAAATTTGTGCTCTGACTACCACACATCTGCTGCAGCATATGACCACACACATCCACATGAACACATGATAGTAATAATAATAATAATAATAATAAATTAAATAGTTTGTGTATTTATTTAATAAAATATTTAGAAGAATGACATTAATCTACTGATGAGAGCTCTGCCCCATGAGCCAAACACCTCTCAATAACCTCCTCCCAGCACCGCCACACTGAGCAATTAAGGTTCCAACAAAGGAAGTTTGGAAAGGCGAATTCAAACCAAAGCAGTGGCCAAGCAATCTCCACAAAATTACACAGACAATAAGTAGCGGAGACTGAATATAGCCCTTTGGAAGCACAGACAATATCATCACTATATACCTTTTTCCCACAGGATAATTCAGGTGGAGTTTTAATCTTGGAGCCAAGGAGACTACTACCTAATCTAGAATGGGCATAGAACTTTAGCTTCTAATCTTAACCAATTTTCTTCTATGAAACTAAAGTAACTAACCGTAGATAGTCTTGTAATTACTATAAATCAGGCAGAGAATGTCTCACAGTAGCAGAGGAATTGCTTGTGACAAAAATAATAATAAACCATTCCCAATTCTGTTATACTCCTCATGTTCACATGTGCAGATAATGCATATTCAACAAGCACAGGTATGCATATGCATACACACATAACTTACAAATAATAATAAACCAGTCCCAATTCTGTTATACTCCTCATATTCACATGTGCAGATAATGCCTATTCAACAAGCACAGGTATGCATATGCATACACACGTAACTTAAAAACTTTTGGATCTGTAAGGAAATATACTTTTCATGCCTGTAAACAAAAACAAGTATTATGGTCTGGCCACAAATTGGCCCCAGTAAAGACTCATGGGCTGAAAGCCTGGTCTCAGGGGACTGTACCACTGACAGGCAGGCTTTTCCAGATGGAGCCTAGTTGCAGGAAGCAGGTCATTGGTTGCTTGTCTTTGAATACAGTGTGTCTTGTCCCTGGTTTCTGTTTCTCCCTCCCTCTCTTTCTTTCCATCTCACTCCTTGGCTGCTGCCAACTTTGCTCTGCCAGGGGATGTCATCTCACCTGAGGGCCAGAAGCAATGGAGCCATCCAAGCATGGACTGAAACCATGAGACAAAACAGTTCATTTTTCTTTAAATTGTTTAGCTCAGGTACTTTGTCAAAGTGATGGAAAGCTAACAGAGAGCAGGGCCAGCAAATCACAGAATATTTTATTTCATTTCCTTCATAATTCGATGCATATATTCCTAGAATCCAAGATATGAACATCTCACTAGTCTGCCAAAAACAAACAACAAACTGGAAGTCAGAAATCAGTGGAAAGTTGGACCTGAGGGAAGAGAGCAGCCTCTTCTTTCTCAAACTTTGCCCTCACTAGGGTCAGGCAGTGTGAACAGCTTTTATGGCACAATACAGGTTACAATGAAAAAAATGGGTGAGAAATACACAGTGCAGTCTTTCTTTAGAGTACATCTCTGTCTCCTTTTATTGAAAGTTCCCAGACCCTTGGGGGCTGGAGAGATGGCCTAGAGGTTAAGAGCGCCGACCACTCTTACAGAGGACTCGGGTTCGATCCCCAGCACCCACATGGCGGCCGAGAACCGTCTGAAACTCCAATTCCAGGAGAACTCCAGTTCCAGGGGAATCCGACACCCTCTTCTGACCTCCGCAGCATTGCATGACACAGGTGCACAAACTTGCATGCAGACAGTACATTCATACACATACAGAAATAAAAAAAAATTAATAAAAAAAATTAAAAAAAAAGAAAGTTCCCAAACCCAAGAGCTGAATTTCCTGGGGCCCAACATCTGCATCTTCTTTCCAGATATACTTTTCTGAATGTCAGTTCATATGAACTCAGAAGAGGAGGAGAGACACATTACAGATACCTCTCTGTAGAATTTAGAGCACTGTGTGAAAGGGGTGTGTTGGAAAGGACTTGGGCAGGTTGGTGAAGGTGGTAATTAAGAGGTTTCCTACACTGAGAGAAAGGCAAAATCAGTCCAAATTAAAAGTAAACAAAGGCAGGCTTTTATTCCCAGAAATACTCTATATGATCTCTGGGGCAAATCCATGGCCTTTTGGGGTGAAGGACCATGGGAAAACATGAGTCTGGGAGAGAGGAAGGAGCTTTTATAGGTCTGGGGAGGGAAGATGGTGACACGTTGGAATCTGGCCAATTAAGCCAGGTCAGGGCCCTGAAGGTGGGTAGCAGATCTGGAGGTCTCATGGGAGTCTGGAACTAGGTGTTGGCTCTGCCCAGTGATTTTTGTGGGCTTTCTTCCTGTGCTTTTTACAAACATAGCTCCTTACTGGAAAAGGAGAAGGGGGCCCTTCCATTCTACACCATGTTGGATTTTTGTCCCAAACCCTAACCTAATAGTAATTTCTTCCCCTCTTTGATACTTTGATCCAGAAATGATTGCCTCCAATACTGGTATTTGTCATTCATCTGTATGAATCATTTCAGTTGCTAAATTGAAACTTCTTATTTTAATAGCTCAGATCAACAGATGCTTTTAAACAGTCAAGTATGTGTGTTTATCTGTTTTCCACAGCTAGATAAGGGTTAACCTAAGGCAGTAGACAAGGTATGGTAGAAACAAATCCCTTTGGGTATAATAGAACCTCCTAAGGGAGGTGTCTTTATCAGATAGTTTTCTGAACTACAGATAAATGAGAAGAAATCATTTAAAGAATTATATTCAGAGTAGTTTGCATAAAGGTCAGAAAATAGAGTAGAAAGACAATGTTATAGAAGGCTGGAGGATAAGTTAGCATTGTAAATATCTGACTCGGATTCATAATTGTTTAATTCTACTTGATTAAGTACAGCCTGTGCACTTAGAGCTGGCTTAAAAATAGGAGGTGGAATTTAAGCTCTGTTTCATTGAAGTCATACTTATACTGATGATTTAGGGCAAAGATTAGAAATTGGTGAATAATGAATGTTCAAGCAGTTATTACTAGCAGCCCAGAGTGTGACATGCAAAGTGTGGTTGTGAAGAGAATCCCGCCAGAAATGGAAGAAATTATGAGCTCAAAAACTGACTGGTATTCAGTTCCAGCAAATTTAAAAAATGAGTTCTCATCCTTCAAAGACATGAGTCACAGCTTTTCAAACTTCCAATATGGAGTGAAGACTCATGTCTCTCCAAGAATCCGCCAAACCTTCAGTGCCAGATGGGACTGCTGAGATATCCAGCTTGTGGACTGAGCTACAACTAGGGTTTCAGCCTCTTCAGAGTACAGACTGCCATTGTTGGACTACCCAGGCTGTATCATGGAGGCCAGTACAGGAAGATCAAGACAGGATGCCGAGCTCACTGGACCTCATTTGGTGACCATGGGAAGGGAAGACCCCAGTGTGGAGCACAAGGACAGGATTGATGGTTGTTTGGGCTTGCCAAATAAAAGCCTTCAAACAATTCCTTAAGGAAAACATGACATCTTTCAGCCTAATAAAGAAAAAAACAAAGAAATCATAAGCTGAAAATGTTAAATCCTATGATGTCATAATCTTGATATATGTGTGCCATGCATATATGCATATTTTAGAGTGATACAAATTGGAAGGAACAACTGCAACAAAAAAGACTGGGTCAAAGAATTGACTGAAACAGTAAACTTTTGCCCAAAACACTAAACTTCTGCATCAAAAATTAAAAAAAAAAAAGACTGAGAAAAAGATGAAAGACATGTATGGCAGAATGCCTGAGCTCTGGTGGGGTGGGGGGCAAGGAACGGGGAATGGGTCTAAATTTTATTAAGAAATGTTGTATGAAATGCACAAAACTTCAATAAAAATTGACTTTGGAAAAAAAAAAAAAGAGTTCTCTAGTTAGCCTTGGAATTGCCTGTTTGTCTTTCAATCACTTGCTTCTCAGCATCTCACATAAGTATCTTTGCTCCCTGGAAAACATAAACACCTAGTGGAGAAAATTTGTCATGTTCCTCTCTAATACATAGCTGCTACTGTAATCATCCTGCCAGAGATTCTAAAGAGAGACAGTAATGCCCCTTTATGAATGAATGTTCCTGGAAGGAAATGCACCTTACACTGAACCTTCTGTAAAGCTGATTGACTGATTAGCACTTCAATGATGTGGAGAGTTTAATCTTGGGCCCTAATTTATCTTGGGGAATCATTATCTCCCACAACAGGCACTTATTGATCACCTCTGTACCTCACCTGGTATCTTTGTTACTGTCAGGTCAGAGTCTTTGAGTCACGTGTGACAGCCTTCCACACACTGTCCTTCCCTTCTTGGCTCAGCTCCAGGACTTGCCTCCTGCCTGCAGGCCGGCAGTCTCCAGGCTCTGCTCCTGCAAGAAGGGGGGAGGGAAAACAGCCGGAGATCACCCATAGGAAAAATAAGCAGACACACACACACACACACACACACACACACACACACACACACAAAAGCATGCACACTTGAGATGGACGGATGCGTCCCAATGAAAATTGTTCCTTGACTAAGTCTTGGAGAGCTTGTAATTTCTCCCCTGGTAAGGGCTACTGCTCAATCCAGACTGGATCATCTGACTTCCAGTCCAGACAAGGCAGACAATACTCTGTAGTGATCCTCAGGATTGGGGCTGCTTTTTGCTAAGATGATGGAGGCATTTCCCCCCAGTTAAATGGTCTATCTGGGCATAGTTGTTCTCATTTGGAGTGGCAATAACTACATCCAAAACCTCTAAAATATCTCGCCCTAGCAGATTGATATTGGTGGATGCTATTAATGGGCGAATCTGACCCGTGTTTCCATCAGGGTCTTCCCAGGTGTAAACATTTTTAGTTATGTAAGACTGTGAGGGCCCTCCTATCCCTAGAAGTTTAGGTGCTGGGAGCAAGGGCCAGTCAGGGGGTATTTCTTGCTATTTTATAATGGTTCTATCTGCCCCTGTATCTATTAAACATTTAAAAGAACTCCCCCCAATTTTAATCGTCAGTGCAGGATGTGACCCTTCTGAAATAGGTGCTGCCCAGAGGATGTGCACTAACTGTTTTTCCCCCTTTTTTCCCTGGGCTAGGGGCTGCCCATCTAGGAGTTTAAAGGTGGCAATTTTTTCCCATCTTTGTCATAGTTTGAGTGGCAGTCTTTCCTCCAATGATATACTTTTTTACACCAGGGAGCAGAGAATGTGTGGGGAGTGTTCAGGAGGCCCTCTGGGAGAGACTGGTGCTTTTGGGCACTGTCTTTTCCAATGACCTCTGTCTCCACAGTTAAAACATTTCTCATTTGTGGTGACAGCAGCTGCAAAGGCTTGAGCTAGGTAATTAGCTTTGTGGGAGGCTGTACCCACATCCTGAGTTGCCACTATCCATCTGTCATAATGGTCATCTTTTAAGCCCTGGCATGCTTTTTTGCACTCTGAATTCATTCTCTCCCAAACAATATTTTTGAGGAGTATCTCTCTGGCTGTAAAGTTGGGGATCTTCCTCTCTAGGCTGCTTTTAGTTCTTAAGATAAAGTCAGATAGGGGTTCCTCAGGTTTTTGCCTAGGAAATAATAATGAGGAACTGGCCTGAGAGTCAGTGGGTGGTGTAATTCTATCCCAGGCCTGTAGGGCACAAAGGCAGACCTGGTCAAAGTACCCTGGGGCCGGTCCAACCTGTTGCATCCCTGTGCTAAAATCTCCTTCTCCAAAGAGCTGCTCATAACCCCAGTCTATGTTAGGTTGCCCTTGATTTCTCCAAACCTGTTGGAGACATTCATCTCTGTATAGTTCTTCCCATTGTAAAAATAGCAGACCTGGGAGTAAAGACCTACAAATATCTCTCCAGTCCTGTGGAGTGTTAAGAGAAGCGCCAAAGCTCTGGAGAATGGACTTTGTCCACGGTGCCTGAACGCCATCCTCTCTGACTGCTTGCCTGAGTTCTTTTAACTCACTTGCCTGGTACAGGTACCAATTTAGACGGCGACCCCGAGTCAGAGCTAAATTAACAGGGTATGCCTGTAATTGACGATCTGGGTTATCCCAAATCTGGCACAGTTTTTCTGTAGCAGAGAGAGAAGAGGTTGAGGGTGAAGGTGTTTCTGGCCCCTTGACAGGGAGTGGCTGATAATTAGGGTAAAGGTTAAGCCTAGCCGCTTGGATGTTTTTATTATCCTGTTCTATTTTTACTGGGTCTGAAGCTTGGGGGCTTTCAGAGGGAATTTTATTGGGGTTATCAAGGGGAGTTTTAGCAGGTTCTTGCTAAAGTTTAGCAGGAGTTTTAGCAGGAGGAGGGGGTCTGCAATTTAATTTTGTTGTTTTCCTTTCCTGGCATGGTTTGGTGAGAAGGCCCTAAGCATTGTCTCACCACAGCTAGTAGTGGCAAGAATGTGAGAGATGCCAGAGCATTTTCTCACTGTCTAGCATTCTGTGCCACACGTATCCAGGATTCTGAACTCCATAAGTCTGCAGAGGTCATCCACAGGGCAATATTAAGAGTCTCACTCCAAAAGGAGGCAGCTTCCCGCATGGAAATTTTAATTCCTCAACTCTTGAGGAGCATTATTTTCTTAGCCTGTGGGTCTTTTTGGCATGTCTGTTTGTTACCCATGATGAAGAGAGATAGGAAATTCTAGTGGTTAGGGAAAAAGACAGTTCAAAAGAGTGGTTAGGGAAAGAGTTTAAAAGACTAATCTCATGGGAAGAGAGAATTACACAGAGATGTGCCACAGCTGGCCATATAGAGGACAGAGACTTAAAGAAGATTCAAAGAATAATTGCTCATGGGAAAAGAGTTAAATTCCATGGAGATATACCATAGCTGGTCATGACTACCCAGGCTGGGGGGGGGGGGGTTCTCCCTGTCTCTATAGTAAATCCCTCTGAGATTTCCCTCATGTGGGGGGAAATCAGGGCTAAGAGAGACAGCCCAATAAATACCTTTTTTCCTTCTTCCTTTGGTGGAAAGTTGAGCCGCACATTCTGGGCGCCAGGTGTAGGGTCAGTGTCTTTGAGTCACGCATGACCACCTTCCACACACCCTTCTTGGCTCAGCTCCAGGACTTGACTCCTGCCTGCAGGCCAGCAGTCTCTGGGTTCTGCTCCCACAAGAACAGGGGAGGGAAAACTGCCAGAGATCACCCGTAGGAAAAATAGCAGACTCCCATGTGGAGAGCCGGGGAGGATAGGAACTCCATTTGTTTTCTATCAGTGAGGTCTATATATTCAAGACTACTGTGCTTTGAGCAAGGAAGTGGGGAGCAGATGGAAGGGGGGGTGAGCCTACCTGCTTTTAATGGGGGGTGCTGCAGAGCTCTGGTTTGTGCAACAGGTAACTAGAGGTGTGACATTCTGCTCAATGTCTCAAGGGAAGGGGCCTGGAACTTTGCAGAGATAGGGCGAAGCAAGAATCATTGTAATATCCCAAATCGTCTGGCTACAGATAACTCTGGAAGCCTACAGAGATATCAGATAACTGGAGATCTCCCGGGACAGGTCTTACAATTTCTCGCTTCAAGCCACACACAAAGTTCCATTCCAACATGATACCATTAGGCAAATCCTTTGTAATGTACAAACAGATCCTTAATCCTACCAACCAAAATGATAAGGATGCCATAAAATAACACCTGAAACCAGTAGCAGAAATTCCTGCTTTTCTGTGAACCACCTATCTGATGTTTCTGTTTAAGTAATAATAAAGGCACACTAAGAAAATCTTGTGGTCATGTGGGTAGAATATCTGCTTAGGTTGAAACCTAATTTTCCACGTAGGTGGCATTGGTCAGCTAAGGGAGCACCCTAGGAAGGCAGGCTCACACTAGATTTAATGAAATACCATACTTTTCCTTCCCAGAATTCATGCTCCCTAGTACAGTCTCTACACGGCAAGACGAAGTTCAGCTGGGGTGACCTGTCTTTCATAGGTCTAGGTCAGAAAGGCACAAGGGTTTTGTTGTTTGTTTGTTTTTTTGTCTTTAACTTTCAGATGCTGACCAGAATCTAGGTGTGTTTTTTTCTGCTAATCTGGCCCTCCATTCTTTCTCTAAATCTCCCTCGACACCGCATGGCTCCTTCCTCACCATGTATCTGACCTCCATGCTGGCTTAAATGACATGGCCTTTTTCCTTTGTCTTCTCTTCTTTTCCTTCCCTGGAGCTGCTGAGATTTATTTGTTGCTTATCTGTCCTGGGAGTTTTTCTTTTAAACTCTGAAAAAGTTGTCATCAAACTTCTATTTGAGTCATTGTTAAATTATTTTATTAATGAGACCAAGAATCCAAAATGGGACTCCAGTTTCTCCTGTGTCATCTCCACCAATATATTTGAAAAGTGTCCTGATTTATGATTTTCTTTGTTGTGTTACTACAGAACTTTATGGAACTATTAACACATTGGAAAATGGAATCTGGAGTAACCTAAATCTGTGTTCGCAGCCCATGGTAACTCATATTTAACTCCAGAATAAAGTATCTTAATAGTGAGAAGTGTGTTTTCACAAGACACCTCCCTTTAGTTATCAGACCATTGAAACAAACAATGGACCCCAAGGAATTGGAATTTGCTTAGAATCTCATGCTGGAGAAAGAGAAGGGCTGAAGGCCTGGATCCAGCCAGAGAAGAAACTCATCTCCCAGGAAGAGATTACACATAGTTCTGAAAATTTACCTGACCACCTTGTAGAGCCCCCAGAGACAAGACAATGATTAGTCAGTGATGGGGGGAGCACACTTTGACCAGAACTACTTAATTATTCATACTTCCTGACCTTAATGTAACTTTATAATAGGACCCAAAAGAGGGACGAGGAGAACTTCTGTATGTGTTCCTCTTTCCAATGTGGATGCCTTGAATAAATCTCCTTCGTCTGTTTTTCACCATTACTTATCTCTGTAATTGGTATATTGAGAATAAGTACCCCAGGCTTGTACCCTACAATCTCCAGTAACATTATGAGACTAAGTAGCCCAGGCTTGTACCCTAAAGTTTCCAGTAACATTATGTGACTAAGTAGCCCAAGCTTGTACCCTAAAATCCCCAATAACATTATGTGAATTTATAACTTAATTCCAGGAGAGCAGAGCAGATTTTCACCAGACCTGTCATAAGAAACTATCTATGAATCATCAAATGCCTACAGCAGCTAGAGATTTTACATAAATTCCTTGCCACCAGCCAATGAGATGGGTACTATGATGCACCATGGCAGAGAAAATGAAACAAAGTTAATTGCCCAAGGTTACATTAGAATGGAAGAACAGGAGTTTGAAGCAAGCAGTGTTTTTCACTCCATTAAAGCCCCTTAGAACCTAATCATTTTAAACATAGCAAAAGAGCCACAAAAAACCCTCACAAAACAATCATATAAGCAATAAATGCACCCCAAGACTCTGGTTTTCTGGGGGGAAAAAAAACAGGCACCTGGGAAAGGAAAATATTCCAAAATAACCCCAAAGTCTCAGTGCTTATTTAAGTAGCAAAATGTTTCAGTAAAAGAAGATAATGCTGCCAAAAAGAGTTCAATTTTCTCAAAAGCATCAAGGTAAAGACAAATAAAGCTCTCAGCAGCATTATGAATAATGAAAATCATCAACAATTTCCCAGCTTCCACTGCCTCTTCTTAATTCTTTTGTCATGCAGATTGCTTTAATTTGATTTCAGCATTTTCTTCCTGTTGTTGCCAAGAACTATTAACACAATGTGATATAAGCAGCTGGTATTCTGGGTCTTTTATCATCATCATTATTATTCTCATTTTGTTTAGGATCTTAGACTGGACTTTACTGGCTGAAGGCAGACCTCTCCATCTTTCCAGGTAAGGTGTGCAAGTCAGGAATCCCTTGTCACACCCCTTCTGGTCATCAGCTTTGCAGAGGTTCTCTGGAGGAAAAGCCACAGCAAGCAGAAAAACACCTGGAAAATTCATTGATAGTTCTTGCAGTGGGCCATGCTTCTCTGGGATTGAGCCACATTTATTAGGTGACAGACACACCCTTCTAGGCATTCCATTTACTGGTAAAGTATGCTATGAGTCACATATCATCACAGCCCATACTGCTGCCTGCCTTCCATCACAGATGCATCTTTTGTTTTAAGGGCAATGCTATGATTAATCTTCGTGCTATAGAGAGGACACTACTGGGTGGCTGAAGAGCAGACCGGTATGGCACACCAAAAGATTTACAGCCTGCTTTTGACCCAGAACCAAATTTTAGTGTAAGTTCTTCCCTGAACTAGCCAGATATTTCCAGATGAGCTACTAAATCTCTACTGAATTCCCACCTATTGCCAAAAACAAAACAAAACAAACAAACAAACAAAAAACACATAACTGTGTCAGGTTGTTAGATCCAGAGGCATTGAAATGCAGAGACACCTAAGACCGGTGGTGCCCAGGATCCTGCCCTACTAGGCCAGTCTTTAGCGATGCTAAAACGGGCCATCAAATCTTCCACCTTTTTGGAAGCCAGACTCCAGACTCCTGCAGAGTGTGCTACCCACCCCCACTCCCACTGAATCCAGCTCCCACCTTCTCCCTTAAATTCCCAAGCCAGACGCCATTCTGTGCTTGGTTCTATCTCTCCCCTGAGCCTAGCCCCGCTACTCTGAATTAAACTTTGCTCCGAAGAACTCAGACCTCGTGGCTTTTCATTCCGGGGGGAAGCGCGCCATAACCTTACATTCTGGTGCCGGTGACTCGGATCGCCTTCCCCCCCCCCCCCGCCCCTCGGAGCAGCTTTGGAGTAGCCGGTAAGCCAGACACCGAGCGCAGGCCTCGACAACATCCACCACCATTTGGCTGAAGGTACTTCTCTCCTCTCCTTTTCCTACACTACTCTAGTTCATGTGATTGTGCATGAAAGTTGAGTGCGTGTTATGTTCCACAGCTCTCGGGCTAAGGAATCTGATTGGGCCCTAATCCGCGGTTCCACTGCGAGTCGTTTAACCTCATCGGGAACTCATCACACTCATGATGACTGAGCACGGGGTTTATACGTGTGGCCCTCATAGTAAGACTTCTTAAGTCACCTCGAGGGCGGCCGGCCGGACGGGCACCTGAATGAGGGAAGATTCCATCCCACCCCACCTCCTGTTAACCGTGTAGTTCTTGCCCCCTCTAGCGCCCCCTCTTGCCTTACACTTCCTGTTCTAAACTACTGCTTTCCGATCCTCTTTTCCATTCTTTTAGTGTCCTGTTCCATTTCCGTTTTGGATCCCTGAGTACCGGCTAAGTCATGGATGGCTCCGTTTTCCTGTCCAGTTGCTGTCTTACCAGGATGCTGGGACAGACTCTGGACCCAAATTTTTGGCCTCTTCTGTGACTGTTGGGATGCTGAATTCACAGACCTGCAGGCCCCTATTTCAGAGACTACCTGGGGTCTCTGAGAGCCCACTTAGAACTAAGGCGGATGTGCCTTAGGGATTGGCTGGATGCTGACACTAAAAGAATCTATTTACTTACCTCTTTTCTCTCTCTCTCTCTCTCCCTTCTCTTCTCTTTCTTCTCTCTTTCTCCCTCCTCTTCTTCCCCTCTTCCTCATCCTCTGACTCCTAATATGGGAGCTTCACACTCTAAAGGAGAGGCTCTGGGTCTCACACCCTTGGATTGTCTCCTACACTCTTTAAGAAAACTAAGCCTCTCCAAGGACATCAACCCCTAAGGTCCTTGTGAGACTTTACTCCACTATCTGGCCAGGATACAATTAGCTAACAATACTGTCTGCCCTGAGACAGGTACCTTAGACCCACAAATTCTCACAGTTTTGAGAGACTTATGCCAGCACTCCAGTAAATGGTCAGAATGCTTGTATGTACAGGCATCTTTGTCCTTAGACTCAGTTCTCTCTATTCCTTTTAAGACTCCCGTCCCCCTCCTATACACTAGACCAGAACTCCACCTCTGCTTTTGACCTTGGGTGGGCGACCTAGGCTCTTCCTCTGTGTGTGTGTGTCGCTCTCTCTCTCTCTGTCTTTGTCCCCATCCCACCCCTTTCTCTGTCCCCTGCCATGCTGTCTGGTCCCCCCACATGTCTGCAGGCAGCCACTGCTTCCATGTGGAGTAAGCCATGCTCCTGAGTTGACCTATCCTTCTGTGCCTTTTGTTCTACTTTTTTACAACTTAATACTATTGGTGCCATGACATTTTACAACCCGTGGACTTGCCAGCCGAGTATTTTCTCCAGAGCCCTCTCTCTCTTCTCCATCTCTCCTCCTCTCTCTTCTCTCGTCTCTCTCTCTCTCCCTCTCCCTCTCTCCACTTCATTCCCCTTGTACTCCTCCCTTCTCCTCTGCTTCTCTCAGCATTAGCCCCTCACTGTTTTGAATCCACAGACTTGAACTGGGTTCCCGCACAAAGGCGGTACTCTCTCCTACTTTCCTCCTAATCTTTCTGTTTTCCGCCTTCTCTGCCTGTCTCTCTCCAATTCTTTCCTCATTAAGCCCGCATGTTCTGCTTCAGAGACACTCCAGACCCGGAGTCTCTGACCAGCCCCTTAGAGGATGTACGCCTCCACGCAGCCTCCCATTAAAGGACTCATCCTCCACACCGTTCCCCTATCTTCTGAGGCAAAAAAAAAAAAAACTTACTTCCTTCATCAGCTATCTCTACTCTCCCCAGTCTGCCGCACAGCTGACTCATTTCTGCTGAGCCACAACAAGACCACGTGGCAGAAGCCTGAATTTACATCAGACCTTGTAATAACAAATACTAATGCTATATTTCTATATTCTAATTCTCCTTGCAATTCTTTATTCATGGCCATATTCTGATCGCTTTCCAAATTTGTTTTTATATTTTGTTTACAAACTTTGTGTTTCTATTTACTGGCTTGTGGGTCATTTGGGTTATTTATGGCATGAATTGGCCTGAATATGTTTCGTGTTTGCTTGGTTGTCGTAACTTGTTTTAAATCTAAGCATTTTAAAGATTTATTCAAACTAAAAAAATCAAAGCCCTTTAAAAATAGTTATTTCCTTATATTGGGAAAAATAAAGCTTTATAAGTTTGCCTTAGGAATATGATGGTCAACTAAGTACTGTCATATCAAAGAAATGTTTCTGTCCCTTTTTAAAATTATTTTTATAAGCAGTTTATAATATATATATGTACTGTTGGATATGGAAAGATCTTGAAAAGTAGGACCTGTAAGTATATTATCTTTAATTGATCTCACTGAGCAATAGATGTATATCAATGAGTGTTTTGTTGTAACTCTTTTAAAAAAATATTTCCATTTAAAAATAATTTTTTCTGTTGAAACTATGATAAAAGTACTTCTGAATACATAATACACTACATTTGAGGTTTTGGTGTTTGATAGATATTAAGCATCTGACAGCAGAGTTAAATAAAAATTACTCAATGTAACGTGGAACTTTTTCCCTTTTAATATTTTCCTTATTTTTATTTTCTGTGTATGAACATATTGCCTACACGTGTGTAAGTGCACCTTTGTCAAGCAATGCCGCAGAGGTCAGAAGAGGGCATCAAGATCCCTGGAACTGGATTACTAATGGTTAATTATTCCTGTATGCTGGGTGCTGGGAATCGAATCCTGGTGCTCTGCAAGAGCCAGCCAGTGTTCTTATACCACTGAGCCATCTCCTCAGCCCAAACTTGGATTTCTTTCTTTTTTTTTTTTTTTTTTTAGCACCAGGCTGGCCTGGACCACCCTCTCCTGCTCCGGAGTGTGGGGGAATTTTAAAGCCAAGTGCCACCACACCCAGTCCAAACTTGGATTTCTTAACTGAGGCATTGTAAGCCTATATAGTATCACTACTGAACATTCAACACTATAGATTTTCTCAATTACCAACATTGATATCCATTGTTATATCATTCATAAAATTTATTTTGGGTAGATCTATTTAAATATGAGTGGGATGCAACTATCCATTGGGTTATGGATATTTTTAATTTCTAAAAATTATGTACCTTCACCACACCATGGTCAGCACATGCCTTTAATTCCCAGCACTGAGGAGGTGGATGCAGACAGATCACTCGTAATTCCATGCCAGTCTGGTCTATATAATCGAGTTCCAGGCCAGCTCGGACTGCATTGGGGACCCTGTCCTCAAAAAGAACCAAAAAAAGAATTAAGTTACCTGTATTGCAAAAGTGATAATCAAATAAGCATTGTATATCAAAGATTTAAGATTTAATGTATCTTTAGTGTTATACTTCTAAGTTGATCAACATATCAAAATTTTGAATGAGTAATTTTTATTATTTTGTTGTTTTTATGTGCATGAGTGTACTGTGAATGTGTGTAAGTACACCATGCATGCAATGCCCATGGACTCAGAAAAGGGATCAAAAATTTCTGTCATGTGGATCCTGGGAACTGAACCCAAGGTCCCTCTGCAAGAGCAACCAAATGCTCTTAACTTCTGACCCATCTCTTCAGCCCCCAATTAATATAATTTTTAAAGATTATAGTCACATAATTTTATGAGTATATCTGAAGCTCAGTTCTTTTCACTTTAACTCTTATAATCTTGTCTTTTATTTACCACTATCTGTGTTGCCCAGTACTTTATGTTATGCTTACCATCATATATTGACAACAATAGCGCTAAGACTTCCCTATATATAGCTGTTATTGCTCTCGATATGTATAATGCAGAAACTCAACTATTTTTATATGACCGACGCGAGTTATGATGTCGTTTTTGAGCTAGTGGAATGATAAATTCATATTTCAACAAATGCCTTAGTTAAAACAATTGCTTGTTACTGACTAACTCACAAGCAGTAGCAAGACATCTGAAATCATATAAAATCCAGTGAGCTACACAGTTGTAATCACAAATCGACCGGATAATCACTATAAGGCACTTAATAATTGTTAGCCGTCTAACACATTACAGAGATAGCGAGGGCTTATCATCTTGAAGCCATGTTAGTGTGTGCCTTACCCCCCGCATCACAAGGTTCCTAATAATGAATCTGATAGCTGGGATCGTTTTGGTTTTTTTAGGTGTGTGTTTTAATACCTGGGTCAACTTATAGCATGGTCAAGGGAGATAAGTACACTGCCCGGGCATTCGATAATTCTACTTTCTCACTTGTCAAGGTGGTGTGTCATGCCTTTACCAATCTCATGGAAGATTTATTCATCTTTTTGCATAACTATTTCTTGCTCTTTCTTGTAATAATTTAGTTTACTTTCCACAGGGCGTGCTTATGTTGCGTATAGTGTTAGATAGAGGTTTTCCCTTCAGAATTTCAATAATTTTATATGTTCCCATACATATAGTCAAAATAGCATAGATAAGTTTCATATCGTTTGCACATTCCTCGTTTTATTTTGGATTTTCCATCTCTACCTATTATTTTATTTTATTGATATAAATCATTCTAAACTCTCCAATTCCAAGGTTTTAAGCAGTAGCTAAAAATATTCTATATTTTTATATATTTAAAAAAAAAAAAAAAAAGGAAAAAAAATTGGTAAGATTGTATTAGTCCTTTATTCATATCTCACAGAATAATGATTCAACAATCCGATTTCCTACTTTGTATTTAAAGATGTCTACAGGCTTCGACGAGATCTTGGGAATACATCAACATGGACTTTGTACTAGCTGTTTGCTAATTACGGTAGTATATGTGAATAAATGAGAGAAAGGAGAAAAGAGAATGAAAAGAAAGAAACAAAAAGGGACATGAAAATAAAGGAAGGCCAAGAAAGGAGGGAATGGGACTGTTAACAAAAAGACCAAAGGGGTATATTTAGTGATTAAACAATCAAAAGTACATAAGCTGTCTTAGAGTACACAGCCCTTCTATCCCTAGTTTTTGCCTTTTCCTTTATTGGCTTGTCCAATTTAAACTACGTTTTAGGTTCTGATGGATATATATTTATTTGGGATAGTGACCATAGAAGAAAACTGCAGGTAATAATTCTGAAACTAAAAATTTAAATCTAGGAAACTTTTGTCTACCTAAATATCACAACCTACTCTTCATTGAAGCAATGTGTGTACTAAATTTAAACACATTCTAATTAGTCCTGCTTGACTTTATAAGAAAAATACCATGAACTGGATGCCTTGGAAATGACTAACACGTATTTCTCAGTTTTGGACACTGGTTCAAGATCAAGGTACCAGTAGATTTGGTGTCTGATGAATGGCCTTATAAGAAAAGCCTTTTTTGAAATTGGTTGTATGAATGTTAAACTGTCTGCATGTAAGGTTGGCTGCAGCTCCATGGTTGCGCATAATGCCTGGAAGGTTCATGGAGGGCATCAGATTTCCCTAGGACTGGAGTTAAAAGATGGTTGTTAGGCTCAATGTGGGTGCTGGGGATCGAACCTAAAGGGTTTACTCTGCAAGCATGTAGCAGTTGCTCTTAACCGCTGAGCCATCTCTCCCTAGCCCCGAAGGCTTAATTCTTTAGAGAAGCTTTCCTATTGTATTCTCACATGATAGAGATGCTTTTTGAGGTTATCTTTTATAAGAACATTTGTGTGAGGGCTCAAGTTTCATGGCTCCTCAAAGGCCCCATGGATATGATGATTTTAAACCTATGAATTTGGAGGGACATGAGTGGTCAAAGCCATGACACAACAATATACTAGGGAGAATTCGGCTGCATTATTTCTAAAAGACCAGGATCTAATTTCATGATAGCAGCCTTTAACAAAGACTGGTCTAAGTAAACTGCCTTAACTACTACCAAACTCAGATCTAAGAGCTGAATGCAGCTTCTAAAATATTCATGAACTAGGGTCACAAGATTAATATATGAGCCAATTCAGTGGCTATAATAGGATATTTGAAATGGGTTAGAAAATACCTACACCCAGCCTATAAATACATTATAAAATGGATATACATTCTATATCTGAAGATCAATGGATCATAGGATTCCTATGTATATATATATCCATGTCCAAAGAAGAGAAAAGGAACAGGGATAAAAGCTAATATTTCCGTGAGATCATAATTACTATATACTATATTTTCAGTGCATTAATATATTTGGGTTAGATACTACACACAGTGCTATAAATTATTAAATGATATCATTCCTATATCTGAAGATCAATGGATCATAGGATTCCTATGTATATATATATCCATGTCCAGAAGAGAAAAGGAAAGGGAGAAAGCTAAATCTTAAAACCCTAGCTACATCTGGATTGCTTTTAAGACAGTTTGGCATGAAACATGATTCTGACAGAAAAAGAAAAATAATGACGCATAGGTGGGCATGTTGGCATATGCCTTTAGTCCCACCAAAAGGAGATGGATCTCTTTAGTCCGACCAAAAGGAGATGGATCCCAGCAAGTTTCTGGCGAATATCTGGGACAGACTGTGGAGATCATGTCTCAAAACCAAACAACAAAAAAATGGACTGTAAAGTAACTAGTATGGACAATTCAATTTAAAGAAAAAAGGCTGAGTCAGAAGTCCAGTCTAACAGAAGCTCCCAGAAAACTGTTTTAAAAACTCTAGTTCTCCTGGGGTTGGAGAAGATGGCTCAGTGGTTAGAATGACCTACTGCTCTTGCAGTAGACACGGGTTCAATTCCAGCACCCACCATGGTGGAACTAAAAGACCATCTAAGGCCGGACGGTTGGTGAACGCCTTTAAATCCCAGCAACTTGGAGGGCCAAGAGGCAGGGCGATCTCTATGAGTTTCAAGGCCAGCCTGGTCTACATATGAGCTCCAGGCCAGCAATGACTAAAGAGCGGAGACCACTGTCTCAAAAAGAACAAACACAGCAACAACACAACTAAAATAGAAACCCAAACCCCCCCACAAAACTCTAGTTCTCCCTTACTCTTACCATAATAGACTCTTGGATTCCAATACATAGTCCTTCAAAACAACTCATTTAGGCTTTTAGCGCCTGAATATTAGAAGTGTTCTGAAAGTAGACATGAGTTCTCTGGAGCATAAATTGTAATTATTACTACTACTTATAATAATCTTTTTTGAAAAGTTTTTTTTTTTTTTTTTTTTTTTATTTTATGTGGATGAGTATAGTATACAAGCACCTGTGTCATTAGTCCGTGGGGAAGAGGGCAATTGGATCCCCCTGGAACTAGAGTTACAGACTGTTTAGTTAACCATCACGTGGGTGCTGGAATTGAATCCTGGGTCCTCTGCAAGCAGCCAGTGATCTTAAACAGCTTAAGGCCATATCTCCAGCCCCTACTTAAAATAATTTTACCAGTTCTTCAAATCTCATTTTTCCCATGGTTACAATGCAGTAAAACAGATCAGATGTTGATGTTACCCTGCATGCACTTAACTCTGCCAATAGGGAAGTATGTTGGGCAAAATGCTGCTACCCCAAAGATACCTAATGTACAATCTCTCTGGCATCTTTAACTATTCACCTTACACATACAAAGGGAATTTACAGAGATGATTAAGAAGTTTGAGCTGAGGACTTTATCTGGGATTGTTCCTTGCAGAGAAATACTACAAAATGCTATGCTACTTTAAAGACGGAAGAAAGGACCATAAACCAAGAAATATACTGGAGCCAAGGCGTGGTGGCAACCGCCTTTAATCCTAGCACCTGAGAGGCAGAGGCAGGCTCGGGATCTCTGTGATTTCCAGGCCAGTCTGGTCTACATAGGCGAGCTCCATGGCCAACAAGGACTAAAGGGAGACCCTGTCTCAAATGACAAAAAAAAAAAAAAGAGAGAAATATACTAGAAAAGGCAAGAGGAAAGATTCTAGCCTAGAGCTTCCAAGAAAGGAACGTGGCCCTGACAACACTTTGATTTCCATCTAGTGAAATCATTCTGACTTCCAGAACTGTGGTAGTTTCTCATAGTAGCCAAGCAGAAACTGTTATGGACTGGATATGAAGTGTTCCCCAAAAGTCTCCTGTGTTCAAGGATTGGTTCTCATCTGGTAAACCTAATCACTGGCAGGTGATTTTATCATGAGGGCTCTGACTTAATCAATGACTAATCTACTGATGACAGATTCATAATTTGATATTATTGGGAGGTGACAAGAGCTGGGGCCTACAGCACTCTCTTTTCCTTCTGTACCCTTCCTCCTTCTGTTCCTTGTCTGTCTTTTCTTTCTCTTCTCTCTCTCTTGGATTCCCCCATTCATTTCCCCAGCTGCCAGGAGATGAGCATCTTTGCTCCATCCCATCTTCTCCAGCATGACAATGTCCCTCCTCACCCCAGGCTCACAGCAATATACCCAGCCAACCATGGGCTGAAATCTTCAAACTGTGAAGCCTCAAATAAACTTATCCTTTTATATGATTCTGTTTGATACATTTTACATAGATAAAAACCAATATATAAATATAGCAAGAACCAACAAACAAAGTAATCTGGGAGGCTCTACAGTAAGATTTGTATGAAGTCTTTCTTCTGCACAATGGGGAGAGGAAGTAGGAAACCTATCCTCATATATAGAAAATTGTGTTGGGGGGAAGAAGCTTAGAGTTCTTTTACCCTTTGGAACAAAAAATGTCTTTAGGAGAAAGGAAAGACCAGTCTCTCCGTACTTTTACAATTCATGATCTCATATTTCACCCATTCCTGGGTTAAGAAAGTATCTCCTGTGAGGCCAATCTCTCTGGAGTTCTCAATCTCTGTTCAAGAGCTCCCGAAATGAGTTGTAATTGGTTTAGTCTTAGGTCACCACATTTTGATGCATTTGTCTCTAATTCTTACAGCTTGGACTGGCTCTTTTATTGTCCTTTCTGGTTTGGGTTTTATGGCCCCTGAAGTCTCTATGCCTAAGGTTTCTCTCCCGATGGATCGACCAATCTCTCTTCTTTACCTTCAATATGCACTACTAATTTCTACAGATTTAATTTCATTTACCAGTAGTTTTTTCTGTATGTTTAATGTTTCCCAATTTTCCTCACTTAGTTTACAGTCTTCCTAAGACTTGCCAATGTCCTGGTTTATTTCTTGATTTCTAAGCACTACTTTGTCAGACATACAACAAATTCGTGCTATAATCTGCAGGGGGAGAGGGGTGAAGGGTACACCTGGCTTGTGGGGGTACCTTTATGTGTGCATATGAGCCAAAGGGTGTCTTCCCTCTACTTGAATCCTTCCGATCATCATCTTAGATTTGGAGATAGTCGTTCACTGAACCTGGAGTTCATGGTTTCAGCTAGACAGGCTGATGAAGTGAACCCCAGGGTCCAACTATCTCTGTTCTCCCAGTGCTGGTGCTTTAAACCTGCCCTGCCACACTTGGCTTTTATGTGGGTGCTGAAGAACCCTGAAGTCAGTTCCTCCATGGCTCGTGCAGCAGGCACTTTAGCCACTGAGTTCCATCTCTCCCCGTCACGTTTTTTTTGATTGGACAACTAGATTCACATTAAATTTAATCTGTATCGTAACAATGGAATTAGAGATGCTCACACAACGCAACAGTATGACCTCTGGTTAAGACAGTATTAGCGAGAGAAAGGCGTCGGCATAGTGGCGCACACACTTTAATCCTAGCATTCAGTGAGGCAGAGGCAGGCAGATATCCGTGATTTAAGGGGCAGCTACCTGGTCTACAGAGTTGAGTTCTAGGACTAGCTGAAGCCCTGACTCAAAAAAGACCAGTCAGTAAATAAAATAAATACTGAGTCCAATGTAGTGTTAATTTGAACAGCAAAATTTGGAAACTACTTAACTGTCAAACAAATAAATGGGATATGAAATCTTAGTATTGCCGGTGTGGTGGCGCACGCCTTTGAATCTAGCACTTGGGAAGGCAGAGGCAAAGGCCGGATTTATGTGAGTACAAGGCCAGCCCTGGTCTACAATGTGAGTTCTAAGACAGCTTGGACTACAGGGGGATCCTGCCTCAAAGACAAAAAAAAAAAAAAGAAAAAGAATCATGACTATGTATGCAATGGAAAAATTAAAGTTGTTTAAAGAATATTCAGTAGTGATGACAGTTAATCAGAAATATAACAATCTTACACTTCCCTTTACATCTTGTGTAAAGTTTTAGAAGACAAAAATGGAAAAATTCTAGCAAGTTGTCTAAGGGAGGCCAGGAATAATGGTTAATTTGTTTAAGAGTCCATACAATCCATTTAAATAGTTTTAAAATGTATTTTCTTTCTAGCAAAGCTGAATAAACAAATTACCAAAACCAATATTTCCCTTTTACGTTTACAATTACTGTAGATAATAAATAACTAAAATCAAAATTCATACCTTCTAAGAGAAAATTATTTTCTTCTTTCTTCTTTTTTTTTTTTTATTTTTTTTTTTTTTTATTTNAGACTCCTGCAGAGTGTGCTACCCACCTCCACTCCCACTGAATCCAGCTCCCACCTTCTCCCTTAAATTCCCAGGCCAGACGCCATTCTGTACTTGGTTCTACCTCTCCCCTGAGCCTAGCCCCGGCTACTCTGAATTAAACTTTGCTCCGAAGAACTCAGACCTCATGGCTTTTCATTCCGGGGGGAGCGTGCCATAACCTTACAAACTGTACCCAAAAAGGGATAATACATATTTATTCTTTAGCCAAACATGGATGACCATGGACCAAGAACACAGATTCAGGTTACCCCAAATTACATATCCCAACATGGTAACAAATTAATGGAACTTTTATAGTAACAAAACAAAGGAAGTCTAAATCAAGGCATTTTTAAGAAATAAATTGGTGAAAACATTAAGCAAATTGAAGGGGTCAAGCAAAGCAGAGAAAACTCTGCCGTGGCCACAAATGCCATCTGATGATATTTTTTATCCTTTTGGGTGGCAGAAACTAGGGTTTTGTTATAAGCTAATATATTTCCAAGGTTTTTATCTTTTAGTCACAGGATGTTAGGTACAACACTGAGGTGGGCAAGATAGCCCCAGATAAATTGCAGTTAGGCTCTGGATCTGCAACATTCCAACCTCGCCATGGGAATTGAAGTTCTGAACAGTTAAAAAAAACCTTATTGAAAGTCCAGCTGAAGGTGTGATTTCTTTCCGGGAACTTTCTTTCACACTTACAGGCTGGAGCTAATAATTCCTCAAAGAGAAGTTTTGAACATAAAATGAAAATATGACTTCAAAGTATTTAATTCGATGAGTACAAATTGAGAATAAACATCTGCCTCCCACATGCTGGGATTAAAGGTGCCAGTCCAAAAAAAAAAAAGGGGGGGGTGCTATTGGCTGAATAGGATCCCAGGGTATATATGTACTACCTTTTTAAAATCCATTAATTATTGTGTGTGAATAAAGTGGCAATGAGCATCATCCAGCAAGTACCTCTGTAGTAGAATATTGAGTCCTTTGGGTATGTCCCAAGGAGAGGTATTGCTTGGTTGTATGATAGATGTACTTTTAGCTTTTTAGAAATTTTCTACACTGATTTCCATAGTGGCTGCACAGGTTTGCAATCCCATCAACAATGAATAAGGGTTTGCTTTTCCCAACATCCTCACCAGCACTTTTTATCATTTGTTTTCTTTTGATTTTAGCCATTCTAATTAGGGTTAGATAAAAATTTAAAGTAGCTTAATTTGAATTTCCAATTGCTAAGGATGATGAATATATTTTAAGGTATCTCTTAGCCATTTTTTACTTCTTCTCTTGAAAATTATTCAGATCTGTAACCTGTTTTTCAACTGGGTCATTTATTTTCTTGATTTTTTTGTTTTCTTTTGTTTTTCATATATCCTGGATATTAATCTTCTATCAAATATATAGGTGGAAGAAATTCTCTCCCACTGTGTGGAATTTATTTTCACTCATTTGATTCCTTGTACATAATTTTTTCAGTTTTGTGAGGATCAACTTGTCAATAGTTGGCCTTACTTTCTGGACAACTAGAGTCTAATTCAGTGCAGGAATGACTTCTATAAGTCATGGACAGAATATGGACTAATAACCTTTAATTAACCTTGGCAAATTCAAAGAACCCCGTGCTCTTATCATCTGGGCACTTTATCTTATTTCCTGGGAATCTCAATTTGCTACTCCTCCTAAGAAGATAATGAATGCATGTGGGCATGCCTGACAATTAACATATCAAAGTGCTGAAAAGTCGCCTACACATTGTTATTGAAAATGTGAAAGTTGAGAAAGGATGCTTTCCCTAGGTGAAGCTGGAGAAAGTTTTGAATAAAATTGTGGATAAGTACTAACTCAAGCAAAAAGTTCAGACACAGTTCCAAGAGATGTTTGGAAAAATGAGTGTCCTTTGAGTTTGGGCCCATTCTTATAAACTAAAACTAAGAATCAGGCTGCTTTATTCAGGTAATCATAATGTTGGCCTGGTAATGTTTCAATTCACAAATTTCTTCCACCTGTATCTTGGAAGGAACTGCATATGTTTTCTTCTAAAAGTTTCACCGATGGTGCAATAGAGGCACTATTATCTTAAGTATGAGCTGTCTAAATTGGACTCAAGTAATATTCTATAGTAGGTAATGCATGCCTATTACTATAAATATATCCAACTACCCTTCCTTGGAGAGGTCATAGACCCTAGCATAGCAACTACTACTGCCATTTTCCAAAAGTAATACAATTTCTGACTGTATTTTAAATTCTTATCCTTATACTTACAAGTTAGTGTAGCTCTCACCTGTCATCAAAAAGCTGCTTTTTGCAGCAGATACAGGCTATTAGAGACTTCTAAAACTGGTCAAAATGCAGAGAATAAGTGACTATGGTTACCTAGCCCCAACTGAAATATGTATAGCACAAGTTGGACACCTAAAGCTTGAGAGAAATTGTAGAAGAGACTTGTAAGAGCCAGAGGCTCACAATGCCCACTGCTAGACAGTGTCTTTTCAACACAACAGGGAGGCTGCCCTCATGAAATCTCAACAACATGGTTGCCTAAACAAGACCTACATCATGAAAACACCAGTTGGCCTGTCAACAGAGCCCACCCCTACATGAAGTACAGCAGGTGATCAACAGTCGATGAGGAAGGAATGCTAGAAATAAATCCAGGGTCACAAAGAGACCACCTGGCCAACTGAAAGTGTCTCAGCAAGGCAAACTTTACTTCCATTCAGAAGGGAGCAAGAATAGTAGAGCAATAAACAACAATATACATTGTTAAGATGCCTTTCCTCTTTTATCCTTGCACAAAAGTGAGTTTGCTTGTTCATTGCTCAAAGTTTACCCATAGAATTTAAAACTGAATGGCTAGACATTAGGGAATGTGGGGCTTTGTCATGTAGCCACATTCTAAATATCATAAAAGGAGGAAGGGGGCAGATATGGATGAGAAAACATGATATATTAGGTGAAAGAATAAAAGTCTTCCCAGGATGTAACTCTGAGACTTACAAAAGGGAGACTGGAAATGAATGCTACAAGTTACAACTGACATGTTAAGAAAGAAATAACTGTCCTAGTTTGTCTTCCATTGCTGTGACAAAACACTCTGACCGACACCAACTTGGGGAGGAAAGGGTTTATTCAGCTTACATCTCCTGGGTCACAGTTGATCACTCAGGGAGCCCAAGGTAAGAACTCAGGGCAGGAACCCGGAGGCAGGAGCTGAAGAACAGGCCATGGAGGAATGCTGTCCACTGGCTTGCTCCTGGCTTGCTCTCTGGCTCATGCCCAGCCTGCCTTCTTATACTGCCACTGCTCAACAATCAAGACAATACACCACAGATGTGGCCACAGGCCAATCCAATGGAGCAAATTCCCCCAATTGAGGCTCCCTCAACCCAGGTGTGTCAAGTTGACACTAAAGCTATCCAGCACATAACTCAAGGTAAATATTAATCCTATAATAAGAGACCTGAAGAGAAAGTCGAGAATCTAGTTTCAAAATGTTTGTATCAGAAAATGCTTCATTTCTTAGGAGAATCTGTTTTCTTCAGGGATGACCCCCTGCATGGTTATTCAATCCCAAGTGGTCAGGCCCCAAACACATGTACCACTATATAAGTACCACTAAAACTGCTTAGAAAATTGTGTGTGTGCATTTGTGTGGTGTGTGTGTGTGTGTGTGTGTGTGTGTGTGTGACAATAATAAATATAAAAGAAGTCATGAACATGAAGCTGGGTGTGGTGGCACACGCTTTTAATCCCAGCAGCACTCGGGAGGCAGAGGCAGGCAGATCTCTGAGTTCAAGGCCAGCCTGGTCTACAGAGAGAGCTCCAGGACAGCTGGGACTAAAGGGAGAACCTGTCTCAAAAAGACTCCCCCCCCCCAAAAAAAAAAGAAGTCCTGAATCTGAGAGAGAATGGGGGCGTGGAAAGGAGAGTGAGTGGGCAGAATTGACCTAAATACCGTGTACTCATGTATGAAATTACTTCACACTTAAAAAAAATTATCAAAAAGATAATAATTTTAAAGAAGTCAACCTGATAGGGAGATACCAGAATGTGAGGTGCCAGCATTCAGAAAAGTTGCTACAGAGCATGTTCCAAGGGAAGATACAGGCCAAGCTCAGATTTTATCTGAACGAAAATATATTAAGAGCAAACAAAACAGGCCAAGGAGAAAGTTTGTGGCCGATTAAGAGAAAAAAAATCACTTAAGTTTAGGAAATGCCATCTAGCCTGGGAGGCAGAGAGTAAACTCTGAGAATCCTTGGTTGTGCCCAGATCACTGGGACCCCCAAAAGACCACCAGGACACTCAGCTCCGATGTAAATACAAAGAGTCTTGGGGCCGGAGAGATGGCCTAGCGGTTAAGAGCGCCGACCGCTCTTACAGAGGACCTGGGTTCCATCCCCAGCACCCACATGGCAGCCAAGAACCGTCTGAAACTCCAATTCCAGGAGAACTCCAGTTCCAGGGGAATCCGACACCCTCTTCTGACCTCCGTGGCATTGCACGACATGGGTGCACAGACTTGCATGCAGACAGTACATTCATAGACATACAGAAATAAAATTTAAAAAAATAGCCTTAATTAAAGCTCGAGCTTGGACCACAACCCTTCTGACACAGCAGGCTGGGAGAAGCTGTACGATAGCTCGGGGGGGGGGGCGGGGGGGTCTTTTTAGGAACCTGGTCTAGGGGAATTTTTCCTTATTGGTTCAGACGGGGACCTGTTTCTAGTAGAAGTCTGGAATTAACTCTTATCTCCTCACTTGCACTAAGCCTTAAAAGTTAGCATGTGAAAAAGCACAGTTGGCAAAGAAGACTGGAGCACCTCCCATGGCCAAGCCAAGGCTGACTACAGGCAGCCCATACCACTGACTGCAGTTGCAGAGTGCTCCAGATGACCTGCAGATAGCTTGTGACTCATTAACATACTAACTGTACACCTTGGGCAGGAAATTTAAGACATTAATGACACATAACATACATGAACTTGCGTATAGGACTACATGAAACAGGCAGAACATGCACAAGAGCAAGAAAGCCTGTGCTATGCAAATGAGCCAGAAAGCCCCAGTCTTTGCAGCAGGGGAGCCTTGGAGTTGAGTTGCTCAAGCCCACTTCTTCCATCAGAAGTGTCGCACTTCTTACTGAAAGCTCTTTCTTTGGTTGCTACTGCCTCTTTGTGTCTCTCAAATACTTTGTCCTATGACACAAGAACCTGGAACTCTTCTTGTGGTGCTAGACCTTGATGTAAAGGGATTACCACACAGACACAACCCCAGTTTCACTGGGTTAGTGACAGAAATGAAGGTAAGCGCTTGGGCCTGGTGTCTGTGCTCTCTCTGGGGAACTTTTCTCAGTGAGGAAAACAACTTTCTAAATCTCCTGACAATGATGCTGCAAGGGTTAAATAGAACAGCTGGATTTGTTTGTTTTGCTTTTATATCTGTTTGAAATATGTATGTTTAATGTCAACATAGGATACTTAACAAGAAACAGATGGAGTAAAAGTCAAGATTTGTTCTTGAATCTTGAAATAATGAAATAGAAATGTTACAGAAAAATCACAAGACTAAAGCCAAAGTCAGGTGAAGAGAAGGGGTTTCATTTTACTATAGTGTGACTGATCCATGGATCCTTCCATAAAGGAGTCAGCACCTGAACCAAGTCTTTGAGAGCTTTTAATACCCATGTGACAAATGTAAGCAAATAACATATACGTGGTAATTAAATAAGTGGTTTACAAGTAATGCAAGGTCACAAAGGTTACAGGAAATGTGATATTTTGGGAAACAAAGACTCTTATCCTGGGTAACAGTTACAGGAATGGAGCAGCTTTGGGAGACAAAGACTTCTATACTGGGAAACACACAGGGGGCAGAGGAGAAAGACTCCTGTCGGCCTTCTCCATTTTTATCTCCTGTCTCAGAGCTCTTCCTCTCCAGAGTTCTTGATTACCATAATATTGCAAGGTCTTTTAGCAACCAACTGATGTGCTTTCCTATTTCCATTATAAGAACTGGCTACTCAAGGTGCAGCCCATAGACCTCAGCTTTGTCTCCGCTTGGGTGCTAGTTTCTCAGATCTATGGAAACATAATCTGCATTCTCACAAGATACCCACGTGATTCAGACACACATGGAAGTGTGAGAAGTCTTAGAACAGTTGCTTTATTATTGAGCTCTTTGAAAACCTGGTAAAAGTTGAACATGAATGTTATCAGAAATGTTGAGCAATTTCACCGTAGATGCCACAGGGTATTGGGGAAAACTGGGTCCCTTCTTATGGTTCTTAGTTTTGTTAATAAAAGAAGTTAAGAATGGACTCAAAAGAAAACTCCAGGACAATTTTATTAGTTTAAAAGGAAAGTTTCGGGGCAGTTAAGCTGTAAATCTTGGTAGCTTTCTGGAGGAGGAAGATGGAGAACAGGAAGAGAGAAAATCATGCCATTCGTAAGCAGTCACATGGCATGGTAGACAAACAGCCTGAAGTATCAGAGAAAGCATATGTAGGCTCTGGGCAGCAACTAAAGGAAACAACAAAAGAGAAGAAAAAGGAAAAGTTACACCTCTCTGAGTCAAGACACAGAAAGATAGGATGACCTAGCAGAACTCCAAGGCACCTCTGTAGCAACTGCTCAGAGGATAGGGACTCTGGGAAGAAAAAGTATATTATCTCATTAAAGAGAAAAATATTCCTCCCATCTCTTTAGCATGCCTTAAGGTGAGTCAGCCTTCTGGAGTGTGGTGTCTTGGCCAGGTGATTAACAGGTCCAACTAGAATAACTCTAAAGGGAGGAGACAATAGCACAACTCCATCCAGAGGCAGATTCCAGAAGGAAATAGCTTTCCCTTAATGGGCTTCCAATGCTACTATAGTACAAGAAAGTGAAACTAAGTAGAAATCCACCTGGGTAGAATGTTTAAAATTCTTCTTCTAGGGCTGTGGGGATAGCGCAGCCATTAAAGGCTGAGGCTAAGAACCGCAAAAAATTCTTCTTCTAGTATTCTTCATGTCAGAGAAGAAATACAAACATAAATTTCAAAATCTTAAGAAAATGAATATTAAGTATCATGTCTTTACCATGTTGCACATGTGAAATACTAAAGGGGAAGTTCAACATGTTCAGGATAATAATAAATATGTAAAATATTTAATTATATGAAATATTTAAAGCTTTTTCAACCTTATTGGATTAAGAACTGCTTAGTGCGAAAGTAAGGCATGCCTTTGAATGTATCTTTAAAGTGGTTTTGAGAGAAGATTGACTAAGGGTTTGGGGGAGACTTGCTTTGAATGCAAGTGCTAATACTCTACAGGCGAGGTTTTGGGGCTGAATAAAATGTAGAAAAGGAAGTAAATAGATGACTAGCATTCCCTGCCTTCTGCTTCCTGATCCACCCAACAGTAGCCACGTGCACCTGCTGTTGCAGCTACAAGCCATCACCATGGTGGATTGTGCCTTAAAACTGTGAGCCAAAATAAATAGCTCTCTCTGGAGTTATTTCTTCTCAACTATTTGATCATAGTGACAAGAAAAGTAACATCTATCACATATAAGAATTGAAAATATAAATATGTCACTCAAACTTATAGAAAACATCTAAGATACTCAGATTCTGCTTGGTAATTATAATTTTGGTTGTCAATTTGACTGGATCTGGAATCAACTAAAATGCAAGCCCTTGGGTGTTCCTGCAAGGGAGTTTTGGGATCAGATTATTTGAAGCCAGAAGACCCATCATAAATGTTGGGGATACTTTTTGGTGGCAGTACAGGTAAAACAGACAAGGAAGAGGAAAACTTTTGGTTTTTGCCTGCTTGCCTTCACTCTCCTTAGTGAGTTTATCACAGTATAGATGTGATGTTCCTTCACTAACATTGGAACCAACTTCTGGTTCCTAAGTAGACTGAGGACCAGCAACCTAGGAATGCTCCAGGCCTTTAGCACAAATTGGGACTGCTGAGACAGCCAGCCTTGTGGACTGAGAAACTACTAGATTCTTGAACTCTCCAGTGTAGAGCAGCCATTGTTAGACAACTGGAAATATATCTTTTGGTGGCACTATTTTGGGATGTTTAGGTGGGACCTTGCTCAAGGAAGTATGTCAACGGGGATGACCTTTGAGGATTCATAGCTTTATCTCAATACCTTTGCACTCTCTGCTTTCTGCATATGCTTGAAGATGTGCATGTCCTTTCTTGGCTTCTGCTCCGGCCACCTCTGCCACCACGCCTCCCGACATCATGAACTCTTACCCCTCTGGAACCATAAGCCCAATCCACTCTTCCTTTATAAACTGCCTTGGCTGTGGTGTTTTATCACAGCATCAGAAAAGTAACTAATAAAGTAATTGATTAAACCTTAGGGATATGATAACCTAGAGTTCATTCAAGCTGGGTTACTGAGTGCTTACAAGATGAGTCTGCGACCTGGAGAGCTCCATCACCTGTATAAAACTGAACGCAAAGCAAAACAAAAACCAAACCGTGTCCTGAGAAAGAACAAAAAAATAAAGCAAAATTTCCCCTATCAAACTTGGCACTGAATGAAAATAGCAAATAAAAATAATGTGAAATAAATTTGAACTACAAGCCACTCAATTTGTAATCAATAATTACTAAAGATATGGATAGACTACCTATTTAAAATACAAAGCCTTGAGTATTGAAATTTATCTGTTGTTTAAAATGACATGTCCAAACCATTAAAGTCACAAAAGATTGAAGAGTAATTGTCATGTTGACAGGAAATAGTTTTATAACTAGGAACAGGATAACCAAAACAGTCTAATCTTTCCCAGTGATTACATATCAAAGGGATGGCTTCCAGCTTCCTGGGGAAAAAAAATGATATTGCTGAGCTGTGAATATGGCAAGGAGATTTTTAAGAAAATTTACATTTCAAAGGAACCTTAGAATGAATCTATAAATGTGCTAAGGTAAGTGCTCTAGGAAAAGAGAAAGTCCCAGAGCCACAAGAAACCTCTCAAAGTCGACTCAAGTTGGGAGCAGCCTAAAGACCACCTTGATAGAGGAAAGAAAGGTGGCAGCTAATACACACAAAAGCATCATTAAAAACAGAAAAAAATCAAAGAAACACAGTTTAATTTAATGGACATGCACAAAGCACTGTAAAGACTAATGAGAAAACTAACCTTTTCAATAACTTTTATAACCATCCTAGCTAGAATAAAGACATTCTAAAGAGACATTGCGCTGTGTACCCCCTTCAGCTATCAGACTTCTGAGACAATGGACTTAAGGAATTAGAATTTCTGGAGGAATCTTATACTGAAAGAAATGAAATCTGAGCTGGTGCTGGCCATAGGAAGAACTTGTCTATCAAGAAGATACTTTCATATATTCTGACAATGTCTCAGATCACCTTGCAGGAGAGGCTGGATGTGAGCCAACTATTGGGTCACTTATGGGCTGAGCCACATTTGTTTAGTTATCCATATATACCTCTTTCCACCAGTTTAAACCTGAACTTCATGTCAAGACCCTGAAGATGGACTTGTGGTGGAGGTGAGGGTGTCACTGGGCCTCTTATCTGTTTTTCATTATCACTGTCTCATTATTATTCAAGAGGTGTGGGAGAACCTAGCTTATTAGCGCTAAGAACTACACACTGCAAGAATCTGATTCTTCCTTACACTTGACTGAATAAATCCTGATATATTCATTCCTCAGAACAACAAGTATCTGTGAAAACAAATGAACATCAAAAATATAATGCTGAGGGCTGGTGAGGTGGTTCATCAGTTAAGGGCACTTGCCACCAAGGCAGCCTGAGTTAGCTCCTCAGGACCTATATGGTGAAGAACTGACTCCTTCAGATTATCTTCTGACCTCCTCACAGTGAGAACCACATCTCCAGCTCTATTTAGGGAATTTCTAAGGTATTGATAAAATTTTATTTCCTAACCTGTGTAATTACCCCCCAAATACACCCTATAAATTACTTTTTAAGGTGTTGAATACATTATTCAGAATTGGTGGTAAGGAAAAATGGAAGATGAATTCTCAGATAAGAGGCTGACATTCTATACTATAATAGTGAGAGCAGGAGATAGAAACTGGTCGGGCACTTTTAGGGCATAGAACCCCCAAACAATTCTTGTCCTGGGCCAGAAGCCAGAAATGTCCTTGGTTCTGCCCTGGCCAGACACTGCAAATGTCAGAAGTATTTAGGTTCCTGGTTCTGGTTCCTGGTCTAGTTTCTTGTTATCTTTCTTTTACACAGCTGTAAACAAGCTTACACAAGAGCTATACATGTGGAAAACCCTGTAATCAAAACTTGAGTCTAGACACTTATCCTATTTGGTGAATAGTTTCAGAATTAGATCTCTGGGTTTTCATGGCAGAAATGTGCTATATCTATAATTATAATCTTAGTGATATGAATCTCTGGACATTGTGTACTATTGTCTTAATTTTATCTCCTTTCATCCACATCTAATTTCATCTATCTGGTCTCCTTGATCACTCTTTAGGTAATGAAAGTCATCAAGAGTGGAAGCCCTTAGGGCATTTCTAAGGTTTTGATACAGTTCTAGTTCCTAACTTGTACAACTGTCTCCAAAATATAGTCTTATAGTCTATAAATTACTTGTACTATATACTCTCATTTCATCCTATCTTCTCAATGATTTTAGAGTATCAACTCTTAAAAATTAAAAACCTTCTTATGTATGAGTGTTTTGCCTGCATGTGTACCTATGCATGCAAACCTGTAAAGGCCAGAAGAGGGCCTCAGATCCCCCTAGAATTGGCGTTTTAGATGGTTGTTAGCTACCACTTAGATGCTAATTGCACTTGAGTCCCCTGGAATATCAGCCAAGCTCTTAAATACTGAGCCATTTCTCCATCCAGCCCCTTAGGGTCTCAAATCTTGTTTTGTTGAGGCCCATTAAGGGAAAGCTACTTCCTCCTGGTCAAAAGAATATTGAGTTGTTCTGCTGATTCTGTGTGGTGTGGTATTCCAAGCTATTCCAAAGATTACACTATCACATATCACATAGCATTGTCTCTTCCCTTGAAAGTTAATCCAGTTGGGCCTGTCAATCACCTGGGCAAGAGATCACTCCACAAGAAAGCTGATTTACCTGAAGACATGTTAAGGATGTGGGAAGTAAAATTACCTCTTAATGAGGTAATAGCTTACCCGTCCCAGATGTCCACAGACCAGAGCAGGCACTCAGCTAGCTTCCTCTGCAGGCAGCACAGCTAAGCCCATACACAGTTGTGAAGTCTAAATAAAGAGCATTGCTTCTCTTTGTCTTTCTTCCCATCCTTTTCTTTTGGTAATAGCTGAAAATCTAAGCATGCTTTCTGTGACAGGGTTTTCTTGTTCTTTCTAAAAGTGTCCCTCCCTTCCTGCCAGGTGTATTCTTGCTGGCTACCGTTCAACAGCCAGCCTTCTTGACCCTAACTCAAAAACATGACTTTTTCCCATCTTCCTCTCCATCTCCCTCATCTTGGCAGCTGCTGAGATTCACAGCTTGCCTGTTGTTTTTCTTTAAAACCCTAACAAAACGAATGGTCCTCGAGCTTTCTTTTGAGGCTGTTTTTAATTTTTTTTTATTAACTAGACAAAGAACCCAGGAAGGGAACCCCGGATTTCCTAATAATATTAATGCCAGTGTTATAGTTATACATTACAGGCTGACTTAAGATCTCATAATTGGGCTATACTCTTTAGTATTTATGAAAGGAAAGTTTTATTAGCATTGGCAGTGATATGAATGTTCACATCTTGTAGTTAAAGACAAAAGATCAGAAACTAGAATTTATGTCATAATTCAACTTCAGCTTCATGCAACTTTAGCAGTGCTGTCAAAATCATAACGGAACAGTCATCTCTGACATAACTCATAGAATTAGGCAAGGATACCCACATAAGAAAACTCTACTGGCGACCTCAGTGGATAAACTTATACTGAGGAACATCTGGGGACACTAACTTGACATAATGGGCCTTGGCACAAATGACAGACTGTATGAATTCTATTGGGGGGGGCATGGGAGGGTGACAATGAGGAAGGGGGTAAAAAGATGATTAAAATTGATTGAAATGTTCTGTATGAAATACACAAAAATTCAACAAAAAATTTTAAAAAAGAAAGCTCTACTGATGATTACACACTAAAAGAGCAAAGAAAGCCAGATGTCATGGTACACACAAGTAATCCTGGTACTTGGGAGGTTTAGGCAGGACTATTCCTTTCTGAGGCCATCCTAGACTACATGGTGAAATACTATATTTACACACACGTTACATGCCTTTGTAATAAGCAATCAAAAGAATTTTCCTGTTGGCTTTAAAAATGTTATCTTAGTAACTGTTAGGTTACAAACCTTCTGCCTGACCCTCTCTCCCAAAGATCAGGCCATGCCCCCACTGCCTTCTCCAGACAAAACTGTTAAGCCACATACTATGGGCTTGTGCTCTCCCTCTCTTAAAGCTGCAAGCCCAGCCCCTCAGTGCCTATAACCAAGGACAACTTTTATCTAGATTCCTTCCACTTCTAGCATGTAGGCTAGGTTGCATGGCATGGAATTCTCTGCATGTTCAACCCCTCTCCCCACATCCTCCAGAAACCTATGAGAGCAAGAATTTCCCTTGTTTTTCAGGAAAATATCATACTGCCTACAGTATGATGTTAATAACACTCCCAATAAAGCTCTCACTGAAAGGTAATTTTTTTGAATCTGAACTTTTTTACAAAACCTATAGCATCTTTATGATTTAATATGATGGTAAGATTTTGAGGATCCTCACCAAGCTCAGACTGGGTGTTTAATGCATGTCAACTCTCTGAATGGGACAGGAAAGAGGACATCAAAATCATAGGAAGGAAGTCTTTACTTTCAGCCCAAATTTTGGAATGAAGTATTAGTTTTCAAAATTTTCTAACATCATGCTCACTCTAATTTCATCTTTGAGTATAACAAGTAGTAACATTTAAGTACTTAAACTCTCCTATAGGGTGCCCATCTCCACTTATAGCATAGAGAATTTTCCTGGAGAAATTCTAATGTCAAACCTTTCTACCTCATCACCATTTATATTATATATATATACTATATATATATATAATATATATATAATTATATATATATATATATCATATATATCACATCACACAGACACTGTGTGCACACATGCACACACATACATAATACGAACACCATTTTCTGAGGTTTCACTCACCATAGTTTGCTTACTTGTGACCAATAATAGTCAAAATTACTATATAGAAATAAAGAATTCATTTGTAAATTGTGCAGCATTCTGAACAGGTGATGAAGTCTCCACTGCGCTGCTCTCCACTGTCTGGTCCATTTAATAAGTGAATCTTCCCTTTGCCCAGTGTCTGCACTGCAAATTGTATCCTCCCATTAGTCACTTAGTAGCTGTCTTGGTAACAGATCAACTCTCAAGACCTCATATGACTTATGTTCCAGAGCCCCTATGGAGTGGCTTAACACTATGTCACAATGCCTAGGTTATTTACCTGTTCTTGTCATGTAGGGATCACAATATCTTACCTCACCAAACAAAGTTAAGTACAGTATAAGAATATTCATAGGACTTGTAGTATTAAACTGTAACGTTCTGATTATATTGTTGATTATTATTGTTCATCTCTTATTATAAAAATGATTTATAAATTCAACTTTATCACATGTATATGCACATTAAGATACGTGGTATATACAGGTGTGGTGGTTTGAATTTGTGTCCCCCATAGGCTCTAGGTATTCAGACATTTACCTCCAGTTGGTGGCGCTGTTTTTGGAGGTCTTGGAGGGTGTGGCCGTGCTAGAGGAAGTGCGTTGTTGGGAGCAGGGTTAGTGAGTTTTAACAAGCCTCGTGGTCTCCAGTCTCGCTCTCTGTTTCCTGTGCTCTTCGCGAGATGTGACCCTTGGCCTGCCGCTCCAGCTCCAGCCGCCACGCCTCCCGCCACAATGGACTCTAATTCCCTGGAACCGTCCATCGTAAGCTCAAATAAACTCTTCCTTTTATAAGTTCCTTGGTCATGGTGTTTTATCACAGCAACAGAAAAGTGACTAATACAACAGGGTTTGGTGTTCTCTACAGTTTCAGATATCTGGCACTTTAGAACCCATCGCCATGGGTCAGGGGGCACTACTATAGCAGCTATTCCACTGGTAGAAAAATAACTTTCGTTCTGTTCTAGGAGTTGATTCATCAGTTCTGCTTCAACAGCTTCATTGGGCACAAGGAAAAAAACATCATTTGGATAAATCTCTTGCTTCTTGTATTTATTATTCATAAGTAAGTAAGATGACTATACCTTAAACAATTAATTTTTATTTCCTATCATTTGTTGATTATACCTCAACAGAGCTGAATTACTGTTCTTGTTTAATTTTATCTTTTACCTGTATTATGATACTATTGCTTTCTCAAAAGTTTGATATGCCACATGCTATTGCCCTGTTACTAATTCCTGGTGGATGAAAGAGTTCAAGGAAAACTTTGGTTCTGCAGCCAGCCTGGCACAGAACTCTGCCTGCACAAATGGCATTGAATTTAGTCCAGATAGCTGACCTATTTATTTCACTGGCTAATAAATACAGAGGCGCAGCTCACCTCACTAATGTGGCAGAAACTAAGAAGGAAACGGAGTGAAATGTCAAAAGCTTTACAATAGCAAAAGAAAGGGGCTGGTTAAAGAGCTTGTTCTGCCCCATTTAGTTCCCCTTGTTGCAGCTTAATATGTGACTAAAGGTATAGTGTAGATCAGACACCCGCATCTTTTTTTTTTTTTCCTCCAGGGAGAGAGGCCCTATTGCAGAATCACTTGCGTTGCCATTTTTCCAAGGAGAGGGTTATATGTACTCCAACCAGCAACTTCTCTCAAGAGTTTAACAATGACAGTCTGTGAAACAGTTCTCCTAAGTGCCTTCTCACATTTTCACATGTGGAATCAACTATAGCTTAGATAATGCTTAGAGCTTCAGATAGAAAATCCCTTCCCAGCAGCCTAATTGCTTGATCTTTGATTATGTGGCCCCCTCAAACTCTAATGCTAGCAAGCTGGCACATTCTTAAGCATCGTTTTTCTACCTCTCAAAGATCTTCTGAGCAGCTGCCATGGATTGCACTGCACTCTGGATTTTGGAAGATTTTGCCATTTTTTACATCCTGGCAAGAAATAGAACAGGAAAGAAGGAAATCGTCCACATATAAACTATATATGCTTAGCTGCACCATTTGCTGTGTCTCAAAGCCAACTCAACAGATGGAGAAGATTCTTTTTATCTCTACAGCATTATTGTAAATTCCTGAAATAAACCATGTTCATTCTGTCTCAACATACCATCTCCACTAATTACGATTGGTCTGACCTCGTATCTTTAGAAGCTCAGTGGCTCTAATAAAAGAGAATAAATGTTGTTCCTTTGGCTGACTTTATTCCTTAATGAAAAATTGCTCTCATTTTATACAAAAGAGTAATTCTTTAAAGGTAAATGAACATTTCTTTATTTTATGTATATAATAGCATATGGAAATCACAAATCTTCTGGTTTATTTTGAGCAGAAAAACAAATTAAATGTAAAAGGATGTGATACAAGATGCTTTTTAGGGGCTGGAGAGATGGCCTAGTGGTTAAGGGCACCGACTGCTCTTGCAGAGGACCCGGGTTCGATCCCCAGCACCCACATAGCAGCTGAGAACCATCTAAAACTCCAATTCAAGGAGAACTCTAGGTCCAGGGGAATCCAACACCATCTTCTGACCTCCGCAGCATTGCGCAACACGGGTGCACAGACCTGCATGCAGATAGTACATTCATACACATAGAGAAAAAAAAAGGTGTTTTTTAAGAGTTCTTTCAAAACACATTATTCCTTTTGCTCTATCAACATTGAGAATTTATATTTATACCCCCATCATCCATCTTAGAAATGTAGGAAGTATTAATTATAAAATTATATAAAAAACATATTTTTATATAATTATATATAAAAAAATTTTTCTGTAATAACAGTGATTTTTAAAAGTCAGAATCTATTAGGCGAGTGGAGAAAGCCAGGTAAGACCACTGGAAAGAGTAATTCAATTATAGGATAGTAGAGGCTGAAGAGGCTACTCAGAGGATAAGAACACTTGCTGCTCTTGTAGAGGACCCCAGTCAGTTCTCAGCGCCCACATCAGGCAGCTCACAACTGATAAAAGAAACCTTTGGGTAAAAGAAGAAACATTTTGGCATAAATTTACCATTTTCACACACCATTATTCAATTAGCAGAAAACAGTACTAAGAAAATTTGAAATCTTGTAGTCAGTAGGCACAAGCAAAGCAAAACAAAACTAAGCCATAAGCACAAATGTTGGAAACTAGCTCAAGCATGGCTCTTCTTGTTCTTTGGAGTAATGAAGAAGACAAGAAATGAGCCCCAGAATTTTCTAAATGATCCAAATTAGCCAGTCTTCTAGAGAAAAATGAAGATTCTAATTCCAGAAAACCCCAAATAAGCAAATATTTTTAAGGAGGGCTCATATTAATTTTTGAAGATTATAAGAAATTATCACAAGTTTAATGGCTTAAAAATACAGAATTATTATCTGACAGTTTCTCGGGATTAGGAGTCTAAAATGCCAGCTGGGTCCCCTGCTGAGGGTCTCACGTGGCTTGGCTCAAGTCCAGCTGTTGGCTGGGATGGATTCGCATCTGGACCCCACTGTCTTCTAAATTTCAAGTTGTCAGTGGAACTAAGTTCCTTGAGGCCACACAACTTGGGTTCTCAGTTTCTAGAAGCCATCAGTCTCCTAAGGAGTTCATGAGTGTTTCCTTCTCCAAGACCAGTAGAAGCAGGGCTCTCTTTTAACAGTATTGCCTGATAAAGTCAGGCTCATATTTAAAACCTTTTTTCCATATAATGCAATAAAACCACAGGAATGGGATCATATGAGGGGTGCCCTTCCTAACCTCCATCAAAAGAAGAAGCTCATACAAGGGCGTGGGTCATTGTGGGTACCGTAGGTCTCTTCTAAGGAATTTTCTACCTACCAACGTTCACTGTGCTCCTTAAATGCAAACCTCCTGACTTCTCCATCATTTCAAAAGCATGTTAATCTGTCACAGAAAGATCTAAGTGCTTCCCCTACACCCCACCCTTTCTCTGGTTTCCACATCTCACCCTTCAGTAGTTCCTGGCCCTGAGCGTATATACTCCTGTGTCTCTTCCTAAAATGACATCCATCTTCCCTAAATGCCTCCATTTTCCAGAATTTCCACACATCATTTTGCAATATTAACTTGCTCTGTTCAGTCCTCATGTGTTTGAGAAGAGTGGAAATTGCATGGGTAGGGGTGGAGAAAGATGGATATTAAACCTGTATAAAATCTTCTCAGAATTCTGCATCTTATCAAACAGGACTCTAATTCCAGAAAATCAGAATGAGTATTCCATGTAATATTTCACAATCTAGATATGGTTGCCAATTAGTGATAGCAAGAGTTAATGTGATTCAGGCTTTTGAATATAACAGTGACAATTATTTCTTAGATTAAATCGTGATGCTGGAAGCTCAATCCATTTGAAGTAATGTTTCAGCTAATTGTTTATTTTCTTGTGCTTCAAAGTCTTTCATTTATGGAGCACATCTGCTATCAACATAAACTGCATCACATAGAGAAAAATTTCCCTCTCTTCTAAATAAATTGTATACAACAAAATATAAACCCATGAGTGAAATATGAAGCTCTGAATTCAAGATAGAGAAGAAGAAGAAGAAGAAGAAGAAGAAGAAGAAGAAGAAGAAGAAGAAGAAGAACAACAACAACAACAACAACAACAACAACAATATTAGGAATACAGAAGGCTATGATTGCCTTTGCAATATTTGTTTCTTAGGATGCTTGGTGAAGACAAGTATGTTCTATATATTGTTCAGTTGTATAAGAGTTCTACAAGTATTCCTTCCAGAACAATTGGTGAAAATTTTATTTTAAAAAGTTACACTCTAAAAGAAGTCTTAAGTCTTTTTGGAACAATAATAATCTATATTATTTGAACATCAACCCACTTCCTTCTCCTTCTCCTTCTCTTGGGGTCAAAAACATGTGAGCAACTCTTCTTCCAGGTTCCAGTCAAGGCAGAGCAGAATGACCACATTGTATGTAAATCAGGTGGAAAGTGATCAAGGAAGATACTGAAATCAAATGTAGGCCTCCACACACATGCATATGTATGTACACATGTGTCGGACCACCTGTAAACATATATGCACACATGCACATCACATATACAAATGCAAAAAAAGAAAGAAAATAATTCCACTGCAATTCTATCAAAAAGAATAAAAGAATACATGTAATAAACTTAACAAAGGAAATGCAAAACTTATACTCTGAAAAATAAACCATTTTTAAAAAAAATAAAAAAAAAAAAAAAAAAAAGAAAAGAAAAAAAAAATAAAAGAAAAAAAAAAATAAAAAAAATAAAAAAAAAAAAACCAAATAAAAAAAAAAAAAAATTAAAAAAAAAAATACAAAAAAAAACAAAAAAAAAAAAAAAAAAAAAAAAAATAACAAAAAAAAGAAAAAAAAAAAAAAAAAAAAATTAAAGGGAAAGAAAAAAAGAAAAAGGAATTAAAAAAACAAAAAAATATAAAAAAGAAAAAGGATTAAATACAAAAAAAAAAAAAAAAAAACAAGAACAAAATTTACAAACCCCAAATCTGGCCTCCATAAGCACTGCACCACATGGACACACTTACAAACATGCAGGTAGTTCACTCATATAAAAAAATATTTCTATAGTCAAAGAGATTTTGAAAAATAAGTTAAGCCTATAAGTACTGCAATTTTAGACTTTTCATAACTTGTTTAAATGTGGAAGCATTTTTTGAACATGCATTAACATATCAAGGGCCATCAGTCTTTTCCCACACATATTTTGAGAAATGTTATGTTAGGGAAGTGAATTCACTCTGTTGCCATATCTATTCTTGCTTCCCCAGAAAACTGTGAGGTCACAAATACCACAGGCATAAGCACTCATATCTTTTCCTTTTTAATAAAAGCATCATTGAATGCATTCAACTTATGAATACCTCTCAGCAATTTTACTGAAAAACCTCACAAACACTATTAGAAACACATGCATACTCCTTTTAAGTGATAATGCAAAAAAAAATAGGCTTTCATCAACTTAGAAAGGATATGTGTCACTGCTAGTGAACAATGAATGCTGCCTTTTATTATTCCTGAGTTCAAGCACTTACAAATTGCCTAATAACTAACTATCAAGGAAGTAATTAATGTACCAACACTGCTCATATTGATGTAATCAACAAAACCTGAAGAATGGGCTAGATTTACATCAAAACACTTGAATCATTCAATGAGTTAAGTAGCTAGTACATAAAGAGAAATATAAGAGAATATTTAGAGTAAGGGAGATGCTAAAATAGTATCTAAAATGGGCAAAATTAAATTATGTTTAAAGATACACCAGGGATATTACACGCAGATTAAAATGTTAAAATTTGAACAGGGAACATAAGGGTTGTGATTAGGATAGGGATTGTAACAGGCAATACAGAGAGCAGCAGCAAAACCCTACACTTTATCTTCATAATACTTTACCTTTTAATACTTCATTGTGCTATAATTATTTATCATATGTAATAAAATTGGTGAGCTATACTCATTTCATTGTCTTATGAATTGAAATGTTTTATTAAGAAGTGTGCATTTTATTAAGTGATGCATTTCCCCATTGCACATCTGGAATAAAAGCCAAGCCTTTGGAAAAGCAGATTAATCTCAGCATTCTTTCCCTTCATAGAGGACAACTTTTCACATTGTCACATTAAAGTACACGTTTCCAGATCGTCAGGGGCAGGTGCTTTCATGGCACTGCTGTCTCTCCTCTGACCTTTATATACAGCAAAATGAAGTCTGCATGTGGTGATGTCACACACAATTATATTTTTAAACCTTTCTAGATAGTTCTTTATAGAAGCCATAAAATTTATGGCAAAGTTATTCATTTTATTCAGTGCAATAAGAATTCCATAATATGTTCATCATGAAGTATGCAATTCAATTTTATCTCATACAGTAATTAAATTGAGTTTCTAACACTGTGAGTAATTAGGTCCTGGGATTGGAAGGATAAGTGATTCAAAAGTTGATTGGAATTATTTAAAATATCACAAACACTTAAATATATTGCAAAATCACACAATTTAAAAAAAAATATAGACCTAGTATAAAATAAGTCTATTAACCTAAATATTATCATATGCACTTGAAAAGTGTTAAGTTAAAATACAAGTCCAAGTTCTCAATATAAAGCTTGTATTTAAAATGGACTTGAACTGCATAGGCATTGAAGAGAATTAAGATGTGCTGAACTATGAAACACATAATTGTTCATCTTCTAGAAAATTCTACACATGCTGGATGCAAGTAAATGCCATTATGATTAGATATCCATCTTCCAAATAAATTCAACCAACTATCTAGTCAGGTTCTTCACTTTAACAACTATGTCAGAGATAGAAACAGTTTAAAGAGGAAGAACTTAGGATTTCTTGGGATCAAGGTCTCAAAGTTTTCAGATCATAGTGGATAGGTTCCAGTACCTGCAGCCTAAGGTAGGCAAAATATGGTGGTGAGAATGTGGTGCAGCAAAGCTGCTCAGTTATTTGTGGCCAGGAAACAGGAAATGGTCAGGGAAAAATATAGCCCCAAATGGCACACCCCAGTGATATACTTCCTCTGGTGAGGCCCCAGGACTGAAGTTTCCAGATCTCTCAAAACATAACTTTATCAGTTGTCAATAAAGATTTCAAGTGGCTGGAAAGATGGCTCAGCAGTTAAAAGCACTGGTTCTTCTTGCAGAGAACCCAGGTTTGGTTCTAAATACCCACATGGCAGCTGACAACCATCTGTGATTCAGTTTGAGGGGATCAAGTGCCCTCTTCTGACCTCTCAGGGACACCAGGTACACTTACATACATGTAGGTAAAAAACTCATATGCATACAATAAAAATGAAATTTTAAAAATTTCAATACATAAGTCCATGGGATACTTTTTTTGAGACAGGGTCTCCCTATTGCCCCAGCTATCCTGAAACTCACTCTGTAGACCAGGCTGGACTTGAACTCACAGAGATCCCCCTGCCTCTGAATTCCGAGTGCTAGGATTAAAGGCGTCACCACGCCCAGCAGGATACATTTTATATCTAAACCAAATTCAGAAATCGTTCTTTTGTATGGAATCAACAAAACCCAGTTATTAGTAGAGGAAGTCAAAATATACTGTTTTTAAAGATTTATTTATTTATATTTTCATGTGAGAATGTTTTGTCTCCATATATGTATATGTATCGCTTGCATGCAATACTTTCAGAGAACAGAGGAGGGTGTCAGAATCCCTGGAACTATAGTTACAAATGGTTGTGAGCCACCATATGTATCTGTACTGGGAATTAAACCCAGATCCTCTGCAAGAGCAGCGAGTGCTCTTAACTGTCATCTCTCCAGCCCCTTAAAGTTTACTCATAATAACAGATTAACTATGTAACTTAATCTTCCAATAATTTACAAACCAGAGGCAAAGGACAAACAAGAGCTAGGGAAAGGGATCAAAATATTATATAAAGACTGTAGTCCATGGAGTAGAGCATGGTGCTTGGAATAGGATGTAAGCATGTCACTCTGCCCCAGAATAAGAACACAATGAATAAAGACAATGGTTCCCCTTTACCTTATAATTCTAGTACCTAGCATCTGTTACAAAATAGTCTATATAAATCACAACACTAATACGTGTCATAGCTGAAGCTATGTCCTGGAAGGTAGATTTGGAAATAATTGCTAATTACCTTTGGAAAATGAACCACAGATAGTAAAAGTAGCAGCTTGCAAAAGCATACCTCCTCTGCTGCCTGTCACGAGGTGACTTTCCAATCAGCACCGTCAAGCAAAGACATTTATAATTACAGGCTTAGTTCCATAAAAAAGTTATTGTCTACTGCTTCTCAAAAAATTATTTAAGAGAGTTCTTTGATCCAGAATGTTTAAGAAGCAAATAACTACTCAGATTTCAATAGTTAGCAAAAACATTTATAGAAAAGAAAATGCAAGTAGAGAAATCCTACTTTGCCTTCCAAAAGTCCAATGCACGTCCTAAGAACATTTTTTTAAACTGAAAAAAAATACAAAGTGAAACTTTATTTGAAGAGACTGGGGGGATGTAAATCAACCAAGACACAAAGGTGAGACGCTTATTAATAGAGACTCCATTTTCTTCCTGCTATTTCTTCTCTCAGGACATTTGCCAATTCTCAGAAAAATGCATCACACCTGGAAGAAAAACACAGGCTGGCAGAGAAGTCATTAGAGCTCAGGGTTGGGGGTCCTAAGGTGGCCAGAGTGTGAAGAGAAAAACAAGCACAGGAAAAGTGCAGCCAATCCTGAACACAGCTGTCCCTCAAGCCATTTGCAGAGTAAGCACCACAGGGCAAAAGGCAGAGCCAAAACAACTACAAACTATAGAGAGGTTTTGAAATTTTCAAAGTATTGGAAGCCCAAAAATAGAGCTCAGGGTTTATTACGGAAAGGAATCCTGGGAATATCCAAATTCTTAGGTAGAATTGTGATGAGATTTATCAGAGAAGTCAGTCAGGGTAGAGCCTTATAGATTGCAAAAACACCTCAAATCATCTTGGGTTCTTATAGTCTGTCCATCCTCTCTGTGGGGTGAAAACCCATCCACAGCCTATAGAGCAAGAAATGTCCCTCCTTCACCCTGTAGATAATACAACCAGATGTACAGTTGACCCAAACACTAGGCCCATTTCCCATTAAATTTCAAATAGTTGTAATTATGAACATGTACAAGAAAATAAATAACAACATAAGCCAGAGAAACAAGACTAAAATTTAAAATTTAGCAAATTTAACAGAAGACATGTTTCAATTCAAGAAAGATGTGATCTGAGATATAGGAACTAGGTCAGTAGAAAATACTGAAACTCTAGTGTGGCCTTAAACGTCCAAAAGGAAAGTATAAGCAGAAATAAATAATAGTAAGGCCTGAGAAATTGTACTTCAGGTATAAAACTTGAGATCTTAGTAAAAGGACAAAAAGAAAAAAAAAAGCCACAGTTGTTTTGCCTGTCTTACTGGCAAGTGCAGCTACTACCTAGAGGCTGCCACTGCTTTTGCCATCCTTCAAAGACACGGGAAGGGAAGACCCCAGTGTGGAGCACAAGGGCAAGATTGATGGTTGTTTGGGCTTGCCAAGGAGGAGACTTCAAACAATTCCTTAAGGAAAACATGACATATTTCAGCCTAAAAAAGAAAAAAAAAGAAATTATAAGCTGAAGATTCTAAAACCTATGATGTCATAATCTTGATATATGTGTGCCATGCATATATGCATATTTTGGAGTGATACAAATTGGAAGGAACAACTGCAACAAAAAAGACTGGGTGAAAGAATTGACTGAAACAGTAAACTTTTGCTTCAAACACTAAACTACTACATTGAAAATTAAAAAAAATAAAAAGACTGAGAAAAAGATGAAAGACATGTATGGCAGAATGCATGAGCTCTGGTGGGGTGGGGGGCAAAGAAGGGGGGAAATGGGTCTAGACTTGACTAGAAATGTTGTATGAAATGCACAAAGCTTCAATAAAAATTGGCTTTAAAAAAAGAAAATATTGAGACTCAAGTGCAAAACAAAAAATTAAAAGTCAACAATAAAATATATGTGCAATATGACATAAGCTTTTTACCTTTTAAAAATACTTGTTGACCAGAGAAACTGTACCACAGACATAAAACTTGAGATCTTAGTTAAAAGACAAAAAGAAAAAATAGCGAGCACTGTTGTTTGGCCTGTCTTCAATTCTTACTGGCAAGTTCATCTACTCTGGCTGACACTGCTTTTGGCACTCCTCAAAGACATGAGACACAGCTTTTTAACCTTCTAATATGGACTGAAGACTCATGTTTCTCCAAGAATCCTCCAAACCTTCAATGTCAGATGCGGACTACTGAGATACCCAGCTTATGGACTAAACAGCTAAGGGGATGTCAGCCTTGTCAGAATATAGACTGCCATTGTTGGACTACCTGGGCTGTATCATGGAGGCCAGTGCAGGGGGATCAAGACAGGATGTGTGCTTACTGGACTTCCTTTGGGGGACCATGGGAGGGAAAGACCCCAATGTGGAGCACAAGCGCGGGATTGATGGTTGTTTGGGATTGCCAAGGAGGAAACTTCAAGCACTTCCTTAAGGAAAACATGACATCTTTTAGGAAAAAAAAAATTCTCCAATTCAAGTGATATATATATACTGAAGCAATGTAGGTTGGAGAGAACAACAGAAGACCTGGAAAAAATATTCTGGAAAGACTAAGAAAAAGATACAGGACATACATGTATGTATGATACAGGGACTCTGGTGGGGGGGGCACGGAAAGGGAAGTGACTCTAGATTAGATTTAGAAATGATGTATGACTTATGGAAAAAGTTTAATAACAATAAAAAATAAAATAAAAAACTCAAAAAAATAATGCATATTTGCACCTGGCATGGTGGGACATGCCTTTAATCCCAGCACTTGAGAGGCAGAGGCAGGCAATCTCTGTGAGTTCAAGGCCAGCCTGGTCTACATAGAGAGTTCCAGGACAGCTGGGGCTACAGAGAGACCCTGTCTCAAAAAGACAAAAAAAAAAAAAAAACTTATCTGCACTAATCTTTGACAATTTCATACGTGTCTAGAATATATTTTGGTCATTTTCACATACTCTCTCTTCACCTTTCCACTCATGCTAAATTCTGTCTTCCCAATGTTAATGCTTTTTATTTGCTTGTTTTTGTTGCTGTGACCCACTTAGTTTAATTAGGATTGCTTGTATGGGCATGAGTTAGGGTTATTTACTGGAGTGGTTATACCACTGAAGAGAATGACTTCCCCTTCTCCAGCAACCATTAGCTACTATAACTCTTCAGAGCTGTGTGGGACCTCATGAGACCCCACTGAATTTTGACCTCCCATGGCCCCTCAAATGAGGTGCAGTAAGCACGCATCCTGTCTTGATCCTCCTGTACTGGCCTCCATGATGCAGCCCAGGTAGTCCAACAATGGCACACTATACTCTGACGAGGCTGAAATCCCCTTAGTTGCTTAGACCACAAGCTGGGTATCTCAGTAGTCCCCATCTGGCATTGAAGGTTTGGAGGATTCGTGGAGAAACATGAGTCTTCAGTCCATAAGATTGGTTGCATGGGCATGAGTTAGGATTATTTGCTGGAGTGGTTATACCACTGAAGAGAATGGCTTCCCCTTCCCCAGCAACCATAACTCTCCAGATCTGGGTGGGACCTCATGAGCCCCCCACTGAATTTTGATGGGAGCCCCATCTTTTGCATCTCTTGCTTAGGTAACCTTATCTGCTGTGATCTTGTGAATGCAATGGTCATGTCATGTCTAAAACAGTTTCACAGCACTGCTCTCCATCCTCTGGCTTGTACATTCTTTCTTCCACCTCTTCTGCTTTGTTCTTTGAGCTCTGGAGGGGGTAATATGGACAGATGTACTGTTTAGTGCTGAGCACCTAGCAGTCATTCATTCTCAGCACTTTGACCAGTTATGAGTGTCTGCCTTAACTGTCCCCCACTGCAAACAGAAGCCTCTTTGACCAAGGCTGAAAAAAAGTAATTTATGGATATAAACATATTTAGTAGGCAGCTTCAACCCATGTCCATTTAGCAAAACAACAGTAGTAGGTTGTCTGCTCCACCCCAGACCCTATGACCTCTTCAACCATGAGCTTTTGACCAGTTTTATAGTATCAGGCAGGAATCCCCTCCTGTAGTGCAGGCCTCAAATAGGCTTATAGAGTAGTTGGTCGTCCCATAATAATCATGCCACTATTGCACAAACATAAAATCAAGATTGAAACAAGAGCATGTAGAAGTGGAACAAACAGAAGTCAAAGCGTTAGACAGTAGATATATACTCATTTCATTTATTGTAAATGGTTGGCATTATTTGATTATAGAACAAGATTTGATGACCAGACTCAGATTCAATATATGTTACTTTAAAAGACAAGAAGGCTAAAAATAGAAGAATGCATACTGTGGTGGTTTGAATGAGAGTGTCCCCCCATAGGCTTTAAGTATTCAGACTTTTGTCTCCAGTTGGTGGCACTGTTCTTGGAGGTCTTAGAAGGTGTGGCCGTGCTGGAGGAAGTACGTTATTGGGGGCGGGCTTAGTGAGTTTAACAAACCTTGCGGTCTCCAATCTCTCTCTGTACTTCCTGTGCTCATTGCGAGATGTGACCCTCGGCTTGCTGCTCCAGCCCCGGCCACCATGCTTCCTGCCACAATGGACTCTGATTCCCTGGAACTGTCAATCATAAGCTCAAATAAACTCTTCCTTTTATAAGTTCCCTTGTTCATGGTGGTTTTATCACGGCAACAGAAAAGTGACTAATGCACGCACAATGCAAATGCCAACTTAACAAAACGAAAAGAAAAACAGCATTAATAATGATAAAGGGACCAAAACATCAGGAAGACATAACAATTCTGAATTTCAAAGTATCTAATACAAATGATACCTTAGTAAAATTCAATAGAACTGAAAGCAGAAATGGATAAATCTACAAAGTGCCTATCAGACTGATAGAAGAAAGCAAACAGCGGCCATGATGAAATCCTTCTGAATGATAAGAGGTATTAACGACCTAATTAAGGTATTTCAAACACTGCACAACACCAACAATGCCAGTGTCCAAGTTTCATTTCCATTGCTGTGATAAGCAACAGAAAGCAACTTTGTGGAGAAAGGGTTGACTTGTCCATCATTTTGGAGAAATCAAGGCAAGAACTCATGTTTTTTTCCATGGTATTTGGAATACTTGGAATTGTTCACAGTATGCTAGCCCATTGAAAAAGTCACAAAATCAGAAGTAATTGAAATAATTCGAGATTAGTTGATAACCATGGAATTAGTTAAAATTGTGAGGAAAAAATTATATGTATCAATATATCAAATAATATCTTGTGGTTGTAGTTAATGCTCTGCTTAGCCAAAATAATTCAATAGTATCATGTGGAAAGGGTAAAAATTGTGCCTTTGGGATGTTTCAGCAGCCAAAAACACTTGCCAGAAAGGCCTAATGACCATGATTCGATACTTAGAACCCATGTAAAGGTGAAGGAAAGAACTGACTCCACAAAGTTGTCCTCTAACCTCACATACCTCATGGCACATGCATACTCACACACACACTCACACACACACACACATCATGGACATACAATAATAATAAATAAAATATAATTTTAAAAGGTTAAAAATCAATGATTCTAGTAACCATCTGCATGATTTTAAAAGGGAAATAATTTAACTCACAGGGCTTAAAAAAGGTAATAATGATAAAATTAGAAGTGAAAAATAACTATAATATGGATATAGAATAGGAAAAATTTGACAAAGTCTTTTTAGGAGGAAAGACTAACAAATTACTAGTTTAAGACTGGTGTAAAAGAAAATAAGAAATACACCAATTACCAATATAAGGAATGAAAAATGAGGGTGTCATTGCCTATCCATAAACACCAAAAGGACCATTAGAAGATACGTTGACACCTTCACTTACTAAATCTAAACATCTGCAACAAATGGTCAAATTACTTAAACATTAAGAGGCACCAAAACCTACACAAGAGGACACAGAAACCCCAGTTGACCTGCAGTTATTAAAGATCATATATGCGCAATGGAAAGTCTTTCTCTAATGAAAATTTCCAAATATTTAAAAACAATAGACTAAGAGAAACTCTGTAGGGAACATAATAGGAAAAACTGCTACCTGTTTCATCATATGAGGTGAGGATGATCTTAAACATAGAGATGACATTATGAAAAAGGAAAAACAGCATCATCTGTCTCAAGAATGCAAATATAAAAAGTAAAACAAAACCGGTAACAAGCTAGACAACAAATAGAAGATAGTACAGCTCCACAAAGCCTACAACTGACTGTTCAGTGGGAAAAAGCTGAAGGCTAGATGGATGTCCATTCTTACTAGTGCCACTCAACACAGTACTATAAATCTTTGCCAGAGCAATTAGGTAAGAGAAAGAAATAAAAGGCATCCAGCTAGGAAAGGAAAAGTGAAATGATCTCTGGTTGCTAGCTAAAGGTTGTAATACATAGAAAAACCCTAAAACACTACCACAAATTTTTCAGAACTAACAAACAGAGTACATTTATAGAACACAAAATCAATACCCCCAAATCAGTAGCATTTTTAGACAATAATGATGAACTATTTAAAAAGAAACCAAAAGAACAATCATATTTACAGGAAACTATAACAATAAATAAAATGTTGGGTAATAAACTATTTATGGAGGTAAAAGATTTGTTAAAAATTTTAAAATATTAATGAAGGAATTGAAGATAAAAATAAATGGTAAGATATCCTGTGTTTGGGGCTACAGAGCTGGCTCAGTGGTTAAAAACACATGCAGTTCTTTCAGAGGACCTGGATTCAATTCCCAGCACCCACAAAGAGGCTAACAACCATCAGTAACTAAAGTTTCAGGGGATCCAACATTCTCTTCTGGCCTCCATGGCACAGATGGTACACTTACACACATGCGGGCAAAAAACTCATACACGTAAACTAAATATAGTAAAATCATTTAAAAAACATATTATATGTTCATAAATCAAGAAAATTAACAAAAATTTCTACAACCAAAAATGATCTATAGGATCAATATAATTTCTATCAAAAGTACATCATTGCGGGGCTAGAGAGATGGCCTAGCGGTTAAGAGCGCCGACCGCTCTTACAGAGGACCCAGGTTCGATCCCCAGCACCCACATAGTGACCGAGTACTGTCTGAAACTCCAATTCCAGGAGAACTCCAGTTCCAGGGGAAACCGAGACCCTCTTCTGACCTCCGCGGCATTGCACGACACGGTGCACAAACTTGCATGCAGACAGTACATTGATACACATACAGAGATAAATAAATGCCGAGCGTGGTGGCGCATGCCTTTAATCCTAACACTTGGGAGGCAGAGGCACGCGGATCACTGTGAGTTCGAGGCCAGCCTGGTCTACAGAGTGAGTTCCAGGACAGCCAGAGCTACAGGGAGACCCTGTCTCAAAAAAGACCAAAAAAAAAAAGGATATCATTGCAAATAAAAATAGAAGAAAAATAAAAAGTTACATGGAACCATAAAACTCCAAATTGTCAAAGTAAACACTACTAAACTATTAGAGCTAGAGGCCAAAGGAATGGCTTGGAGGTTAAGAGAGTAGACGGCTCTTGGAGAAAATCAGCTCCTACTATCAGGTGGCTCACAATGCCTGCGACTCCAGCTCCAGGGAATCTGATGCCTTCTTCTGGCTTCTACAGGAACCCACACACATGTGGCATACAGACCACAGACCCACACACATGTGGGGCATTTCTAAGTCACATTTTGATGATATCTGAATAAGGAAACAGTCTGACTCAGTATTAGCTTTAAGGTCAAGAGTGGACCTGAACTGGTGAGGACCCATTCCTTCCAACATCTCATGGAACTAGCAAGTCAGGCTTCACTCATTCTTTTATTAAAACAGAATCTCCAGCATGAACTACTAGAAATTAGGATCTCTCCTTATCTTATAAGAACCATGCCTTTTCTTTTTTTTTTTAATTTTATTTATTTCTGTATGTGTATGAATGTACTGTCTGCATGCAAGTTTGTGCACCCGTGTCGTGCAATGCCGTGGAGGTCAGAAGAGGGTCTTGGATTCCCCTGGAGCTGGAGTTCTCCTGGAATTGGATTTTCAGACGGTTCTCGGCCGCCATGTGGGTGCTGGGGATCGAACCCGGGTCCTCTGTAAGAGCAGTCGGCGCTCTTAACCACTAGGCCATCTCTCCACCATGCCTTTTCATCAGTAGGCCTGCAATAACGCGCACACACGCGCACACGTGCACGCGCGCGCACACGTGCACGCGCGCACACACGCGCACACGTGCACGCGCGCACACACACACATACACATACACACACACACACACACACACACACTTCTCAAATACACTGCTTTCAGCACTTTGATATGTTAATCAAGCACATTCATATTCATTTACTGTCTTGGGCTTAGAATAAGGTGATGTTCTGAGGGATTAAGGTTGGGTGCCCACGTCACTAGAGGAGCAGATGGCTTAGTCAGCTTACTTACATTAACAGTAACTTTTTGGTTGCAAGGTTAGGTAAAAGTCACCAGTCCAGATTACGTCCATATTGTAAAAGTCATTACTACAAATATGTACATAAATAAAAATATAAATAAATCTTTAAAATAAGAAAAATCTTCAGAACATTACTTGATTTCTACTGTACTATAAAGCAGAAATAGTGAAATACTGTGGTATTGACATAAAAAGAGTTACACTGACCAATGAAGCAATATTGGGCCCAGAAATAAACCTGTGTCTGTATGCTCCATGGATTTTTGACAAAAATGATAGAATATACAATGGGAAAATGTCAGCCTCTTTATTAAATGGTATTTAGAAAATAGGAGAGCTACGTGGTAAAGAATCGTATTTGACTCAAACTACTCACATTACCTCACATGAAAACAAGAAACAACCAATTCAAAGTCGGCCGAATTCCAAGGTATACACTAAAACTAAAAAGTTACTAAGGGAAATCTTAGAAGAAAAACTACTTGACATTGGCTTAAACATTGACACATTTTATATTTAAATCCTAACGCTCAGATAACAAAATTGAAACAGGCAAAATGGTGTACATCAAAATAAAGAAAATAATTAGAAAGGTAAAGAGACAACTTGCAGACTGAGAGAAAATATTTGCAAACCAAACATCCAAACAGGATGTATCATCTAAAAGACATGAGAAATTCAGCTCAATAGTAAAATAAATCTATCCTAAAATGAGGAAAGAAAATGAATATACATTTAATAGAAAATATACAAAACCCAAACACATATTTGAAAAATGTTCCACATTACTAATTTTCAGGGAAAAGGTGAATTGAAGACAAAAAGAGAGTGGGGAGGTGGCTCAGTCAGTAAGTACATGCTATGCAATCCTAAGTACCTGAGTTTGATCCCCAGCACAACTTTGGGTACAACATCACATGTGTGAACAAAAGTTCCCAGAAAAATCCCACATCTTGGACTGAACTTCCTGAAAGGCTGACCAACTGATTAGCACTTCAACAACTGTGGAGAGTTGGAGTGTTGATGATCCAGAGTCTATTTACAATTTACTTTGGGCCATTCTTAGCCCTAAATAGCCATTCCTCCCCCTCCTCTCCTTCTGACTTAACATCTTGTGACTAACAGGCAAAAAACTTTTAGGAATGTGTTAACTTAACAAAGTTCTAGTCCCCACCAACCAAAAAGCTAAGAATGGCTTCAGATAACAGAGGTCTATCGCTGAGATTTCTCTTTTGCTGTGTCTGTCTACAAACTATTTACACCAATGTATTTGGAAACTGTTTTGAATTATGATTTTTTTGTGGTTGTTGTTGTTTTGTTTACTATAAAAACTTCATAAAACTTCTTTCATGTTGGAATATGGAATTTGAGGTAACCTGAATCTTTATTGCCAGACCATGGCCACTCCTATTTGGCTTCTTTGAGATGAAAGTTGTGTGTATACACTGAAACATACAATCCCAGCACCAAGGAGACAAAGACAAGAGGCTCCTTCGCACTCACTGGCCATCCAATCCAGTCAAATCACCAAGCTCCAGGTTCAGTAAAAGGCCCTGTCTCAAAGAACAAAGTGGAGAACAATTGATGAAATACTTAATCTTTGGCTTTCACATGAACCTTCTCATACATGTACACACACATACAGACATGTGTATACACCCTCCCCCACACACACACAAATAAGATATCACCTGAAGACAAAGATAAATGTTGTTAGTGAAATGTTAATTAATATAATAATTATAGAAAATTGTATGGAGGATCTGAATGTATAGCATACCCCACTAATCCCAGCATTGTGGAGGTAGGGGCAGGAAGATAAGAAGTCTGAGATCACTCTCAGCTACATAGCAAGCTTGAGCCCAGTATAGTCTACATGAAACCTCTGTCCTTGAAAAAAAAAATGTACAGAGGTTTCTCAAAAAATATAAAAATAGGGGGGCTGGAGAGATGGCTCAGCAGTTAAGAGCACCAACTGCTCTTGCAGAGGACCCAGGTTTGAGTCCCAGCACCTACATGGTGGCTAAGAACCATCTTTAACTCCAATTCCAGGGGAATCCAACACCCTCTTCTGACCTCTGCAGCACTGCATGACACGGGTGCACCAACCTACATTCAGACAATATACATTCATACACATAAAAATAATAAGAAAAAATAAAAAATAAAATAGAATCACCTAAGTGTTCTTCAGAAGTTATGATCAAAACACGTATTTGCAGTAATTTATTTATTAATTAACTTTGACTTAATTATTGTATGCTGTATGCATAAATCACATCATTTTGTACTCCATAAGTATATACAATGAATTTGAAACAACCATAGGTTCTCTACATACAGAACAGTTTTTTTTTTAATTTCTATTACTATGGCATAGTTATCCTTAGCAAAATTCACAACCACATTTTAACATTCACAATGATTGACATCTTCATTACCAATCTGCAAAACTTATGGATAAAGAGAAACACAAAACCCTCAGGTTCTACAAAATAAAAATTTCTAGGCCTATGTACATTAATAATAAAAACATTTCTTTCAGTTAAAAGAAAGTATAAAGGCATAGAAGTGAAATTTTATTTTCTAAATAGCCAGGAATGAAAGAAAAGTTAACAGAACTTAACAGAAGGGTGCTGTTCCTTTCTATCTTCCCCAGTCCCCCCTTTGTACAGTCACAACTTATGTCAGTAGCTTTAGTAATGACTTTTTCTTTCTTTTTTTTTTTTTTTGGTCTTTTTGAGACAGGGTCCCCCTGTAGCTCTGGCTGTCTGGGAACTCACTCTGTAGACCCGGCTGGCCTTGAACTCCAGAGATCCTCCTGCCTCTGCTTCCCAAGTGCTAGGATTAAAGGCGTGCGCCACCACGCCTCAACTGAAGTTTAATTCCATGGAGAGTATGCACTACATCCAGCAAAGAACTTTTTCCTTAAAATAGTCAAGATTTTTTGTCCACTTAGTAGATAATATTTGGTTCCAATTAAATTCTCATAGCTTCTCTTTTGCAGAATGCTGTTGGATAAGTGTTGATATGCTATGGGGCTCTTTCCTTCCATTGGTGGCCTGGCTACTGGGTATCCTGCCTGTCCACAGGCCTACTGAGGTGCTGAGGTGCTGTTTGCCTTCTGCACAGTCAACAGGCTGGGTGACTGCCCCTGGGCAGGGCTTAGGAAACTGGCTATGGGGGGCAGCCTGGGTAGCGGGAACACACCCTCTGGTAAGAGTGAGCTGATAGTGACCACTTCTTCATACCTGGGGAGGTCAAAGCACCTTCTGTTGTTGGTCCCAGGATGTTCTGTGTCTAGGGCCACCACGCTGGGCTCAGGTCTTTTGGGAAGGGGCTCTTTGAACTGGCTGTGGTACTGTTCGCATTCTGATGGCAGAAATAGTCTCTTCCTTGTGGAGCCCACAAGTGCTCAACCTTCAGGGGTACCTGATGCCGTTACTGCTGCTGAGGGGAGACCGAGAAGAGGCTGTTATCAGAGGCTTCAGCTTCTGCTCTAGTCGCTTCATCTCATCCACAGCAGCAGACATGCTGACTTTGGGCAACAGCTCCAGCTGCTGCTGCCCGGTGGCCCTGAGGCCCCCTGCACAGGGTTGTGGCCTGTATGACTTAAGGTTACAGGGGGCTAAAGTACTGGAGTCAGATCCCGAAGATTGGGGGGCTTTGATTGGTACCTTCTCTGGTGGTTGGTGGGGACTTTGGTGTTGGGAAGGCAGCCTTGGCCTGGAGCTTCTTCCAGCCTACCAGGGTTGGCATGTCTTCTCCCAGCAGGGCAGGAGGACTGCTGGCATGCTGGCTCCTCAGCTCAGACTTGCTCTTGCAGTTCTTCAGCATTTCAGGGATGAACTTGTGATGCAATCTCTTGTGCATTATCAGAACTTCCCAGTAAAATACCTTAAAGGTACAAAAGGGGCAGGTGATAGTTGGGATGTGACTCATTTTCAGAGAGATGGAGGGACATGTTTGAAGAGTTCCAAGGGGCAGATTCAAAGGTCTATCCTGGTAGTCAGTGCTGGGCTTGTACTTGGCAGTCCTCCCTCTCCATGCCAACTCTATGACCACAGTCTGTCACCAAGGGCAGGAACCTGGAGGCAGGAACTGAACCACAGCCCATAGAGGAACACTGCTTCCTGGCTTGCTCTTCTACAGTGCACTTTTAAAACATATGTAGAGCTCCTAATTATTAGTATGAGATAAAATATTAATTTACAAGGATATGGAAAGAAGTAAGCATATCATAATTCACAAATAATTGATTTTAAATCCAAAAGTATTCACAACCAGGAAATAATAGGCAAATTCGTAGATACAAATTGATATAACATCAATCTGAAAGTAAAAATTTAAAAGATATACTATAATGGCACCCAAACCCCATATGTCATATCTAGGGAAAAATGAATACAACATAAATACAAAAACTGGAACACAGATTATACAACATTTTTGAAAGAAATTAATATTGACAGAAATGTATGAATCATTTATCAGAAACTTCAGCATGCCTATGTTAAATATCGCATTTCTGTCAGGATATAATTTCATATACACTAGTGAGATGATTCTGAGATTTAAGTAGATGTCCATAAGCCAAAGATGGCTGGAAACCACTTTGAAGCAAGTACTGTATGTTGGACACTACTTTTTCTGCCTGACATTGTATTTCTCTCTGTTAGAGAGATGCTGTCCTCAGCTCCTGGGTCTGGCACAGGGATATAACAGCAGCTAAGGTTTAAAACCAGGTGTGCTAATTTATGCATGGACTCATTCAGACTCTGCTAACTCAGTTTAGGAAACATGTTGTACAAAAGTAAACAGACAAATGAAACCTTTCAGGTTTTGTAAAAACCTAGTATGTTCTCAATAGATGGTTACAGATTTGGTCAAGTGTTAGTCCTGTTGTTTAAGAGCTACATAATTGGATCCAGTGATTAAATCTTCCAAGGTTTCCATTTCCTCAACAGCAAAAATGAAATTTCTTATTGTTCCCTGGAAGAGTTGTTTTGAGGGAAGAATGTTTAGAAGATTTTCAGTATAAGTTTTTGGCAACTCGAAGATATTCAATGTTAGTTTTGTTTCTTCTCACTTCAGGTTGACATGATAACCTTGCAAAAATTGTTGAAAATTATAAATTAAATATCACTTCGTTACCAGGGTGGGTGGAATTAAACTCATACTTCCAAGTTGGATGGAAAAAAATGAAAATATCTCAGATTCATTTTCCTATATTACAAAGTCTGCCAAGTAGTTTTTGAAGATTTAAGGAAAAATGTATTAAAGTTTTGTACATTTTGATTCAGAGTCTTTGGATCTCAGATGATGTAATACTTAAGAGATAACTAAATCTTGAACCGACATGCAAAAAGTTAGGGGTTTGACACCATCGCTGATCAACTGACGACGGCCTCATGAAAGGAGATAAGATCAAGTCTCAGCTTACTAGAAAAAGCAGCAGCATCTGCTGTGCTGTGGGAGGCAGGGACAGCAGCCAGCACGCGTGTTCTGACAACCCTACCCTGCTGGGTAGTTGCAGTATTCAGAGCATAAGAGTCCTCTTAATTTAAAAATACATGGTAGAAAAGTCATTCCCTAAATGCACACTGAACAACAAAGTATATGAGCATCAGAGGTACGTTTAATATTATTTCTATTTTATTTATTTATCTATCTATCTATTTATTTATTTATTTTGTTTGTTTGTTTGTTTGTTCACTTTTAGTCTTTTTGAGACAGAGTCTCCCTCCAGCCCCAGCTGGCCTGGAACTCTCTATGTAGACCAGGCTGGCCTTGAACTCACCTGCTTCTGCCTCCTGAGTGCTGGGATTTAAGGCATGCACCACCATACCTGGAAGATTATTTGTATTTTGTCAATGAAATAAATTCACTCACATTTAATTGAAAATACTTTATATTTTCAATTTTTTAGTCATGTTCTTTATACAAATTTCTGTCAATTTGTGGTGTCTATCATATTTGAGACTGTTTGTAAAAACAAAGATATATGCTTACCCTAGGTCTTAGAAAAATTACTCTATGTAATTTTCTCAGAATTAAGAGAAGTCATATACATGAATCAATTCATAACTTTGTAAGCTTGGGGTGGTGGCATTTACTTTTAATCCAAGTACTCAGGAGGCAAAGGAAGGTCTGTGAATTTGAGACCAGCCTGGTCTGCAGAGAGTTCCAGACCAACCAGATCTACACAGTAAGGTCCTTTCTCAAAAGAATTACATCATAACATATAAATATGGGTAAATATTGCATGTCAATCAAAACATTTTGAAGCTGTGGAATTTTCTTTTTTTCTTAATTTTTATTGAGCTTTTGTACATTTCATACGACATTTTTAATCAAATTTAGACCTGTTCCCCCATCCATACCCCCCTCACCAGAATTCATGTATTCTGCCATACATGTTAAGTCCCATCTTGCATCTTTTTCTCAGTCTTTTTTTTTTTAACTTTTTTGATATAGAAGTTGACAGTTTTGGTCAGTTCTTTGAACAAGTCTTTTGTTGTTGTCGTTGTTATTGTTGTTCCCTTTAATTTTATATTACTCCAAAATATACATATATATATATATATATGTATTCCATACATATACCAAAATTACAAACTCTGAAAATAAACTCTAAGTTAATTCTAAAACAAGTTTAGAATGGAACTCTTCACCAGTGACCCATCTGACAAAGTTTCAACATCCAGAAGTCACTTTTTTATGCTTAGGAGTTCACATTTTTCTTTTAATTTTATATTACTCTAAAATGAATATATACCTGCACCCATATATATTAATTACCATGCTTGAAAGTAAATGGTAAGTTAATTCTAGGGCTCATTAAGAAATTCACATTATAACATCACAGTTGCTTTCAGATAGAAATATAACAATATAACAAAGAAATATAACAATAACATTACTCAGCTTTTCTTAAAATTGAAGGATTTGGTACTAGGATCCAAAAATGAGGGAATCCAGTTGGAACCAACCCAAATGCCCCTCAACTGACAAGTGGATAACAAAAATGTGGTACAATGGAGTTCTATGCAGTGGTAAAGAAAGATGACATCATGAGATTTTCAGGTAAATGGATGAAACTCAAAGCCGTTATGCTAAGTGAAGTAGCACAGTCGCCAAAAGCTGTGGAATTTTCTAAGGGGCATCTAACAAGGTGAGAATGTTGTTAATGAGTCAGTGGAGCAACTGTAACTAACAATATTATGATTTGTATTTGTTTCAAAATGAGTTGGTCACATGTGACAGAAAATGTAGAAAATAAATATTACATCTAGCTTTTTTTTTTTTTTTCTGACAGGGTCTCGCTAGTCATAGCCCACCCAGGACATAGTCCAGGTTGACCTCCATCTCTCAGGGATCTGCCTGCCTCTACCTCCCACGCCTAGGATCAAAGGTGAGTGCCACCACGCCCAGCTACTTCTAGCTTTTAATTAATTATAGAATGCAAGTACTTAAGTCTTCTAATTTCCTTTTTACCAAAAATAAATAGTTCCTCTCCATTCAGGGTATTTACATCCTTAAAAGAAAACCACATGATTTTTTTCAACTTTTTTTGCATGTGTATGTGTGTGCATGTTTACATGTATGTGAGTTTGTGGGGGGTGTATATGTGTGCTCATGGAGAAGGCACAGGTTGATATCCTGTTTCTTCCTTCATGTCCCTCCACCTATCTATTGGGGGAGGGTCTCAGTTGAACCAAGCTCATTGACTAGGCTAAACTAGCCATCCCACTTTCTTTTCCTGCTTCTTGAATGCTGGGATGGATGACAAGTGAGCTAACATGCTCACCTGGCATTTACATGGATGTCAGGGTTTCAAACTCTGGTCCTCATGCTTGTGCAGCAAGCACTTTTTCCACTGAGCCATCTCCCAGCCCCTGAGGCAGAAGTCCTTAAGCATCCCTCCGCATGATGATCTCTTACCCGTTAGCCTACCTTGAAGTTAGAATGCTGAACGCTGCCAAGGCTGAGAAGCCACACCTGTGGAGAATAATTCTCCCAGGGCTATTAGCCAATGAGCACTTCAGTAGTTCATGTCAAGCATCCACAAATCCTCTGATTGCTGAGGGCTGGGGTGATTCCACCTCTACTCTTATTTCCTTTTAATCATCCTTTTCCTTGCCTACATGAGAAAACCTAATTTTTAAGTGAAAGACAAGAATTAGTTCTGGGATAATTTTACCAGTAAAAGCACCTATCATTCACAGGAACAATATTTGACCTAGTAGAATTCTTGGTGATCTTATTCGGTTATAATTTCATTTTAACACAGCCTACTATATCATCTTAGATTATAACTTCCCTGTCTAGGTTTGTTGTACTGACTTTTTTAAATGTATTAGCACTGTTTCAAGACCTCTGCACAGAGATTCTAACTTGAAAAGTTTATTAGCCAGTAGTTTCTCTTTTTCTTAAAGTAATGAATCATTTATAAGATGAACACTCCTTGTTATTGAATGTTAATCCAGAGGACTGCCAGGTGTACATTTGTTTATTTGTATGCAAGGCCCTGTCAGAGTTATGAAAGATGCACGTGTGAGCAGGGGAAAGTCCCTGCCTTCGGAAGTCCCTAAAGTGTCATCAAATTGTATTATAAGTTCAACAGCATCTTGCTGGGAATTTGAAATGAATGGGATATTTTACAAGAATGAATGAGACAACTGGTGACAGTCTCCAACATGAGAAGAACATGCGTGTGACTTTCTCTGCTGGAAAGTCTTCTAAGGCCATGGTCTGGGACAGTTTTTTCCAATGCAAGGCTTAACCCAGATAAAATATTCCTGAAAGATGAAAACACACACACACACACACACACACACACACACACACACCTACCTAAGGAGTCTATTGCTGTGGGAAAATGCTTACAGTAGTTTTCTCCTCAATAAAGTATAAGTCTTGGAGATGTTAGCCAGTACCAAAGAATGTTGGGGAAACAATTAATTTGGAAATAGCTTAATAAATGCCAACTGAATAACAATAAAAGTGTTAAGGCGGGGCTGGAGAGATAGCCTAGCTGTTAAGAGCACCGACTGCTCTTGCAGAGGACCCGGGTTCGATCCCCAGCACCCACATGGCGGCTGAGAACCGTCTGTAACTCCAATTCCAGGAGAACTCCAGTTCCAGGGGAATCTGAGACCCTCTTCTGACCGCGGCACTGCACGACACGGGTGCACAAACCTACATGCAGACAGTACATTCATACACATTCAAAAAATAAATAAAATTTTAAAAAAGTGTTAAGGCAAAGTTGACTGAAATTAATTTACTAATTTTCATTATAAGTTGAAAAAATTGTCTATAGTTTATTGTGACAACTGCCTGGGTACATTGTATAAACTATAACCAAAATCAGTGGGGCAAAACAAAGTTGGAACCCTCAAAAGTTTTTTTGGACTGGTTTTAGTGTTAAATTAACTCTTTTAAAATATTTTACTTTTTTTTAAAATTTATTTTTGTCTTTTCGAGACAGGGTTTCCTTGTAGCCCCAGCTGTCCTGGAACTCACTCTGTAGATCAGGCTGGCCTTGAACTCACAAAGATCCACCTGCCTCTGCCTCCCGAGTACTAGGATTAAAGGGGTGCACCACCACTACTGGCTCTAAAATATTTTACTATTTTTTAATTTTATGTATATGTGTATATTGCCTGCATGAACATTAAGTGCACCCATGCCATGCAATGCCCACATAGGTCAGAAGAGGGCACTGAATTCCCTGGAACTGAAATTCCTGGCAGTTTTTAGCCACCATGTGGGAACTGAGAATCAAACCTGGGTCCTCTGCAAGAGCATCTAGTGCTCTGAACTGCTGGGCCATCTCTCCAGCCCCCAGTCTACTCTTTAAAAAGAAATAAATAAAACACAAGTTCTTCCCTTCCCAGTGCCATTCAGTCCGGCTAAAAACATCTCTCAAATTCTTCCTCAATACTGTTTAAAAGGAACTGATAAAATTATACTTGATTCTTCCTTTCATTAGCATTCATATTATCTGAAAACATTTTCTCATTTTAATCTCATTACTATAATATACAGCCCACCAGGAGTTGTATGATCTGAATTTCAGTCTTTATTGTAAAGCCTGAGTTTAACTAGATTAAATTCTATTGTATTCTTGAAAGACCTAAATAGCCCAATTATATTAATATACTCATTTTTTTCCTTGCTCTTCTCTCTTCCTCTCTGCCTCTCTCTCTTTCTCTTTCTCTCTCTGTAAATGTTTATATAACCTACATATTCTTTCTTAAATTTAATGATTAACTCTAACTCCTTTCACTTTAAGAAAACCATTTAAACATAAACGAGAAAATAGTTTAATATTTCCAAGCATTATGTGTATAGATATAATAAATTTTGTTAAGTGTATGATGGAAGTAATCATTTTGTAGAATCATTCCTCTTTTATAACTTAAATTTATTTGAAAATTTAATACATGACTACCTCATTTAATTCAGTTTCACCCTTCCACTACTCTCCCACATTCCTCCAAATACCTCTCATTTCCATGATATCTTCTTTAATCATTATATATATATATATATATATATATACATATATATGCAGCCTGCTTGGTCCATTTGGTGTTCCTAGAGGTACATGTGTTATGAATGACCACTTCATACTGGATGACCTATCATGGAGCTCATTTCTGGAGAGAAATGGTTTTCCTTCTCTCGGCAGCCATTGATTGCCTGTACCACTTCATCTAGATCCGAGGTCTTGTGGAACTTCTCCCATATGCACTGGCATGGCAACTGGTATGGTCATTGTGCAAGTCTTGTTTAGGTAATCACACTGTTGAGATTTCGTGGGTGCAGCTTCCCTGTCTTATCTGGAAGACACTATCTAGCAGCAGAAATCCTGGTCTTCTTTCTGCCCCATCTTCCATGATGTTTTCTGAGCTTCATTTTGGATATATCCATTGAGGCTGGGTACCACACAATCTCTTATGCTCTGCATTTAGACCAGACTGTGGATCTCTGTGATAATCCTGATCCAGTGCAAAAAGAAGCTTATATAGGCATAGTAAGGATAAGAATTTATAATACAGTCAGAAATTATATTGAGAAATGTTTTAGGGAGAACTTTAGGTTAAGCTATCATCTAGAGTCTGTGACATCTCCAGCCACAACTGTTTGGCTAGATTCACAATACCAGGCTTGGATTCTTTCCTGTTGGGAGGTCCTTAAGTCCAATTGGACATTGGTGGTTAGCCCCAAGATAAAAGTGCCATGATTGCACCATTAGGGATATCTCACTCAACTCCAAATGGATCAAAAAGCTCAGTGTGAGTCCTGAAATGCTGAAACTGCTGAAGGAAAGCATAGACAGTACCTTACACGATGTACCCAGAGGAAGGAATTTTCTGAACAGGACTTCATTCAATCAGAAATTATGGTCAGAAACTTACAAATAAAACCTCATAAGCCAGCGGGGCATGGTGGTGCATGCCTTTGATCCTAGCACTCGGGAGGCAGAGGCAGGCGGATCTCTGTGAGTTCAAAGCAAGCCTGGTCTACAGAGTGAGTTCCAGGACAGCTGGGGTTACAGGGAGACCCTGTCTCGAAAAGACCAAAAAAAAAAAAAAGACCAACCTCATAAACCTAAAACACTTAAAAACTGTAGGCTAACAAAAACCTCAAGGTCAGGAAAAAGAAATCTCCCTTTGAGTTGTTAGTCAAGGCAGTCAAAGAAATTAGCAAAACAATGTAAGCTATTGCCCATGCTTTGGGCTGCCTCCCAGAACTTGAAGATAAGACTCTATTGCTGAAGATACTACCTACTTCAGACCCAGGATTGGAGGAGTTGAGCTGGAACTAACCTGGAAGCCTCTTCCCTGAGGGCCACATCTCACAGGAAAAAGCAATGGAAGATGCATTGAATTTGTGTTATTGGACATAAAGGACAATTTCCCATGAATTGTGCCTACCTGAACAACAGAAATGTACAGAATTTCAATATAAAAAAAGAGAGTAGTGTCTAGACACAGTCCTTGCTTCTGATGAGATAGATTTACTGTTGGGGAAACATTAGTTAAGGCTATGAGAGACTGAAGCTGTTGAACTACAGCAGGAAATGAAAATGCATATTGAGTCCTCTGAAGGAAGGCAGGGGTTTGGCTCTTTTCTCCAAAGCAGGAGCTAGCCTCCCAACAATGACCCTAAGTTTCCCTAGCTCAGTAACTCTACTGCAGGCATGTTTATGAACAAAGTCTGTTATTTATGGACAAAAGTTATTGGCCACATGGAAAATGTACAATTTTACCTGGCTGTTTTTAGTGAATAGATCAAAAAAATTAAGTCACAAGGGCTGGAAATTTTTCTGGCAAAGGAAGAATTAAGCACAGTGAATTCCTTTCACTCCATTGAGTTTTTCCTTTCCTTCTATTTTTTCCCTTCCTTCCTTCCTTCCTTTCTTCCTTCCTTCCTTTCTTTCTTTCTTTTCTTTCTCCCTTCTTCCCTCCCTCCTTTCATTCCCCTTTCTCCTTCTTCCTTTTTTCTCTCCTCATCTTCCCTTTGTCCTAAGTAATAATAAAGGCAAATAAAACATCATCAGAATCCAATTAAAATGTGTGACTTCTACATAGTAGAATACAGTAATCTCTGCAAAGCTCTCAATTATTATCCTGCCTCTTGATAGAGTCCTTTGAGACCTACAAATCATTGATTCCATCTGGTTTATTGCCATTGGTGCTGCTTGAGTGTTTACTTTCTGAAGGCAGGTGTAAATAAAGCTGTTACTATCTAGAAAAGATACAAAGTAAGGTTATAAACTCATGGTTTAATTTTCCTTTCCCAGATGCCACCCCAGTCATAGAAGTGTATATAGAAAAATCTGTTACGGTGATCAGCTGAGAGGAAAATTACCAGGCTTCAAGAGTAATCAACTATTATAAAACAGTCTTTCTCAATGGCAAAGAAAAGTAACTCTATAATTCTCTCTGTATTTTTTTCTTTTTTATGAGGACATACAGGTAGATAAAGTTGCCTGTATAGAAATGGTTTTTCCTTAGTCATAGGTAAAGCTGATGGAGGGTTACTTCTTATAAGACTGCATTTTCTTTCTCTACTTACTATTGTTCTTCTGTCACACACTGACATGAAGCTTGTCTACCCAAATGCATCATATTTAAGCTAAATTGAAAATGATAAGGAAAAAGAATTTTAAGTCCTCAAAATTACAATTCTAGCCAACAAAAGAGTTGAAGACAAGCTTCAACTCCCTCCTGTTTCTGAAGGTCTGTGTTATCTCTCTGCTCTAATCAGATAATGCAGCATTTATGAATTAATGGTGTGTTTAACTGCTTTTTAAATTAACAGGCTTGAAATGTGAGTAGTAATCATTAGAAACCGATAATACTGTGGTGTGGAAGTAATCACCTGTTCACACATTTAAACACAACCATAGCTTCAGCAGGACCAAAGGACACAGACACACAGACACACATACACAGACACATACACACATACACATATACACACATGCACACATACACACACATGCAGACACACACAGACACAGACACACACAGACACAGACACACACACACACACACACACACACACACACGGACACACACACACCCCAACTCAGGTGGGTTTGGGGCAACAGGTCAGCATAACGTACTCCCAGGTTGGCTGCCTATTAGTACAAAATGGGTAGAGTAACACGTCAAATATCAAAAACTTCAAGTTGCACCATAAAAAGCAAATCCTTGCATCTATGTTAAGGGTTTAATTCATTAGTGGTGGCTCCCTGGGATCTTATTCTGGGTTATTATTGTTTTATTCTTAGGTTGTCTCTACAAGTTTGGTCAATAAACAACCTCAACGTCTTCTTGATCTATGTAAACTTGTTAATAAGCTGACTGTTTTTGGAGGAGTGGTGAAATCCCAAAAGAATCAAGGTGAGAGAGTGTAATGAATTTTTATCCTTATTTTGAGGCCATGAGGCCTTAAATTTAGATCCAAATGAATGAGGCTTTACACATGGTCCCTGCCACTTAACACTGATGTGGCACTGAGAAAACTATTAATGCCTAAGAATCTCAGTTTAAAATTAAACTGCTTGGGGATGGCTTTAAGTATTTTACTTAATTAGCTCTACCTAATGCCTGTCCAACAGTAACAGTCCTCTCTTCTTCCTGGCCCATTTCTATACCTAACTTCCAAGTGGAAAGGATACTTGCTCTTTAAGAATCAGGGTCTGTTCCTCTCTTCTCTAAATGCATTTGGCTGCTGAGGGGCTGAATAAATGGGAGGACCTTGGTAAACCTCTATTTATCCTCCAGACTGCAAGCATTAACCTGGATACAATCTCTCTTAATGTCATTTGACTCTCCACATAGCAAGCATGAAACACCCAAGAGCCTCGAACTGCAATGAGATAACTAACGGAGCCCAGGTTTCCACAAAACTGGTCAATTTGTACCCATTTCTGGAGCAAATGAACATGACAGGTTCCACTGCAGTTACACATACTGCACATTGTGAGTGAGGGTAGGACTCATAAAAAAATGATAAATTTGAGCAAAGTATGGTGGTGCATGCCTTTAATCCCAGCACTCAGGGGACAGAGACAGAGGGAACTCTTTGAGTTCAAGGACAGCCTTCTCTACACAGTAAGTTCCAGGCTAGCCAAGGCTGTGTAGTAAGACACCATCTCAGAAAAATTACTTTAGTTTTTCAAGGTTGAACTTAACTTACTACACAGGTTGAACTTAACTTACTACACTTTCTGTAACAATAAAGCTAAGATAAACAGAAAACAAATTAATTTTGTGTCTCTTACTCATAAAATTGATATGCTGTATTATCTTACAAAGTTAAGTATCACCAGCTCATGGATTCTGTTCTATTTAGACTATTTATCAGAAGATATGTGAATAAGAGTCTACTTTAAGACACTGTTTATATTAACAGGGTAAAAGAAATAACACTTTTGAAAATATTAAAACAGTCTATTTATTCCTCATAAATCCACTTCCTATGACTCCTCACCCATTAAACGGGTAATATTCATTGCTTGAGGGAGTTGTTGGATTTTTCTAGAACAAATAAGTTGTTATTCAACTTTCACCTCAACACTAAATTATTCCTGACTTCACAGCTGGATGATAGTCTTGGGAAACAAATTTTGCTTAGGAAGAATATCTTTTCCAAATTCTGAAGCCCTTCTTTTTTATTACAAAAGCAAAAATGTGGATGTCAGAGCTTGGTATTCACTCTCAGCTTAAGTACATACAAAAGGAAGGCTTCTGGAGACAGCTCTGACCCACAGGAAGGAAAAGAAGGCCCTTCTGTGTGGGGAGGGCTTTAAGAAGTTTAGAGGGAATTAGGCTAGGGTTATACTGCCTGAGTACGTGAAGTAGTGCCAGATATGTTCACCACCATGGACAAAAAGGATGGAGCTAGAATGAGGTAGTACGACATGAGAAGCTTGGAGCTGTAGCCAGATAATGCCTCCAAGGTGTCCTGCAGCCTTTGAGCTGGAGAGATGGCCTAGCCGACCGCTCTTGCAGAGGACCCGGGTTCGATCCCCAGCACCCACATGGCGGCCGAGGGCCATCTGAAACTCCAGTTCCGGGGCGAACTCTAGTTCCAGGGGAGTCCGACACCCTCTTCTGACCTCCGCGGCATTGCACGACTCGGGTGCACAGACCTGCATGCAGACAGTACAATCGTACACATACAGAAATAAATAAAATTAAAAAAAAATAACATGCCACTTAGCAGCGATGCTCGCTCTCCTGCCTCCATGTCATGGCAGAGATTCAGAGTCTAAAGGGCTTAAGAGAGAGAAGATGAAGTACTTCCTATGACACACTGAGTAGGAAGCCAAGGAAGGTAGCCGAGACTTAAGAACAACTTACCTTCCATAGGTTGAAGGGAAATTGGAGAGGAGGAAAGCAGTGGCAGGAAGGTGAGAGCATTCATTGGATCTCAGAGATGCTGCCATTAAAACAGACTCCAGGCTGCTGTACCCCAACCCAGCCAATGAGATCTCACTTATCTTTTTACCATCACAGTGTTACCCAAACTTTGTCAATATAAAAGAAACATCCAAAAAACAATGAGTGTTTCACACCCTGAAGAAAACTGAGTAATACCGAATGGGATATTTTATACTGGGCATTGGTAGGTGCTTGTTATTGAGTGGAAACTGATAGCATTGAGCAAGATAACTTATGTGTATTAGTTTTATGCATATCTGAATTATGCCCTTCTCTAACCTTTGGAGGACCAATCAAGGATTGTAAACTTTATATAAGGATCAGAGGCATTGTTCTTTTATTCAACTTGAGATATTATACAGCATGTCATGATTTCAAAGCAGAAAAGATTTCAATTAATTCTATTAAATGCTATCAAGTATTGTTCTGTGTATTGATTTTAAGTGTGCATATTGTGTTTAAGGAATTCAAACAAAATTCATTATTTATCTCATTTAAAAGAGAACACAGGAGTCATACCACTCCTGGGTATTTACCCACAAGACTCATCCTATCACAGAGATACATGCACATCCATGTTTATTGCAACCCTCCACAATAGCAAAGATCTGGAAGCAACCCAAGTGTCCCTCAACCGACAAGTGGATAGAGAAAATGTGGTACATTTACACAATGGAGTTCTATGTAGCAGTAAAGAAAGATGACATCATGAACTTTGCAGGTAAATGCATAGAACTTGAAGCCATTATGTTAAGTGAAGTAACAGTCCCAAAAAAACAAAGGAAGAATGATATCCCTCATTTGTGGATGTTAGCACCAAATCCCTAGTTGAAAAGCAAGCTGAGCAAAATTAATGTTATATTTCTTTTTATCTGAAGGAAACAGTACTGTTATAATGGGAATCCCTTAACAGGTTCTAGAATTAACTTGCCATTTATTTTCAGACTTTGTAATTGTGGTATATGGATGGAGGGTATGTATTCATATTTTAGAGTAATATAAAATTAAAGGGAAAAATGTGGACCCCTAAACATATTTTGGAATTAACATACAGTTTATTTTCAGAGGTCATGATTTTGGTATATATGTGATGTATATATATAGGCATATTTTGGAGCAATACAAATGGAAGGGAACAAAAAGACTAAGTCAAAGAACTGACTGAAACAGTTAACTTCTGCCCAAACAATAAATCTCTGCAGAGAAAAACTTTAAAAAGACTGAAAAAATGATGCAAGACATGTATGGTAGAATACATGAACTGGGGTGGGGTGGGGGGCATGGAAAAGGGAACGTGTCTAAACTGGACTGAGAAGTGATGTATGAAATATACAAAATACCGGGGCTGGAGAGATGGCCTAGTGGTTAAGAGCGCCGACCGCTCTTACAGAGGACCCGGGTTCGATTCCCAGCACCCACATGGCGGCCGAGAGCCGTCTGAAACTCCAATTCCAGGAGAACTCCAGCTCCAGGGGAATCTGACACCGTCTTCTGACCTCCGCGGCATTGCACGACACGGGTGCACAGACCTGCATGCAGACAGTACATTGATACACATACAGAAATAAATAAAAAAAAATATGTGTTCTTTCCAGCAATCAGACCCTACCATGAAGCTATAGTAGCCAATCAAGGGTAATAGCAAAAGCCTGTGCTGTTTTGCAAACTTCTGCATTCTCCCTGAGAAAAAACATGTGTGTGGGGTGTCCCATGCNTGATACTTAGAACCCATGTAAAGGTGAGGAAAGAACCAACTCCACAAAACTTTCCTCTGATAACCTCACTACCTCATGGCACATGCCATACTCACAAAACACACCCGCACAACACCACAGCCATGGGACAATACATAATAATAAATAAAAGTATATTTTAAAATGTTAAAAAATCAATGATTCTAGTAACCATCTGCATGATTTTAAAAGGGAAATAATTTAACTCACAGGGCTTAAAAAAGGTAATAATGATAACATTAGAAGTGAAAAATAACTATAATATGGATATAGAATAGGAAAAATTTGACAAAGTCTTTTTAGGAGGAAAGACTAACAAATTACTAGTTTAAGACTGGTGTAAAAGAAAATAAGAAATACACCAATTACCAATATAAGGAATGAAAAATGAGGGTGTCATTGCCTATCCATAAACACCAAAAGGACCATTAGAAGATACGTTGACACCTTCACTTACTAAATCTAAACATCTGCAACAAATGGTCAAATTACTTAAACATTAAGAGGCACCAAAACCTACACAAGAGGACACAGAAACCCCAGTTGACCTGCAGTTATTAAAGATCATATATGCGCAATGGAAAGTCTTGCTCTAATGAAAATTTCAAATATTTTTAAAAACAAGACCTAAGAGAAACTCTGTAGGGAACATAATAGGAAAAACTGCTACCTGTTTCATCATATGAGGTGAGGATGATCTTAAACATAGAGATGACATTATGAAAAAAGGAAAAACAGCATCCATCCTTCCTCAAGAATGCAAATAGAAAATAAAACAAAACCGGTAACAACGACAACAAATAGAAGATAGTACAGCTCCACAAAGCCTACAACTGACTGTTCAGTGGGAAAAAGCTGAAGGCTAGATGGATGTCCATTCTTACTAGTGCCACTCAACACAGTACTAATAAATAGTTGCCAGAGGCAATTAGTAAGAAAAGAAATAAAAAAAGAAGGCATCAGCTAGAAGGCCCAAGTGAAATGATCTCCTGTTATAGCTAGCTACACGGTTTACATACCTAAAAGCCTACAACACACTAACTAACCACACCTTTTTCAGAGCCTAACCAACAGAGTACACAATTGACATAGACACCCAATCAATATACCCACCCAAATCAGGTCGCATTGTTAGACACAAAACATAGATGAACTAATTTACAAAGACAACCACAGAACAATCATATTTACAGCGACACTATAACCATCAATAAAATGTTGGGTACTAAACTATTTATGGGAGGTAAAAGAGTTTGTTTTAAAGATAGATTTAACTACTTAATGAAGGAATGGAAAGATAAAAATAAATGGTAAAGATAATCCCTGTGATTTGGGGGGCAGAGCTGGCCAGAGGTTACAAACACATGCAGATTCGTTGCAGAGACCTGGGTTCAAATTCCCAGCAACCACATAGAGGCTAAACCAATCAGTAACTAAAAGTTTTTCCAGGGGATCCAAACATTCTCTTCTGGCCTCCAATGCCAGATGGGTACACTTACACACATGCGAGAAAAAACTCATAACACGTAAACTAAATAATAGGTAAAATCATTAAAAACATATTATAGGTTCTAAAATCAAGAAAATTTAACAAAATTTCTACAACAAAAATGATCGATAGGAATCAATATATTTCTAAACAAAAGTACTCATTATATGCGGGGCTAGAAGTGCCTAGCGGGTAAGAACGCATCTTACAGAGGACCCGGTTCTATCCCCACCACGATAGTGAGCCCCCGAGTACTGTCCTAGAAAACTCCAATTCAGGAGAACTCCAGTTCAGGGGAAACCGAGACCCTTCTTCTGACCTCCGCGCATTGCACGACACGGTGCACAAACTTGGCAATGCCGACAGTACATTGATAAACATACAGAGATAAATAAATCCGAGCTGGGTGGCATGCCTTTAATCCTAACACTTGGGAAGGAGAGGCAGACAGATCTATGTAAGATCAACATCAGCCTGGTCTACACAATGAAACCCTATCTAAATAAATAAACAAACAAAAAAAAACCCCTGTCCAAAAAAACCAAAAAAAAAGGATATCATTGCAAATAAAATAGAAGAAAAATAAAAGTTACATGGAACCATAAAACTCCAAATTGTCAAAGTAAACACTACTAAACTATTAGAGCTAGAGGCCAAAGGAATGGCTTGGAGGTTAAGAGAACTGGCTGCCTTTGCAGAGGGCTGGAGTCAAGTTCTCAGCACTGTCGTTGGGGGCTCACAACCACCTGCCTGTAATTTAGCTCCAGGGAATCTGATGCCTATACTGTCTAGGCTTCTACAGGTACCCACACACATGTGGCATAAAAGACCACAGACCCACACACATGTGGGGCATTTCTAAGTCACATTTTGATGATATCTGAATAAGGAAACAGTCTGACTCAGTATTAGCTTTAAGGTCAAGGTGGACCAACGGTGAGGACCCAATTCCTATCCAACATCTCATGGAAATAGCGAAGTCAGGCTAAAATCACTCATTCTTTTTATTAAACAGAATCTCCAGCATGAACTACTAGAAATTAGGATCTCTCCTTATCTTAAAACCATGCCTATTTCTTTTTTTTTTTAATTTTTATTTATTTCCGGATATGTGTAATGAATGTACTGTCTACATGCAAGTTTGTGCACCGTGTCGTGCAAATGCCGTGGAGGTCAGAAGATGGGCTTGGATTCCCCTGGAGCTGGAGTTCTCCTGGAATTGGATTTTTTTTTTTTATTTTTTATTTTTCATAGGTTCTGGGGATCTAACATGGGTCCTCTGTAAGACAGTCGGCGCTCTTAAACCCTAGGCCACCTCCACAATGGCCTTTATCAATCGTAGGCCTCATAACGCGCACTACACGCGACACGTGCACTCGCGCAGCACAACTGCAAACACGCTACACACAAGACGAGCACCACGTGCACCGCGCAACAACCACATACACATACAACACACACACACACACACACACACGTCTCAAATCACTGCATTTCAGCACCTTGATATGTTTATCAAGCACATTCATTCATATTCATTTACTGTCTTGGGCTTAGAATAAGGTGATGTTCTGAGGGATTAAGGTTGGGTGCCCACGTCACTAGAGGAGCAGATGGCTTAGTCAGCTTACTTACATTAACAGTAACTTTTTGGTTGCAAGGTTAGTAAAAGTCCACCAGTCCGATGAACGTACCATATTGTAAAAAATTCATTACTACAACTACTGTACCTACTACCATAATACAGTCACATCTTTCCACTTCACGCAACAATCTTCCGACCTTACTTGATTTCTCTGATCCTGATACCCGCCGCGCATAGTGCATACGGTGGTATGACAATCACAAGCTTACCCTGCCCACTGAAAGCAATATTGGGCCCCAATCAACCACCTGTGTCTGTATGCTCCATGGATTTTTGACAAAAATGATAGAATATACAATGGGAAAATGTCAGCCTCTTTATTAAATGGTATTTAGAAAATAGGAGAGCTACGTGGTAAAGAATCGTATTTGACTCAAACTACTCACATTACCTCACATGAAAACAAGAAACAACCAATTCAAAGTCGGCCGAATTCCAAGGTATACACTAAAACTAAAAAGTTACTAAGGGAAATCTTAGAAGAAAAACTACTTGACATTGGCTTAAACATTGACACATTTTATATTTAAATCCTAACGCTCAGATAACAAAATTGAAACAGGCAAAATGGTGTACATCAAAATAAAGAAAATAATTAGAAAGGTAAAGAGACAACTTGCAGACTGAGAGAAAATATTTGCAAACCAAACATCCAAACAGGATGTATCATCTAAAAGACATGAGAAATTCAGCTCAATAGTAAAATAAATCTAGCCTAAAATGAGAAAGAAAAAGAGAACGAATATACATGAATAGAAATAGACAAACCCCAAAACACTATTTGAAAAATGTTCCACATTACTAATTTTCAGGGAAAAGGTGAATTGAAGACAAAAAGAGAGATGGGGGAGGAGGTGGCTTTCAGTCCCAGTAAGTACAGGCTATGGCAATCCTAATACCTGAGTTTGAATCCGCCAGCACAACTTTGGGTAACAACATCACAATGTGTGAACAAAACAGGTTCCCAAAGAAAAATCCCACATCTTGGACTGAACTTCCTACAAGTTTGACCAACTGATTAGCACTTCAACAACTGTGGAGAGTTGGAGTGTTTGATGATCCAGTCTATCTACAATTTTACTTTGGGCCATTCCTTAGCCCCTAAATAGCCAGTCCTCTTCTTTCCTTCCTCCCCCTCCTACTTCCTTCCTGACTTAACAATCTTGTGACCTACAGGCAAAAAAACTTTTTTAGGAATGTTTAACGCTAAACAAAGTTCTAGTCCCCACCACCAAAAAGCTAAGAATGTCTTCAGATAACAGAGGTCTATCGCTGAGATTTCTCTTTTGCTGTGCTCCTGTCTAACAAAACTATTTACAAACACCAATGTAGTTGGAAACTGTTTGATAATTATTGATTGTTTTGTTGGGTTGTTGTTGTTTTGTTTTACTAAAACTGCATAAAACTTCTTTCATGTTGGAATATGGAATTTGAGGTAACCTGAATCTTTATTGCCAGACCATGGCCACTCCTATTTGGCTCTTTGAGATGAAGTTGTGATTATAACAACACTTAAACAATACATCCGCAATCCCAGCACCAAGGAGACAAAGACAAGAGGCTCCTTCGCACTCACTGGCCATCCAATCCAGTCAAATCACCAAGCTCCAGGTTCAGTAAGGCCCTGTCCTCAAAGAACAAAGTGACGAACAATTGATGAAATAATTATCTTTGGCTTTCACATGAACCTTCTGGATACATGTACACACACTACAGACATGTTATACACCTCCCCACACACACACAAATAAGATATCACCTGAAGACAAAGATAAATGTTGTTAGTGAAATGTTAATTAATATAATAATTATAGAAAAAATTGTATGGAGGATCCATTGAATGTATATCATACCCCCTAATCCCCACCCGCAGTGTGGAGGTTAGGAAGGCAGGAGATACGAAGTCATGAGATACTCACTTCTCGCTACATAGGCAAGCTTGATCCCAGTAAGTCTAACATGAACCCGATCTGTCCTTGAAAAAAAAAATGTACAGAGGTATTCCCCTCAAAAAATATAAAAAATAGGGGGGGGGGCGGTAGTTGGACTCAAAGCAGTTAAGAGCACGCAACTGCCTTGCAGAAGACCCAGGTTTTGAGTCCCCCAAGCACCTACATGGTGGCTAGAACCATCCTTAACCCAAATTCCAGGGGAATCCAACACCCTCTGTTCTGACTCTGCAGCACTGCATGACACGGTGCACAAAACCTACAATCATCAAGTACATTCATAACATAAAAAATAATAAGAAAAATAAAAAATAAACATATAATCACCTAAGTGGTTCTTCAGAGGTATGATAAAACAAGTAGTTGGCAGTAATTTTATTTATAAATTAAACGTTGACTTAATTATTGTATGCTGTATGCATAAATCACATCATTTTGTACTCCATAAGTTATACAATGAAATTTGAATCATAAAGAGGTCTCCTCTACATACAGAACAGTTTTTTTTTTAATTTCCTATTAATTATGGCATAGTTATCCTTAGCAAAATTCACAAACCACTTTATTAAACATTCACAATGATTGGTATCTTCATTAGCAATCTGCAAAGCTTATGAATAAAGAGAAACACAAAACCCTCAGGTTCTACAAAATAAAAATTTCTAGGCCTATGTACATTAATAAATAATAAAACCATTTATTTCAGTTAAAAGAAAGTATAAAGGCATAGAAGTGAAATTTATTTTCTAAATAGCCAGGAATGAAAGAAAAGTTAACAGAACTTAACAGAAGGGTGCTGTTCCTTTCTATCTTCCCCAGTCCCCCCTTTGTACAGTCACAACTTATGTCAGTAGCTTTAGTAATGACTTTTTCTTTCTTTTTTTTTTTTTTGTTTTTGGTCTTTTTGAAACAGGGTCCCCCTGTAGTCTCTGGCTGTCCTGGGAACTCACTCTGTAAGACCGCTGGCCTTGAACTCCAGAGATCCGCCTGCCTCTCTTCCCAGTGCGAGGATTAAAAGGCGTGAGCCGCCACCACGCCTCAACTAAGTTTTTGATTCCATGGAGAGTATGCACTACATCCAGCAAAGAACTTTTTTCCTTAAAATAGTCAAGATTTTTTGTCCACTTAGTAGATAATATTTGGTTCCAATTAAATTCTCATAGCTTCTCTTTTGCAGAATGCTGTTGGATAAGTGTTGATACAATACATCTTTCCTTCCATGGGTGGGCTGGCTACTGGGTATCCTGGCCTGTCCACAGGTGTACAGAGGTACTGAGGTGCTGTTTGTCATCTGCACAGTCAACGGGCTGGGTGACTTCCCCTGGGCTGGGCTTAGGAAACTGGCTATGGGGGGCAGCCTGGGTAGCGGGAACACACCCTCTGGTAAGAGTGAGCTGATAGTGACCACTTCTTCATACCTGGGGAGGTCAAAGCACCTTCTGTTGTTGGTCCCGGATGTTCTGTGTCCTAGGGCCACAAACCACGCTGGGCTCAGGTCTTTTGGGAAGGGGCTCTTTGAACTGGCTGTGGTACTGTTCGCATTCTGATGGCAGAAATATTTTCCTTGTGGAAGAGCCCACAAGTGCTCAACCTTCAGGGGTACCTGATGCCGTTACTGCTGCTGAGGGGAGACCGAGAAGAGGCCATTATCAGAGGGTTCAGCTTCTGCTCTAGTCGCTTCACCTCATCCACAACAGCAGACATGCCACCTTTGGGCAACAGCTCTGGCTTCTGTTGGATGGTGGCTCTGAGGTCCCCTGTGCAGGGCTGTGGCCTGTATGACTTAAGGTTACAGGGGGCTAAAGTACTGGAGTCAGATCCCGAAGATTGGGGGGCTTTGATTGGTACCTTCTCTGGTGGTTGGTGGGGACTTTGGTGTTGGGAAGGCAGCCTTGGCCTGGAGCTTCTTCCAGCCTGACAAGTGTGGCAGGGCAGGAGGACAGCTGGTGTGCTGGCTCCTCATCTCAGACTTGTTCTTGCAGTTCTTCAGCATGTTAGGGATGAACTTGTGATGCAATCTCTTGTGCATTATCAGAACTTCCCAGTAAAATACCTTAAAGGTACAAAAGGGGCAGGTGATAGTTGGGATGTGACTCATTTTCAGAGAGATGGAGGGACATGTTTGAAGAGTTCCAAGGGGCAGATTCAAAGGTCTATCCTGGTAGTCAGTGCTGGGCTTGTACTTGGCAGTCCTCCCTCTCCATGCCAACTCTATGACCACAGTCTGTCACCAAGGGCAGGAACCTGGAGGCAGGAACTGAACCACAGAACATAGAGGAACACTGCTTCCTGACTTGCTCTATCGACAGTGCACTTTTTAAACATTGTAGAGCTCCAATTAATTAGTATGGAATAAAATATTAATTTACAAGGATATGGAAAGAAGTAAGCATATCATAATTCACAAATAATTGATTTTAAATCCAAAAGTATTCACAACCAGGAAATAATAGGCAAATTCGTAGATACAAATTGATATAACATCAATCTGAAAGTAAAAATTTAAAAGATATACTATAATGGCACCCAAACCCCATATGTCATATCTAAGGGAAACAAGAAATACAACAAACATAAAATAAACAAACTTGGAACACCGATTATACAAATTTTTGAAGAAATTAATATTGACAGAAATGTATGAATCATTTATCAGAAACTTCAGCATGCCTATGTTAAATATCGCATTTCTGTCAGGATATAATTTCATATACACTAGTGAGATGATTCTGAGATTTAAGTAGATGTCCATAAGCCAAAGATGGCTGGAAACCACTTTGAAGCAAGTACTGTATGTTGGACACTACTTTTTCTGCCTGACATTGTATTTCTCTCTGTTAGAGAGATGCTGTCCTCAGCTCCTGGGTCTGGCACAGGGATATAACAGCAGCTAAGGTTTAAAACCAGGTGTGCTAAGTTATGCATACCTCATTCAGACTCTGCTAAAGTTTTTACGGAAACATGTTGGTAAACAAAGTAAACAGACAATGAAACCCTTTCAGGTTTTGAAAGAAAACCTAGTATGTTCTCAATAGATGGTTACAGATTTGGTCAAGTGTTAGTCCCGGGTTGTTAAGAGATAAAAGGAATCCAGTGATTAAATCTTATTCCAAGGTTTCCATTTCACTCAACAGCCAAAATGAAATTTCGTTTGTTCCCTGGAAGAGTTGTATTTGAGGAAGAATTGTTTAGAAGATTTTCATTTCAGTAATCAAGTTTTTTGTGGCACCTCGAAGATCTTCAGTGTGTCGTGTTTGTTTCTGCTCACTTCAGGTTGGACATGGATACCCTTGCAACAATTAGTTTGAAAATTATAAATATAAATTCACTTTCGTGTACAGGAGTGGGTGGAATAACTCATACTTCCAAGTTGAATGGAAAAATGAAAATATCTCAGATTCATTTTCCTATATTACAAAGTCTGCCAAGTAGTTTTTGAAGATTTAAGGAAAAAATGTATTAAAGTTTTTGTACATTTTGTCAGAGTCTATTGGATCTCAAGAGATGTTAATACGTAAGAAATAACTAAAGCTTGAACGACAATGCAAAAAAAGTTAGGGTTTGACACCATCCGCTGACACCCTGACGAAGGCCTCATGAAGAGGGATAAGATCAAGTCTCGCTTACGAGAAAAAAAGCAGCAGCATCTGCTGTGCTGTGGGAGGCAGGGACAGCAGCCAGCACGCGTGTTCTGACAACCCTACCCTGCTGGGTAGTTGCAGTATTCAGAGCATAAGAGTCTCTTAATTTATAAAAATACATGGGTAGAAAAGTCATTCCCTAAATGCACACTGAACAACAAAGTATATGAGCATCAGAGGTACGTTTAATATTATTTCTATTTATTTATTTAGCATTAGCTATTTATTTAATTGTTTTTGTTTGTTTTGTTTTTGTTTCACTTTTGTCTTTTGAGACAGAGTCTCCCTCCAGCCCCAGCGCCTGGAACGCCTCTATGTAGACCAGCCTGATGGCCTTGAACTCACCTGCTTTCTTCTGCATCCTGAGTTGCTGGGATTAAGGCAATGCACCACCATACCTGGAAGATTATTGTAGTTTGTGTCAATGAAGATAAATTAACCTCCACATTTAATTGAAAACTTATATTTTCAAGTTTTTTAGTCATGTTTGTCTTTATACAAAATTTTCTGTCCATTTGTGGTAGTCTATCATATTTGAGACTGCTGTGTAAAAACAAAAGATAAAAAAAATAAATAAAAAAATAAAAAAAAAAATTGCTACCCCTAGGTCCTTAGAAAAAATTACTCTATGGAATTTTCATCAAATAAAAAGAGATGTCAAGTCATAAATCAATTCATACTTTGGAAGCTTGGGGTGGATGGCAGTTACTTTTAAAATAAAAATCCAATGTACTCAGGAGGCAAAAAGGAAGGTCCTGTGAAATTTGAACCAGCCTGTCTGCAGAAGGTCAACACCAGAATCTAACCAGTAAGGTCCTTTCTCAAAAGAATTACATCATAACATATAAATATGGGTAAATATTGCATGTCAATCAAAACATTTTGAAGCTGTGGAATTTTCTTTTTTTCTTAATTTTTATTGAGCTTTTGTACTTTCAGGACGACATTTTTAATCAATTAGACACCTGTTCCTCCCCCATCATACCCACCCTCACACAGAATTCATAGTATCTTGCCATACAGTTAAGTCCCATCTTGCAAAGCTTTTCTCAGTCTTATTTTTTTTTGTAAACTTTTTTGAATATAGAGTTGACAGTTTTTGGTCAGTTCTTGTGAACAAGTCCTTTTTTGTTGGTCCCGGTGGTATGTTGTTCCCTTTATTATTTATATTACTTTATATTACTCCAAAATATACAGTATATATATATATATATATATGGTAAGTACATACATAATATACCAAAATTACAAACCCTGAAAATAAACTCTAGGTTAAATCCAAAACAAATTTAGAGCGGAACTCTTCACCAGTGACCTCTGACAAGATTTCAACATCCAGAAGTCCTTGTTTATGCCTTAGGAGTTCACAATTTTTTCTTTTAATTTTATATTAGCCTAAAATGAATATATATACCTTCCAACCATATATATTAATTACCATGCCTTGAAAGTAAATGTTAAGTTAATTCTAGGGCCCTCATTAAGAGGTTCACATTATAAAAACAGTGGCTTTCAATAGAATATAACAATCTAACAAAGAATATAACAATAACATTACTCAGCTTTTATTAAAATTGAAGATTTGGACTAAGATCCCAAAAATGAGGAATCCATTGGAACCAACCCAAATGCCCTCAACTAGAAATGGATACAAAAATGTGGTACATCTAAACAATGGAGTTCTAGGCAGTGGTAAAGAAGAATGACATCATGAGTTTTTCAGCTAAATGGATGAAACCTCAAGCCGTTCTGCTAAGTGAAGTAGCCACAGTCCAGCCAAAAGCTGTGGAATTTTCTAAGGGGCATCTAACAAGGTGAGAATGTTGTTAATGAGTCAGTGGAGCAACTGTAACTAACAATATTATGATTTGTATTTGTTTCAAAATGAGTTGGTCACCTGGACGAAACATGTAGAAAATAAATAATACATCTGCTTTTTTTTTTTTTTCTGACAGGTTCTCACTATGTCAGAGCCCCCCAGGACATAGTCCCAGGATTGACCTACCATCCTCGGGATCTGCCGGCCTCTACCTCCCACGCCTAGGATCAAAGGTGAGTGCCACCCGGCCCCAGCTAACTTCCTAACTTTTTAATTATTAAATAGAAGGCGGAAGTACTTAAGTCTTTAAGTTCCTTGTTTACCACAAATAACTAGTCTCCTCTTACCATTCAGGGTATTTACAACTCCTTAAAAGAAAACCCACATGCTATTTGGAATTTCAACTTTTATATTGCCATGGGTAATGTTGTGCAGTGTCCATTATGGTGGTTTGTGGGGGGTGTCTCCTGTGTGTCATGGAGCCGGCACCGGGTTTGCTCTCCTGTTTTCTTCCTTCATGTCCCTCCACCTATCTATTGGGGGAGGGTCTCAGTTGAACCAAGCTCATTGACTAGGCTAAACTAGCCATCCCACTTTCTTTTCCTGCTTCTTGAATGCTTGGATGGATGACAAGTGGAGCTAATGCTCACTGGCATTTTACAATGGGTTTCTGGGGATTTCAACTCTGGTCCTCATGCTTCGTGGCAGCAAGCAACTTTTCCACTATTCCCATCGTCCCAGGCCCCCTGAGGCAGAAATCCTTAAGCATCCCTCCCCGCATGAGGAGCTCTTACCCAGGACTTAGCCTACCTTGAAGTTAGAATGCTGAACGCTGCCAAGGCTGAGAAGCCACACCTGTGGAGAATAATTCTCCCAGGGCTATTAGCCAATGAGCACTTCAGTAGTTCATGTCAAGCATCCACAAATCCTCTGATTGCTGAGGGCTGGGGTGATTCCACCTCTACTCTTATTTCCTTTTAATCATCCTTTTCCTTGCCTACATGAGAAAACCTAATTTTTAAGTGAAAGACAAGAATTAGTTCTGGGATAATTTTACCAGTAAAAGCACCTATCATTCACAGGAACAATATTTGACCTAGTAGAATTCTTGGTGATCTTATTCGGTTATAATTTCATTTTAACACAGCCTACTATATCATCTTAGATTATAACTTCCCTGTCTAGGTTTGTTGTACTGACTTTTTTAAATGTATTAGCACTGTTTCAAGACCTCTGCACAGAGATTCTAACTTGAAAAGTTTATTAGCCAGTAGTTTCTCTTTTTCTTAAAGTAATGAATCATTTATAAGATGAACACTCCTTGTTATTGAATGTTAATCCAGAGGACTGCCAGGTGTACATTTGTTTATTTGTATGCAAGGCCCTGTCAGAGTTATGAAAGATGCACGTGTGAGCAGGGGAAAGTCCCTGCCTTCGGAAGTCCCTAAAGTGTCATCAAATTGTATTATAAGTTCAACAGCATCTTGCTGGGAATTTGAAATGAATGGGATATTTTACAAGAATGAATGAGACAACTGGTGACAGTCTCCAACATGAGAAGAACATGCGTGTGACTTTCTCTGCTGGAAAGTCTTCTAAGGCCATGGTCTGGGACAGTTTTTTCCAATGCAAGGCTTAACCCAGATAAAATATTCCTGAAGATTGAAAACACCCACACACACACACACACACACACACCACACACACCTACCTAAGGATCTATTGCTGTGGAAAATGCTTACAGTAGTTTTCTCCTCAATAAAGTATAAGTCTTGGAGATGTTAGCCAGTACCAAAGAATGTTGGGGAAACAATTAATTTGGAAATAGCTTAATAAATGCCAACTGAATAACAATAAAAGGTTAAGGCGGGCTGGAGAGATAGCCCTAGCTGTTAGAGCACCGACTGCTCTTGGCAGAGGACCCGGGTTCGATCCCCAGCACCCACATGGCGGCTGAGAACCGTCGTAACTCCAATTCCAGGAGAACTCTCAGTTCCAGGGAATCGGACACCCTCTTGACCAGCGGCACTGCACGACACGGGTGCACCACACTCATGCAGACAGTACATTCATACAACATAAAAATAAATAAAATTTTAAAAAGTGTTCAAGGCAAAGTTGACTGAAATTAATTTACTAATTTTCATTATAAGTTGAAAAAATTGTCTATAGTTTATTGTGACAACTGCCTGGGTACATTGTATAAACTATAACCAAAATCAGTGGGCAAAACAAAGTTGGAACCCTCAAAAGTTTTTTTGGACTGGTTTTAGTGTTAAATTAATCTTTTAAAATATTTACTTTTTTTAAAAATTATTTTGTTTTTCGAGACCAGGGTTTCCTTGTAGCCCAGCTGTCCTGGAACTCACTCTGTAGATCAGGCTGGCCTTGAACTCACAAAATCCACCTGCTCTGCTCCCGAGACTAGGATTAAAGGGGGCACCAACCACTACTCTGGCTCATAAAAATATTTTACTATTTTTTATTTTATGTATATGTGTAATTGCCTGCATGAACATTAAGTGCACCTGCCATGCACATGCCCACATAGGAGAAGAGGGCACTGAATTCCCTGGAACGGAAATTCCTGGCAGTGTTTTAGCCACCAGTGGGACAACTGAGATAACCTGGGGTCCTCTGCAGGCATTCAGTGCTCTGAACTGCTGGGCAATCTCTCAGCCCCCAGTCTACTCTTTAAAAAGAAATAAATAAAACACAAGTGTCTTCCCTTCCCAGTGCCATTCAGTCCGGCTAAAAACATCTCTCAAATTCTTCCTCAATACTGTTTAAAAGGAACTGATAAAATTATACTTGATTTTCCTTTCATTAGCATTCATATTATCTGAAAACATTTTCTCATTTTAATCTCATTACTATAATATCAGCCCACCAGGAGTTGTATGATCTGAATTTCAGTCTTTATTGTAAAGCCTGAGTTAACTGATAAATTCATTGTATTCTTGAAAGACTAAATAGCCCAATTATATTAATTACTCATTTTTTTTCCTTGCCTCTCTCTTCTTTCCTCTCTGCTCTCCTCTCTTTCTCTTTCTCTCTCTGTAAATGTTTGTATATAACCTACATATTCTTTCTTAATTTAATGATTAACTCTAACTCCTTTCACTTTAAGAAACCATTTAATAACATAAAGAGAAAAAAGTTTAATATTCAAGCATTATTGTATAGAATTAATAAATTTTGTAAGTGTATGATGGAAGTAATCATTTTGTAGAATCATTCCTCTTTTATAACTTAAATTTATTTGAAAATTTAATACAATGATACTCATTTAATTCAGTTTCACCCTCCACTACTCTCCCACATTCCTCCAAATACCTCTCATTTCATGATATCTTCTTTAATCATTATAGATAGTATATAATATAGCATATATATGCAGCCTGCTGTTGGTCCATTGTGGTTCCTAGAGGTATGTTGTTATGAATGACCCTTCATCTGGACTGACCTTCATGGAGCTCATTTCTGGAGAGAAATGGTTTTCCTTCTCATCGGCAGCCATTGATTGCCTGTACCACTTCATCTAGATCCGAGGTCTTGTGGAACTTCTCCCATATGCACTGGCATGGCAACTGGTATGGTCATTGTGCAAGTCTTGTTTAGGTAATACCACTGTTGAGATTCGTGGGTAGCAGCTTCCTCCTGTCCTTAATCTGAAGACACTATCAAGCAGCAGAAATCCTGGTCTCTTTCTGCCACATCTTCCATGATGTTTTCTGAGCTTCATTTTGGATATATCCATTGAGGCTGGGTACCACACAATCTCTTATGCTCTGCATTTAGACCAGACTGTGGATCTCTGTGATAATCCTGATCCAGTGCAAAAAGAAGCTTATATAGGCATAGTAAGGATAAGAATTTATAATACAGTCAGAAAATTATATTGAGAAATGTTTTAGGAGACTTTAGGTTAAGCTATCATAGAGTCTGTGACATCTCCAGCCACAACTGTTTGGCTAGATTCACAATACCAGGCTTGGATCTTTCTGTTGGAGGTCCTTAAGTCCAATTGGACATTGGTGGTTAGCCCAAGATAAATGCCATGATTGCACCATTAGGGATATCCACTCAACCAATCCAAATGGATCAAAAAGCTTCAGTGTGATCCTGAAATGCTGAAACTGCTGAAGGAAAGCATAGACAGTACCTTCACCGATGTACCCAAGGAGAATTTTCTGAACAGGACTTCATTCAATCAGAAATTATGGTCAGAAACTTACAAATAAAACCTCATAAGCCAGCGGGGCATGGTGGCTGCCTTTGAATCCTAGCACTCGGGAGCAGAGGCAGGCGGATCTCTGGATTCAAAGCAAGCCTGTCTACAGATGAGTTCCAGGACAGCGGGGTTACAGGGAAGCCCTGTCTCGAAAGACCAAAAAAAAAAAAGACCAACCTCATAAACCTAAAACACTAAAAACTGTAGGCTAACAAAAACCTCAAGGTCAGGAAAAAGAAATCTCCCTTTGAGTTGTTGTCAAGGCAGTCACAAGAAATTAGCAAAACAAGTAAGCTATTGCCAGCTTTGGGCTGCCTCCCAGACTTGAAGTAAGACTCTATTGCTGAAGATACTACCTACTTCAGACCCAGGATTGGAGGAGTTGAGCTGGAACTAAACCTGGAGCCTCCTTCCTGAGGACCACTATCACAGGAAAAAGCATGGAAGGAATGCATTGAATTTGTTTTTAGGGACATAAAGGACAATTTCCCATGAATTGTGCCTACCTGAACAAAAGAATGTACAAATTTCAATATAAAAAAAGAGAGTAGTGTCTAGACACAGTCCTTGCTTCTGATGAGATAGATTTACTGTTGGGGAAACATTAGTTTAAGGCTATGAGAGACTGAAGCTGTTGAACTACAGCAGGAAATGAAAATGCATATTGAGTCCTCTGAAGGAAGGCAGGGTTTGGCTCTTTTCTCCAAAGCAGGAGCTAAGCCTCCCAACAATGACCCTAAGTTTCCCTAGCTCAGTAACTCTACTGCAGGCATGTTTATGAACAAAGTCTGTTATTATGAGACAAAAGTATTTTGGCCACATGGAAATGTACAATTTACTGGCTGTTTTAGTGAATAGATCAAAAAAATTAAGTCACAAGGCTGGAAATTTTTCCTGGCAAGGAAGATAAGCACAGTAATTCCTTTCACTCCATTGGTTTTTCCTTTCCTTCTATTTTTTCCCTTCCTTCCTTCCTCCTTTCTTCCTTCCTTCCTTTCTTCCTTTCTTTCTCTTTCCCCTCCATCCATCTTCCCTTTCTTTTCTCTCCCTCACTCTTCCGTGTCCTAAGTATATAAAGGCAAATAAAACATCATCAGAATCCAATTAAAATGTGTGACTTCTACATAGTAGAATACAGTAATCTCTGCAAAGCCCTTCAATTATTATCCTGCCCGCTTAGAGTCCAGTTGAGACCTACAAATCATTGATTCCATCTGGTTTATTGCCATTGGTGCTGCTTGAGTGTTTACTTTCTGAAGGCAGGTGTAAATAAAGCTGTTACTATCTAGAAAAGATACAAAGTAAGGTTATAAACTCATGGTTTAATTTTCCTTTCCCAGATGCCACCCCAGTCATAGAAGTGTATATAGAAAAATCTGTTACGGTGATCAGCTGAGAGGAAAATTACCAGGCTTCAAGAGTAATCAACTATTATAAAACAGTCTTTCTCAATGGCAAAGAAAAGTAACTCATAATTCTCTCTGTATTTTTTTCTTTTTATGAGGACATACAGGTAGATAAAGTTGCCTGTAAGAAATGGTTTTTCCTTAGTCTAGGTAAAGCTGGAGGAGGTTACTTCTTATAAGACTGCATTTTCTTTCTCTACTTACTATTGTTCTTCTGTCACACACTGACATGAAGCTTGTCTACCCAAATGCATCATATTTAAGCTAAATTGAAAATGATAAGGAAAAAGAATTTTAAGTCCTCAAAATTACAATTCTAGCCAACAAAAGAGTTGAAGACAAGCTTCAACTCCCTCCTGTTTCTGAAGGTCTGTGTTATCTCTCTGCTCTAATCAGATAATGCAGCATTTATGAATTAATGGTGTGTTTAACTGCTTTTTAAATATAACAGCTTGAAATGTAGTAGTAATCATTAGAAACCGATAATACTGTGGTGTGGGAAGTAATCACCTGTTCACACATTAAACACAACCATAGCTTCACAGGACCAAAGGACACAGACACAGACACACATACATCAGACACATACACACATACACCAATATACACACATTGCAACATACACACACTGCAGACACACACACACACAGAAACACACACAGACACAGACACACACACACACACACACACCCGGACACACACACACACCCCAACTCAGGTGGGTTTGGGGCAACAGGTCAGCATAACGTACTCCCAGGTTGGCTGCCTATTAGTACAAAATGGGTAGAGTAACACGTCAAATATCAAAAACTTCAAGTTGCACCATAAAAAGCAAATCCTTGCATCTATGTTAAGGGTTTAATTCATTAGTGGTGGCTCCCTGGGATCTTATTCTGGGTTATTATTGTTTTATTCTTAGGTTGTCTCTACAAGTTTGGTCAATAAACAACCTCAACGTCTTCTTGATCTATGTAAACTTGTTAATAAGCTGACTGTTTTTGGAGGAGTGGTGAAATCCCAAAAGAATCAAGGTGAGAGAGTGTAATGAATTTTTATCCTTATTTTGAGGCCATGAGGCCTTAAATTTAGATCCAAATGAATGAGGCTTTACACATGGTCCCTGCCACTTAACACTGATGTGGCACTGAGAAAACTATTAATGCCTAAGAATCTCAGTTTAAAATTAAACTGCTTGGGGATGGCTTTAAGTATTTTACTTAATTAGCTCTACCTAATGCCTGTCCAACAGTAACAGTCCTCTCTTCTTCCTGGCCCATTTCTATACCTAACTTCCAAGTGGAAAGGATACTTGCTCTTTAAGAATCAGGGTCTGTTCCTCTCTTCTCTAAATGCATTTGGCTGCTGAGGGGCTGAATAAATGGGAGGACCTTGGTAAACCTCTATTTATCCTCCAGACTGCAAGCATTAACCTGGATACAATCTCTCTTAATGTCATTTGACTCTCCACATAGCAAGCATGAAACACCCAAGAGCCTCGAACTGCAATGAGATAACTAACGGAGCCCAGGTTTCCACAAAACTGGTCAATTTGTACCCATTTCTGGAGCAAATGAACATGACAGGTTCCACTGCAGTTACACATACTGCACATTGTGAGTGAGGGTAGGACTCATAAAAAATGATAAATTTGAGCAAAGTATGGTGGTGCATGCTTTTAACCAGCAACTCGGGGACAGAGACAGAGGAAACTCTTTGAGTTCAAGGACGCCTTCTCTACACAGTAAGTTCCAGGCTAGCCAAGGCTGTGTAAGTAAGACACATCTCAGAAAAATTACTTTAGTTTTTCAAGGTTGAACTTAACTTACTACACAGGTTGAACTTAAACTACTACACTTTCTGTAACATAAAGCAAGATAAACAAGAAACAAATTAATTTTGTGTCTCTTACTCATAAAATTGATATGCTGTATTATCTTACAAAGTTAAGTATCACCAGCTCATGGATTCTGTTCTATTTAGACTATTTATCAGAAGATATGTGAATAAGAGTCTACTTTAAGACACTGTTTATATTAACAGGGTAAAAGAAATAACACTTTTGAAAATATTAAAACAGTCTATTTATTCCTCAAATCACACTTCCTATGACTCCTCACCCATTAAACGGGTAATATTCATTGCTTGAGGGAGTTGTTGGATTTTTCTAGAACAAATAAGTTGTTATTCAACTTTCACCTCAACACTAAATTATTCCTGACTTCACAGCTGGATGATAGTCTTGGGAAACAAATTTTGCTTAGGAAGAATATCTTTTCCAAATTCTGAAGCCCTTCTTTTTTATTACAAAAGCAAAAATGTGGATGTCAGAGCTTGGTATTCACTCTCAGCTTAAGTACATACAAAAGGAAGGTTCTGGAGACAGCTCTGACCCACAGGAAGGAAAAGAAGGCCCTTCTGTGTGGGAAGGGCTTTAAGAAGTTTAGAGGGAATTAGGCTAGGGTTATACTGCCTGAGTACGTGAAGTAGTGCCAGATATGTTCACCACCATGGACAAAAAGGATGGAGCTAGAATGAGGTAGTACGACATGAGAAGCTTGGAGCTGTAGCCAGATAATGCCTCCAAGGTGTCCTGCAGCCTTTGAGCTGGAGAGATGGCCTAGCCGACCGCTGCTTGCAGAGGACCCGGGTTCGATCCCCAGCACCCACATGGCGGCCGAGGGCATCTGAAACTCCAGTTCGGGGCGAACCTGTATTCCAGGGGATGACACCCCTTCTGACCTCCGCGGCATTGCACGACTCGGGGCACAGACCTGCATGCAGACAGTACAATCGTCACATACAGAAATAAATAAAATTAAAAAAAAATAACATGCCACTTAGCAGCGATGCTCGCTCTCTGCCTCCATGTCATGGCAGAGATTCAGAGTCTAAAGGGCTTAAGAGAGAGAAGATGAAGTACTTCCTATGACACACTGAGTAGGAAGCCAAGGAAGGTAGCCGAGACTTAAGAACAACTTACCTTCCATAGGTTGAAGGGAAATTGGAGAGGAGGAAAGCAGTGGCAGGAAGGTGAGAGCATTCATTGGATCTCAGAGATGCTGCCATTAAAACAGACTCCAGGCTGCTGTACCCCAACCCAGCCAATGAGATCTCACTTATTTTTTACCATCACAGTGTTACCCAAACTTTGTCAATATAAAAGAAACATCCAAAAACAATGAAGTGTTTCACACCCTGAAGAAAACTGAGTAATACCGAATGGGAATATATATAATATATATTATATTATATATTATATAATATTTTTTTTTTTTTTTTTTTTTCTGGTCTTTTCGAGACAGGGTCTCCCTGTAGCCCCAGCTGTCCTGGAACTCGCTCTGTAGACCAGGCTGCCTTGAACTCACAAAGATCTGCCTGCCTCTGCCCCCGAGTGCTAGGATTAAAAGCGTCGCACCACGCCCGGCACCGAATGGGATATTTTAATACTGGGCATTGGAGTGCTTGTTTTGATGGAACTGATAGATTGAGCAGAGATAAGATCTATGTGTATTAGTTTTATGCATATCTGAATTATGCCCTTCTCTAACCTTTGGAGGACCAATCAAGGATTGTAAACTTTATATAAGGATCAGAGGCATTGTTCTTTTATTCAACTTGAGATATTATACAGCATGTCATGATTTCAAAGCAGAAAAGATTTCAATTAATTCTATTAAATGCTATCAAGTATTGTTCTGTGTATTGATTTTAAGTGTGCATATTGTGTTTAAGGAATTCAAACAAAATTCATTATTTATCTCATTTAAAAGAGAACACAGGAGTCATACCACTCCTGGGTTTTACCCACAAGACTCATCCTATCACAGAGAGACATGCAACATCCATGTTTATTGCAACCCTCCACAATAGCAAAGATTGGAAGCAACCCAAGTGTCCCTCAACCGACAAGTGGATAGAGAAAATGTGGTAACATTTACACAATGGAGTTCTATGTAGCAGTAAAGAAAAGATGACATCATGACTTGCAGGAATGGGCAAGAGAACTGAAGCCATTATGTATAAGTGAGTAACAGTCCCAAAAAAACAAAGGAAGAATGATATCCCTCATTTGTGGATGTTAGCACCAAATCCTCTATTGAAAAGCAAGCTGAGCAAAAAAAATTTAATGTTATATTTCTTTTATCTGAAGGAACAGTTGTTAAATGTGGAATCCTTAACAGGTTCAGAATTAACTTGCCATTTATTTCAGACTTTAATTGTGGTATAGGGATGGAGGGTATGTATTCATATTTTGAGTAATATATAAAATTAAAGGGAAAAATGTGGACCCCTAAACATATTTTGGAATTAACATAACAGTTTATTTTCAGAGGTCATGATTTTGGTATATATGTGATGTATATATATAGGCATATTTTGGACATACAAATGGAAGGGAACAAAAAGACTAAGTCAAAGAACTGGACTGAAACAGTTAACTTCTGCCCAAACAATAAATCTCTGCAGAGAAAACTTTAAAAGACTGAAAAAAATTAAAAAAAAAATAAATACCATGAACGGGGGTGGGTGGGGGGCATGGAAAAGGGAATGTGTCTAAACTAACTAGAAGTGATGTATGAAATATACAAAATACCGGGCTGGAGAGATGGCCTAGTGGTTAAGAGCGCCGACCGTCTTACAGAGGACCCGGGTCGATTCCCAGCACCCACATTGGCGGCCGAGGAGCCGTCTGAAACTCCAATTCCAGGAGAACTCCGCTCAGCCCAGGGAATCTGACACCGTCTTCTGACTACCTCCGCGGCATTGCACGACAAGGTGCACAGACCTGCATGCAGACAGTACATTTATACACATACAGAAATAAATATAAAAAAAAAAATTAAAAAAAAAAAAAAAGAAATATAACAAAACACCAATAAATTTTTAAAGCTATACTTCTGTAATACACAATTCCTCATCACAAAAAAAAAAAAAAAAAGAAATATACAAAACACCAATAAAATATTTTAAAAGCATATACTTCTGTATAAAATTCTCATAAAAAAAGAGAACACAGGTATGTGATGAACAATCTTGACTGTCCACTTGATTGGACAGGGAATCAAATAAAAGGAAAGCTAGTGGGCACTCCTGACAGAGACTCTCTGTCCAGCACTCTGACAGCTAACCAGCAGAGGTGAGGTTCTGAAGTCAGCACCATCTTGATGCCTCCTTGTTTGTTCTATAGCTAATGTTTGCAGTATTTTTAAGACCCACCTTAAATGTGGGTGGGACGTTAGGGGGGTGGCCCAGATAAAAGGGCATGGAGGAAAGAAACTGCTTTTTGCTTGCTTGCCTTTGCTTCTTCTCGCAAGTCCATCTGTCCTTTTGCTGAGGCATTTCTTTGTTGATACTAGAACCAGCTCCTTTGGGTTTCCACTGTAGACTGGAGACCAGCAGCTTTCCAGGAATTCTCTGGGCCTTCAGCTCCAAATTGAGACTGTTGAGATATTGGCCTGTGGACTGAGCAACAACCTGTTTCTCAACCTCTCCAGTGTGAGGCAGCCAATATGGGACTCCCTGGACATATCATGTAATCCAAACTTCTGAATACTTTTTATTTTTAATTTTTTCAGTTTATGTTTAGTCTATGTGTGTGTTATGCCTACATATATGTAAATGCACCTGTGTCATGCAGTGACAACAGAGGACAGAAGAGGGTGTCAGATCCCCAGGAACTGGAGTTATGGACAATTGTTAGCTGCCACGTGGGTACTGGGAATCGAACCTGGTCTGCTGCAAGAACAGACAGTGTTCTTGACTGCTGAGCCATCTCTCTACTCCCTAAGTCCCCTTTTAATATTCATTCTATCAGTTCTGTTCCATTAGAGAAGCCTGACTAATAAACAGCCTAATATCTGGAGCTGCTAGAATTAATTTTAATTTAATAGTACAAGAGCTTCAAATAGAGAACCCTTAAAGAAATGTGGCAAATCATAATGTGACTATTTTAAATCAGTATTATTAGTCTAATCTGTGTGTATCTTGATTATAATATACCAAGGTTTTCAACATAGCCCTCTAAAATATAGTGACTTAAATTGAGTTACCCTAGAAATAGATCCCAAGGTTTATCAGAGACAGATCCCCTCAGTACCTGAAGGAAATACTCAAAAGATCTGAGGGAAGAATAGTATCCCTCATTTGTGGATGCTAGCACCAAATCCCTAGTTGAAAGGCAAGCTGAGCAAAGTTAATGTTATATTTCTTTTTATCTGAAGGCAACTGTGCTGTTATAATGTGAATCCCTTAATGGGCTCTGGAGTTAACTTACCACTTCAGACTTTGTAATTGTGGCATATGGATGGAGGGTATGTATTCATATTTTAGAGTAATATAAAATTAAAGGGAAAAATGTGGACACCTAAACATATTTTGAATTAACATAGTTTATTTTCAGAGGTCATAATTTTGGTATGTATGTGACGTATATATAGGCATATTTCAGAGCAATACAAATGGGAGGGAACAACAATGACAGAAGGACTGGGTCAAAGAACTAACTCAAACAGTTAAATTTATGAAACAGTTAACTAATTGAAACAGTTAACCTTATGGTCCAGGTGCCCCCTGTCAGAAACTTACTGCTCTGAGCTTCAACTGTCAATGGTTTATACCTATTCTACCAACCAGTAACCTGTGGTTTGTAGCTGCAGCAATGTGGGCAATGTCAGGTGATGGCCAGTTTCAAAGCTCTTAGGCTCTGTGAGTCTGGAGCTCCTGAATTTTAATACCAACCGTTTGTGTTACAGATCTGTACTCATGATATCAGTGCTCGTGGTGTTGGGAGGCTCTGTCCTCAGGCTTTGGCTCTTTCTGGGGCCCTCAGGTTCTCATCTTTGACACTTTATAGTCTCCTAATTTTGCACATCTTAGCTCTTCCTCTTCTCTCACTTCTACATTTCCACAGTCCTTTCTCATTATAATTTGCACTGATTATAACATAGCTCTAATTTGACCAATCACAAATCTTACATAAGAACAAACCACAAGGTTTAATGAATAACCCTCATATACCCCATGTGTATCAGTCACAAACTTTCTGTTGAGTTAGGTGAAGCTCTTTGCTTTGACCTGAATGAGAATAACTGCAATGTGAGCATCATCTAGAGTTCACTCACACTTGTGATGGCTGAAGCTGGTCCACGTTGTCTGAAACAGTCATGGGTGGAGGAGGAGCTTCTGAAGCAAGAGTCAGGGCATCAGTTACAGCACTTACAGCTGGAATATGGTTTCCTCAAGGCACCGTGGTACATTCAAAGTAGGCAGAAACTGCCATAATGACATTCCTCTGGGTCATCAAAGAAAGGCTGCTCAGTTAACATTCTCTGCCCAATACAGCCGCCCTGGGGCACAAGAAAAGAATTTGATACCCACCCAAAGAGTCAAATTCAAAAGCCCCCCACAATTAAGTTTACCTAAAGGAAAAGTAAACATGAAAAGATGCTTACAATTAAAAACTAAAATTAAAACTTGAGATCTTAGTTCAGAAAGAGAGAAAGAAAGAAAGAAAGAAAGAAAGAAAGAAAGAAAGAAAGAAAGAAAGAAAGAAAGAAAGAAAGAAAGGGAGAGAGAGAGAGAAAGAAAGAAAAAATAAGAGAGCACAGCTGTTTTGCCTGTCTTACTGGCAAGTGTGGCTACCCTGTGGCTGCCACTGCTTTTGCCATCCTTCAAAGACATGAGACACAGCTTTTCAACCTTACAATATGGACTGAAGACTCATGTCTCTCCAAGAATCTTCTAAACCTTCAGTGCCAGATGGGGACTGCTGAGATATCCAGCTTGTGGACTGAGCTACTACTGGGGTTCCAGCCTCTTCAGAGTATAGACTGCCATTGTTGGACTACCCAGGCTGTATCACAGAGACTAGTACAGGAAGATCAAGACAGGACATGGTGCTTACTGGACCTCATTTGGTGACCATGGGAAGGGAAAACTCCAGTGTGGAGCACAAGGGCAGAACTGATGGTTGTTTGGGCTCGCCAAGGAGACTTCAAACATGACATCTTTCAGCCTAATAAAGAAAAATCATAAGATGGAGATGCTAAAACCTGTGATATATATACATATATATGGCATGCATATGTGCATATTTTGGAGTGATGTGAATTGGAGGGAATAACAACAACAACAACAACATCAACAACAAAAAGACTGGGTCAAAGAACTGACTGAAATGGTGAACGTCTGCTCAAAACAGTAAACTTCTGCATCAAAAATTTTAAGAGACTGAGAGAAAGATGAAAAACATGTTTGGCAGGATGCATGAGCTCTGGTGGGGTGGAGGGGGGCAACAAAAGGGGCACAGTTCTAGACTTTATTGGAAATTTCATATGAAATGTGCAAAGATTTAATAAAAACTGGCTTTGAAAAAAAAGAAAGAAAATTCCACATTTACACACACACACACACACACACACACACAAAAAAAAAAACTAAAATTAACTATTTTTGGTTGTGTTTTCAAGACAGTGTCTCCCTATAGCCCCAGCTGGCCTGGGACACCCTATGTAGACCAGGATAGTCTTGATCTCCACCTTCCTCTGCCTCCTAAGTGCTAGGATTAAAAGCCTGTGCCACTCTTGCTGGTGAAATTAACATTATTAACAGCATTTAATAATGCTTAGCTCAGCCAAACACAAAATGCCTTCGCTGTGTCTGTAAAAGTAAGATGCTTAATTTCCTTCAGAACTAAAGTAAAATAAGTTCCATTATCTGTAAAGGCTAAATTTTAGGTAGTGACAGTGGAAAAGAGAAGAGACAGAATCTAAAGAGCTACCCAGTGTGCATGCCTATGTGCCCCTCCCAGTGAACTAGCCCAGATATTTAGAAGAAAATACACACCAGAACAGATGCTAACTATTATTAAGCTTCAAGAACTTGACAAGGTCTAAACATTCTCCTCAAATTACCTTGTGTATGAAAACAGCACTCATTTACAAGGAGAGGAAATTTTACCAAAAATTATAGATCAATCAAATGCCTTAATACCATATGCTAGCACCTTCAGACTCATTCAATAATTGGTTTAATTCTTTGGCTAGTAATGATCTGCATATATGTTTTAAAATGTTTGAGTAATTTTTATAAATCTGCGTGGTTTACAAAACTATTTTATAAAATAAAATAATAAACTGGGGATGGTGGTACATATCTTTAATCCTAGCAGAGATTGGAGGCAGAGGCAGGCAGATCTCTATGAGATCAAGGCCAGTCTAGTCTACATAGTGAGTTCAAGGCCAGCTGGGGAGACACTATCTCAAAAAGGCCAAAAATAAAATAAAAAGTGCATCCCTAAAACTTCTTTGACTGTTGTTATCTCTCAATTCAGGTTATTTAAGATATACAAAACATTAACTAAAACAAGCAATGGGCCTTAAGGATATCAGAGAGCTAGTGGGCAGAATGAGGTAAGGGAAAGGCCTGGCCTAGGGGCAGTGGACCAGGGAGCTGGCTTCTAGACTCTCCCTCAGCAGCCCTTGGCTGTCTTCATCTAGACCTTGTGAAGTTTCCCCATCCACAGTAGCATGTCAACTGGCATTGTCATTATTCAGATTGAGGTTTAAGCTAGAGGATAACAAGTTGATGCCCAGCCTTAGCTACAGAGAGAGTTCAGGCACTCTCTACATAGCAAGACCCTGTCCCAAAGAAAAAAAAAAATCAAACGATGTCAAAATTATTATATATGGAAATTTATAATCATATGGAATAAATCTGAGGAAAAATTCCTAGCAAATTATAAACATATTAAAAGTTCTCTTACTAAGTTTTAAATCTAGAACTACCTACAGCCCATACTATTATATAATAATTATTAATTTGCTAATTGAGATTAGCTTATTTATTCTTTTTTATTTTAATTTATTTTATTTTTATATTTTTGTATGTGTATGAATGTACTGTCTGCATGTAGGTTTGTGCACCCGTGTCGTGCAATGCTGCGGAGGTCAGAAGAGGGTCTCAGATTCCCCTGGAACTGGAGTTCTCCTGGAATTGGAGTTACAGACGGTTTTCAGCCGCCATGTGGGTGCTGGGGATCAAACCCGGGTCCTGTGCAAGAGCGGCCAGCACTCTTAACCACTAGGCTATCTCTCCAGCCCCACCTTATTTATTCTAATTTTTAGGTTTCTAATAAAAAGTTTCCACCATTGTCTAAACCATTATTATTATTTTTTAAGTGGAGGAGGCAAAAGAAAAGTGTATGGGATGTTAAAGAAGAAAAGTAAATAGTCATTACAGTATTTGGCAATGGTAAGTTTTTGTCTTTTTGAGACAGGGTCTCCCTGTAGCCCCAGCTGTCCTGGAACTCACTCTGTAGACCAAGCTGGCCTTGAACTCACAAAGATCCACCTGCCTCTGCCTCCTGAGTGCTAGGATTAAAGGCTTGCACCATCATGCTGAGCAAATATTTTTAAAATATTACTATAATATAAGCAAGTCTTATTCCAATTGCCATAAGAATGAAGAGAAAAAAACAATTACACATGAAAGATAATTCTATACAATGTTGAGGTCATGTTTTAATGGAATGAAGAAAATTGCTATTATGTTTTTGTTTTTACTTGTTTCTGCTTGTCTGTTTTGGTATGGAGACAGGATTGCCATATGCAGCCCTAACTGCCCAGGAATTTGCTAGTGATCTTCCTGCTTCTGGCTACCAGGTGCTGGGATTATAGGATTTTATAGGTTTGTGCCATCACACCCATAGTACCTGTGTTTTGTTTTAACTTTGTTCAGGTGAGAGAATCTATTGCCTTCCAGATTAACAATTTTGGAACCTCTTAAGAATAGCTATTAACTCTAAAACTGTCATAGCAAACTTATATCAACCAGAGTGCCACACAACTATTTTATTATGTCTGCAGTGCAATGCTTTGGTTGTCAGTGAAACCTGTGTTAATGTTTGCAATATACCCTCCTTAAAAATATACAGCTAGTTTTGGGGAGATGACTCACTCATTAAGAGTGCATACTATCTTTCCAGAAGTTCCAAGTTCAGTTCCCAGAATCCATGTTGGGTGGCTCACAGCTGCCTGTCACTCTGCCTCCTGGGGCTCCGATACTGTCTAAGGCAGAGAAGCAGAGGCCACACTTTAGTCTGGCCCTCATTCAGTTTTGGGTTATCCACACATGCCTTTCAGTGACAATGCACTTGGTAGGCTCGTTCCTTTGCCTAGATGTACTACACACACACACACACACACACACACACACACACACACACACACACGCGCGCGCGCGCGTGCGCACACACACACACCCCTCCAAACTACATACCTATCAAACTCAGAACCCTTCTTCCAACACCTGCATCATGCTACACATATTCCCATCTCTGAACAATGGTTAAGTTTCCTTGCCTCTGGTAACAATCAAATTTAGGCAGTTTATATTCAAATTTATTCCCAACATACCTGGGTACAAAGAACAGAAGGGCTCATCTAGCAGTAAGGTAAGGTTACGTCTTCTAGTAACCTTGGAGGGACAATCCCCATTTATCATTTTATGCCTATGCATAATTGGGCACACATATGACTAACATGAGATGCATATGGGAAGGGACATAGGAAAGGAGAAATGACTGCATAATCTAATCTATCAAGCAAAATAGAGAACAACCCCTAGTCCCCTGAGTAAGCAGCACTTCTCAAACCCCATAGATGGAAGCTCTGAACAGAATTAAGACTCCTGACCACCATCACTCATATGGCTACGGTCAATCTTGACAGTGTTCCCCTATAACCTCCATCACTGCTTTGGTTGCTCTGAATAGTTATCTTCCTTCTCTCCCAAATCTGTGAGAGCCCTTATTTTCAGTTTTTTGGATAAGAGGCCAAGAACTTACAAATGACTAACCCAGTCCCTTATCAATAACAACACCTCTTCTGGCTCCTCAGACACCCATACACACACAGACACACAAAATAACATAAATAAAAAATAAGGAGTTCTTGCCTTAGCTTTCCTCAAGGATAGATTGTAACCTTAAGTGCAGTGAAGACCAAGCACAGGGATCAAGGGAGGAATCCTAAAGTAGAGTCGCTCCATTCAAGAAAGACCCAGCAGATGGCAGAGGCAGAGTCAGCCCACTGGGCAGCAAAAAGCAGCAGGGGCTGCCCACAGGAGGTGGGAGGCAGCAGCATGTCTTGCAGGCAGCAGGAGGCAGCAGCAGCAGCAGCAACATTCCGACTTCTCTGTTCAATACGTAGGGAACAACCGTAGCCTTTCCTTCTGCCTCAGGCTAGGCTTCCTTGCCCATGGACCCAGATACAGACATTGGTACCAGCCCTGGAGAGCTGGTAGACTGACCCCACATGGCACAGCTGTCCCGTGAGTACATTTCTCCCAGTGAGTATATGAAGTTGGCCTCTGCTCGGTGGTGAGAGTTCCCAAATGCATGGCAGTGGTGGTATTATGGGCTCCCTACCCACCAGCTGGGGAGCACCTGGCTCCTTCCTTAGCTCCTGATCAGATTTCCCTGCCCCTGGTCCCAAATCCAGACATTCGCAGCTGGCCCTGGGAGCTGCTGGGCAGACCGCACGTGGTGCAGATTTCAAAGCCTGCCTGATTGTTGCCCGTCTTGGGCTACTGGAGGAGCTCCTGACTGGCTGGGTGAGGGGTGGCTGGTCTCTCCAGTACAAACTCAGATGTGAGAACTTGAAGCCTAGAACAACCACCCTTGCATACCCAATAAGAAGTCAATGAACACACCTGAAGAATACAAGCAAAGCTAATCTTCAATTTAACAAAGAAACACTTGACCTTAATACTAGAATCACAAACAAAAAAAGAAATCCAAATGCCAAAATCACAACGAAAAAACAATAACATGAAAATCCCAAATAATAAGGCTCTGCCAAATACTACCAGTCCTGTAGAAGACTCCTATACTGAGGACCCCTAGATGTAACTCAGGACACAGATCTCAAAAGAACTATCATAAACATGATCAAAGAATTCAAAGAATTTAAAGAATGAATGTACAAACAAATAAAAGAACAAAAAGAAGATAGGGGTAAACTAAGAAGATAATGATACACATAAGAATGAATTCACAAAAGATATAGAAAAACTGAAGAAAACTCAGACTGAAATGAAATAGGAAGTGGAACACTCAATAAGCCATTTGGAAAGGATGGGAGAAAGCCTCAATAACAGAATGGATGAAGTAGAAAATAGAATATCAAGACTGGAATACAACACGGAAGAATTGGATCACTCAAGCAAATATTATGAAAATATTTTTTTTTAAACACAAGAATGGAATTACCAGGAACTGTGTGTGGGACACCATGAAAAGACCAAACCTACACATCATAGGTATAGAGGAAGGAGAAGAATCCAAGGATAACAGTATTGACCAGATCTTCAACAGGATTATAGAAGAAAATTTTCCCAAATTAAGGCAAGAAATACCCATACAAATACAAGAAGCACATAGAACACCAAATAGATAGAACCAGAAAAGAAATTCCCCATGCCATATCATAGTAAAAACAATAGATATTCAAAACAAAGAGAGAATACTGAAAACTGCAAAAGGAAAACAAGCCACATAAAGGAAAACCCATCAGAATTACAACTGATTTTTCAGTGCAAATGATGAAAGCCAGAAAAGCTTGGAACAAAGTAGTCCCAGTTCTAAATGATGAGATGTTAACCCAGAATACTTTACCCAGCAAAAATGTCTATTATAGTCAAGGACACATGCAGCAAGGCTGCCCACTGTCTCCACTCCTTTTTAGTATAGTGCTTGGAACTCTCGCTAGAGCAATAAGACAAAAGAAGGAAATTAAAGGAGTACTAATCGGAAAAGAGGAGGTCAAACTATTGCTTTTTGCAGATGGCGTGATATTCTATCTAAGGGATGCCAAAAATTCCACCAGAAAACTCCTAGAAATGTGTAGGGATTCCGTTTGGCATAAGCACTTAGGCAGTCAGCAAGCAACCCCCAGCCCTTAGGCTGAACTCCTGCTGGTCTCCTGCTTGCCTTTGAAACCTGCCTGGTGCCAACTGTCTCTGATGCTTTGGGCAAAGCATTGGCACCTTCCTGTAGTGATATGGAGTATATGGCATGAAATCCTGTATGTACCAACCCCCAATCCTGTATTCCCCAATCCCCACAAGGTCCTGTATAAAAACCCTGGATTACAGCAATAAACTCATGGAATTGCTCCCAGTCTTGTCATTGAGTCAGTTCCTTATTTTTTGTCCTCTCTCTCTCCTATTTCATTGGGCATCACTTCCAATCTCCTCCCCATCTCTGCCAGGACTAGGCTTGGGTTGTTAACCAGCTGGAAGGAACAATCCCAGGCTTGCGGTCCTGTGGAACTGCAAGCCCTGGTCCAGAGAGGAAGAACACCTACTAGAATGTTTAACAATTTCAGTAAAGTAGAACTTTGCAGATAAATGGATGGAGCTTGAAGCCATTACGCTAAGTGAAGTAACACAGTCCCCCCAAAAAAACAAACATGGAAAGGTTTCCCTCATTTGTGGGTGCTAGTACCAAATCCCCCAATTGAAAGGCAAGCTGAGCAATGTTGTTTTTATAATTCTTGCTAGCTGAAAGCAACTGTAGTATTATAATGTGAATCTCTTAATGAGCCCTAGAATTTACTTACCACTTACTTTCAGACATGGTAATTAATGTATATGGGCAGAAGGTATATACTCATATTTTAAAGTAGTATAAAATTAAGGAAAAAATGTGAACTCTTGAACATATATCAGGGTTAATATACAGTTTATTCATGGAGGACATAATATATGATGTTTATATAGGCATACTTTGGAGTGATACAATTAATTGGGAGGGAACTACAACAATATAAGGACTGGGTCAAAGAAAGGACTAACATTGTTAAATCCTGCCCCAAAAAATAAACCTTTGCAGAGTAAAACTTTAAAAAGACTGAGAGAAAGATGCAGGACATGTGTGGCAGAATGCATGAACTGGAGTGGGATGGGAGGAAGGGAAAGGGGAATATGTCTAAACTGAACTGAAAAATGAAGTCTGAAATACACAAAAATCAATAAAATTACATTAAAAAGTAAATGAATAAAAATAAGCAGACCTCCTAGCAAATAAATATGTAAAAGTATAAAAGAAAGTTACAATATTAATCTACAAAAATAAGTAGCCTTCCTGTATACTAATAATAAGCAATTGGAGGAGTACATGAAAATCATTACACTATCCCTAAAAATAAGATTAAAAATTGGATTTAAGTTTATTTATTAAGGTCAAACAACTGGCAATAAACAGACCAAGGCCTCAAAACCTAGGGTGTTGATACTGGCTATTTTCTAAACTCCATCCTGTGTCTATGTTCTCTCTGTACTGATACATTGCTTATAAATGAAGTTAACACATCAAAGCTACAGTAGTGAAAAGAAGCTGAATTCTGAACAGCAGTGGAAGAACTCTCACAAAACCTTCAAAAACACCTAGGCACACAGAAAGCTGGTCCCAGTGAGGGGTTAAATACACTGCTCCATGAAGTAAACTGAAAGGGGGGGGTGTGAATCAACTGCAGTTAGATTTGGAGAAAGGTACATTTATTCTGTACACCTCGGCCCATGTGATTGATGTCAATTTAGGCTTTATAGAGTAAAAAGTGCTGACAAACAAGCGAATCTCTTTATTAATGTACTATAAAAGGATAAGTGAAGCTTGAGAAACTTTGTTTGCCCTAGACTCAGCACATCAAGAAGGCTGGCAAAGGTAAACACTTCCCTGGATGGATGAACCATGGCTCTGCCAGCTCCATTTTTCACAAACAATCTTCCCTTTAGATTTTCTAAAGATTTTAATTCTCTAGATCCATGATTTCAAACTACTTGGTCTCACTTTGACACATTTCAAAATACTTACCTGAGCCAGACATGCTGGTACATATCTTTTATCCCAGTACTTGGAAGACAGAGGCAGACAGATCTTTGTGAGATCAAGGCCAACCTGGTCTACCTAGTGAGTTCCAGGCCAGCTGGAGCTGCAGGGAGACCCTGTCTTAACAAAACAGAAGAAAATAAATTGGGAGGCTGGGGAGATGGATGACTCAGTCCTTAGGAGCACTGGCTGCTCTTGCAAAGGATCTGGGTTCAATTTTCAACACCCATGTGGTGGCTAATAACTATCTGTAACTCCAGTTCCAGGGGATTCAATATCCTCTTCTAACCTCTGTGGGTACTGCAGGCCATGGGTATACTTGGAGACTGTACATACATGCAGGAAGAACACTCATACACATAAAATTAAAAAAAATTTAAGAACCCAAAATAGTTAGCTAAGTTATCATAGTCATTATTTAGCCACAAACCTTCCATCAACCTCTTATTTAAAAAAATCTTGTATTGTTAGTACCTGTGTTATTAAGTCTATATGATCATAAGTTATACAATTTTTTAATTTTTTTGATCTATATGATTTTTTTTGATCTATATGATCAAAGTTATACAATTTAAAAATTTTTTTTAATTTTATTTATTTATTTATTTATTTATTTATGTTTATGAATGTATCGTCTGCATGTAGGTTTGTGCACCCGTGTTGTGCAATGCCACGGAGGTCAGAAAAGGGCGTCAGATTCCCCTGGAACTGGAGTTCTCCTGGAATTGGAGTTACAGACAGTTCTGGGCCGCCATGTGGGTGCTGCAGATTGAACCTGGGTCCTCTGCAAGAGCAGTCAGTGCTCTTAACCACTAGGCCATCTCTCCAGCCCCAGTTATACAATATTTTAAAAGTAACCATTCCTCAAGAGATTTTACCAACTATTTTAAGGGTATAATTAGTATAGTTTGTTATACATGGTATACACTTTTCTGTTGCTGTGATAAAACCACCATGACCAAGGGAACTTATAAAAGGAAGAGTTTATTTGAGCTTATGATTGACAGTTCCAGGGAATCAGAGTCCATTGTGGCGGGAAGCATGGTGGCCAGGGCTGGAGCAGAAAGCCAAGCACAGGAAGTCAAGAGAGAAAGGCTGGAGACTGCAAGGTTTGTTAAACTCACTAAGCCTGCCCCCAATGACGTACTTTCTCCAGCATGGCCACACCTTCTAAGACCTCCCAGAACAGTGCCACCAACTGGGGACAAAAATGTCTGAATACTTAAAGCCTATGAGGGGCACTCTCATTCAAACCACCACACATGGGATATTTATATTATGTCAGACAGAATTATGACCTGCTATTATCTTCATTTAGAAATTAAGCATGACATAAAGGAGATGTGATTGGGTATGTCATTGACAAGTGGTAGACTTGTGATCATTAATCTTGTCAACTTCACAGCTCTGGAATTAACCATAACAGATTAACTGAAGGAGGACCTCCCTCAAAGTGAGGTGAACCTCCCTCAAAGTGAGGTGGACCTCCCTCAAAGTGAGGCACACCTTCCAATGGGGGATGTGAATCAATAGATTTGAGGGAAGGCAGTGTTACCTGCCAACTTGTCCTCTTTCATGCTGAGCAAATGTGTCCATTCATGGTGGCACATACCTTAATCCCAGAACTCAGGAGACAGAGGCAGGCAGATCTCTGTGAGTTCAAGGCCAGCCTGGTCTACATAATGAGTTCCAGGCCAGCTGGGGCTACAGGAAGACCCTGTCTCAAAAAGATTTTTAAAAAATGTGTCCTTTCATACTGTTTCTGCTGCTAATGCAGCCATCCTCCAGACTCCAGCTTCCTCATCGGCCTTCCAATGCACAGCTACTAGATCGAGCTACTCAGCCACTTCACCTGGCAACCAGCCACTGTAGCTACCCAGCGCCTATCATGTAAATCAATTGAATAAATCCTCTTATAGATGTACACACATTCTTTCTGTTCTCTGCCTTTAGGGAACCTTGCTTGATACAGAGATCCTCAAATATTCTTTCTCTCTGCCTAGAAATTTCTGTCTTCCACATGATGGCTAACATGTCAGTTTATGTTCCCAGAGTAAGGAAGATGTGGCACATCAATGCCAGCCATGCCAAAACAAACACACATATCAACACATGAGTATAAATAAAGCATTGTTGTTTTAATCCACTGGTTAACAGTATTAAAACATAGCCTTGTTGTTCTGGTTAATCAATCTCCCATTCCCCAATTATCTCCTATATTGCTTCTCCTGACAAAAGTGTCTTCTAGGGATTCAGGTCCATCATCTTTATTACAGTCTTCTCCCTTTCCAGTTGCTAGGTTCAATTGATGAATCCCCTAAAATGGTTCCAGAAACTCTATTCACCTTTTATAGCTGAAATGGTTTTCACTGATATTTTCATCATGTCTTGCCAACTAGGAAAACTGTATTGCTACTTAGTCTCTGACACTCCAATCCCTTATTAATACAGCTTAACAACTCCACTTACTTCAGGGACATTTAACAAGTCTTAGATAAAATAGACATTAATTCCTTTGTCTTTCTATTTAGAATTAAAAATAGAAGTGCGCCTTAAGGCTTTTCTCTCTCTTTTTTTTTTTTTTTTTTTTTTTTTTTTTGGTATTTTTGAGACAGCGTCTCCCTTTAGTCTCAGCTATCCTGGAGCTCACTCTGTAGACCAGGCTGGCCTCAAACTCACAAAGATCCGCCTGCCTCTGCCTCCCAAGTGCTAGGATTAAAGGCATGCGCCACCACGCCTGGCTTTCCTGAGACACCCCTCTAGGAGGGGTGGGAAGGCTTTTCTATCATCATCTAAACCTCAGTGATTTTCTTCTCAAGAACTCTCAGTAATTGAAAATATCGTTTTTCAGATTTTCTAAAACATATACATTAAAAATATTTTATTTGTTGTTTTAATTTTATGTGTATTTTATGGCCTGCATGTATATATGTGCACTCATGTCATACAATGTCTGTAGAGGTCAGAAGAGGATGTTGGATGCCTTGAACTGGAGTTAAGACAGTTGATAACCACCATGTGGGTGCTGGGAACCAAACCCCAGTCCTCTGCAAGAACAGCCAGTGCTCTTAATTGCTGAGACATCTCTCCAGCCTCTAAAACAGACAAGATACTTTTTAAGACAGTAGGAGTTCAGTATCTGAGGTGGAGAATTAAGACCCTTCTTTCTTGTGATAGGTAATACAGTCACCTGGATTGGATTAACAACTGCCTAGAGCATTAGTGAGGCACATTTTGGGTACGTCTTGAAGGCATTGCAAGACAGTAAGGACCAAGGCAAGAAGATCCATCCTGAATGTGAATGGAAACATCCCACAGGCTTGGTTACTGGGATTGAACAAAAAGAAACTACAACCTGAGTGCATCTCTCTTTCTCACTCTCACTCTCGCTCTCCCTTCCGCCCTTTCTCTTCCTCCTCCATTCCTGATCTGTACAGATGTAAGCAAGTTTGTATTACCATAGGCATGAGCCACTCCTGCAGCCATATCTTCCCCTCTGTGTTGGACTCTATTCACTGGACTATGACTCAAAATATACCCTTCCTCCCCAGAGTTGTTTCTTGTTAGGTATTTGGTCACAGCAATGAGAAAAGAAATGAATATACCTTGTTATTCGGTTGATTCAATATATATAACACACAACTATATCAAAGACCATGTTTTTTCCATACTTACCTCTCAATTAAATAGCATTTGGCATAGACTAGCCAATTAATAAATGCAAGTTGTTGCTAAGTTTTAAGCCTGCAAGACGAACTACACAAGGACCTTTCTTACAAAGAGCTTCAAATCTTTGAGAAAACCAGTAAAAACTATCCCGAATGAAAATCAAAATGAAACAAGTACCAAATGACACACGAGAGCCTGGAACAAGAACAAAACATTCTAATCATGAAAATCCAGAGAAGTTTAAAGAGAACATTGCACTTGAACAATCTTGCTATTGCATACTATATAAGGGAATGAGGGGAAAGGGTTGCAAATTAAGAGATCAATGGAGCAAGCAGAATGAGATTTGGAATCATCCAACATAATCAGAAAGCAAAATAGGATGGCATGCTGGATTCACAGAAACAGAGCATTAGGAGATACAGAAGAACAGGTCAGATCATCTGGAATGCCAGATTGAAAGCTTTCGAAGTTAATCTTTAAGCAACTGAAGAATACACTGTAGTAAAAACAGTAATTTCATACATTTTAGGAAGATAATTTAATAGATATAAGCAGGATTGATGATTTTTAAAATCATTTTTAAAAAGCATTTATTATATTTTTAATTATGAGGGGCTTGTACTGATGAATAAAGGCAGGTACCCTTAGAAGCTAGGAGCTACAACCAGTTGTGAGCCACCCAACATGGGTGCTGGGAACCGTCATCAGATTCTCTGAAGGGGCAGCATATGCTGAAGCCCTCTCTCCAGTCCCAGGGATTTATGACTTTTTAATTGTTTAATGGTCATATAGGAGGGCAAATTTCCCTAATGATAGAATACTTATTGTTCATTCTTTTAATTGTACTTGAGGGGCTGGAGAGGTGGTTCCATTGTTAAGAGTGCTTGCTGTTTTGCAGAGGATTCAAATGTGGTTCCCAGAACCCATAGTAGGTACTCATGACTGCTGGTAACTCCAGCTTCTGAGGAATTGACATCCTTTCGGTGCCTCCATGTGTACACGCACACACACAAATGCCTTTTTAGAAAGTTACTTGAATATTATACTGTTTTCTTGCAGACAGTCTCCAGATGGCTTTGTAAAAGTACACACATAAGTGCATTCTTACCACATGGTCCTAATTGGTGTGAAATCAGATTGCCTTTGAGTAAAATATTTTATTGAGTTTTTAATAGCCAGATGATCTTATTTCTATTCAATAGGGCCAAGTAACTTAAGATAATTAAGGATTAAGAAGCCATAAAATTATTCTAGTGAATTAACTGGGTCAAGGATGATGGTTACTGTTTTACCAACAGCTTTCCATGGATCTGTCACTCCCAGGCTCAGCAACATACTCTCAAGGTTAGCTAGTACATATGCCCTCCATTCATTAGCTCTGACTCCTGTTTCTATGTGATGAGCCTGGGACTCACAAGTCTATTTTCAAATTTCCCAATTAAATGTCTATGATAGTGCAGTTTAAAAGCCCCCTTTTAAATATTATAGGATACAACTTGCTCTCTGGTAGTAATTGAAATACAACTGTCTCAAAAGAAGAAATGTGAGAAAAAGCAACATTTCTAATTAAACATAACTTTCTTATATTTTCCTATCATAAATCACTGGAAACATTAATTATCTGCCAGTTTTGGGGGAATATCTATTAATTCTACAAAGATACAATGAGCAAAAAAATCCTCAAATAATATCCATTGTATGTACCATCCTTACCTTTTGAATAGGTCAGTATAATAAAAGAGTTTGCATCATTTCATAAGAATAATAGGTAATCTGATTTAAAAAGCAGCATAAAACAATTCGAAGCCTCTCAGTCAAGGAGAAATTTAGCTTACCTGGGAGTTAGGGAAGAATAATTAATTACATAATAATTTCCAAAAGGAAATGAGATAGAATGGTAGAACTTCTGGCAGCATTTCAGTAGAAGACACATTAAAATCAATGGCTGCTCCTCAGCCTCTTTCTACAATAGAACATGACCACCACTGACTGCATCATCATGCATGTCTGTTAGGATAACATCCACTTCTGTTCTTGTGTATAGTAGCTACTTTTCTGTTCCTCTGGTAAAACACCATGAGCAAGGCAACTTATAGATGGAAGAGTTTATTTGCCTCACAGTTCCAGGAGAGTCCATATGGCAGAGGAGGCATGGAAGAAGGAGGAAGTCAGGGCAGAAAGCCAAGTGATCACATCTTCAAGCATGCACAGGAAGCAGACAGAAACTTGAAATCTGGCCAAGGGTTAACAACTCTCAAAGGCTGCCCCGACTGACCTTCTTGCTCCAGCAAGGCCACACCTCCTAAGGGTTCCATGAACCTCCCTTATAGTGCCCCAAAACATGTACACACACACACACACACACACACACACACACACCTCCCCTGCAGTGCCTAGAACACACATGAGGCCAAGTGTCCAGCTACTTAGAGCTTATGGGGACAGTCATTCAAACCACCACGTGTACTTATACAAAAGAATTCCCTAGTCTTGCCATTTTTAATTCATGGACATATCTATGGGAAAGACATTTTCAAGTAACTTTTAAAAATTCATCAATGAGGTGGTAGAGGAGGGAATATGGGAATAGACAACTAACACTAAAGACATTTTGAAAAACCATATGAAAACCTACCACTGAGGAAGCACTGTAAAATATATACATGTGCATATATAGAAGGGGATTAAGTGATGTTATCTACATCAGGCAGACAATACCCCAACTAGACACCTCATCTTGGCAAATAAAAACCTAGTACCAGGAATGGATTACCTCTCTTTGAGTTGTTGGCCAGTGGGATCCCACTGACCCCCAAACATTACAGGCTATTGTCATTACTTTTGGTTACCCTCAAGAACTTGATAGTAAGACCTTATTGCTGAAGATGACATGTACCTAAGTCATAAAATATGGAGAAATCAAATGGGTATTGTGATCTGGAAGCTTCATCCCTACTGCCTAGTTTTCATAGTGCTAAAAGACGCTATGTACACTATCAGAGGAGAAAAGTAATCATCAGTCTAACATGATTGTGAACCCAGCAGCTTACAAAAATGATTGACTGGGTAAAATAGATACACTAGTACAATAGAGGCACAAATGTTATGGGAATAACTAGTGACCATGTGATGGGATTTAAGGCCCATTGTAAGAGATAGAACCCATACCTGGCTCAAGAATCTGTAGTTAGAATTTCAGAGCATACTATAGAATTTCAGAGCATACTATAGAAAATGTTCAACTTCCTCATGACGGAACATAGGAAGAAAAATGAACTCCATATTACTAATAGACACATATCTTTTAGTAGTTTACATAATCATCAATAAAGTCTTGCCATCAATTGTGCTTTAAAGTTTGGAGTTATGGTCTGGATAGATGGATGGCTCAGTATTTAAGAGCACAGACTGCTCTTCTAGAGAAGCTGGGTTGGATTCCCAGTACCCACAGGGTGGCTAGCAAAAAAAAAAAAAAGAACCTGTAGTTAGAAAGGTCATGAGCCAGGGGAGAATCTGATACTAATATTTTACTAAATTCACATAGTATTAAAATGACTACTAATTACCCTTTTTTGTATACATAGATTAGTGCATCTCCCAACTCTCATAAAAGAAGTTTTATTTTTTCAGTAAAAAGAAATTACCAGAGACCCATGACTAGTCAAGATGCAGAGAATAAGAGATTGCAAAGTTCTCAACTCTAAATAAGAAATCTATAACACACTCCTCCCCCAAGGTTTAAGGATCATTGTGGAAGAGCCAGAGGTGGTGGTCGACCACTAAGAAATAGTATTTTCCAGACAGCAGGGCAGTTGCACATATGAATTTACAGCAATTGTGACAGCATGGAAAAGACCTGCAGAAGCTCAAGCTACACAAAATATCATAACGCAGGGGAAGGGGCATGAATGTTCACCCCTAACAAAGGAGCTATTGCCATGTGATAGCCACTGAGGGAAGAAGAGTCAGTGTTCTTAAGGGTGTGGCTCTTGGTAGGTCATCCATGCTCAAGGATGGGTTTGAATTCAGAGTATTTGGGCAACACAAATTGGACTCAATAGGAATAAAAAGGGACAGGAAGCTTGGTGTACAGGGAGGTGGGAGCAGCTGGGGGGGACCTATTACCAAAGTACATTGTGTAAAACAAAAAAATTCATTCTCATCACAAGATAGTCTCTAGTCATAAATTTGTGCCAGCTTTATCTCCTTCTGCTGGTACCAAGTTACACTTTGATTAGTATTTACTTAGATGAAAGTAATCTAAGCAATTGACTGTGGTGAACATATGCAGGTTTCATTAATAAGTATAAAAGGTTTGAGAAAAACATATTACATAAATTAGGAAGTATACTCAATCTTGAAAGTCTATTGCATTTCCTGATTTTTGTCTAATGATGCAAAACATGTTTAAGAATTTCGATACCATGGGGCTGGAGAGATGGCCCAGCAGTTAAGAGCACCGACTGCTCTTGCAGAGGACCCAGGTTCGATCCCCAGCACCCACATGGCGGATGAGAACCGTCTTTAACTCCAGATCCAGGGGAATCCGACACCCTCTTCTGACCTCCGCGGCATTGCATGACACGGGTGCGCAGACTTACATGCAGATACAAAAATAAATAAAAATAAAAAAAAGAATATCGATACCTAAAGATTAGCTCAACACAGTATCTCTGCTTGAGATAGAAATGCAAAAGAAAAAGTCACATTCCTTAACAACTCTTACATTTACTATACATCGTAATTTTGCATTATCTGTTCAGGGTTCAATGAGATAAAGCCATGATGTTATCCAAATGAGTACTTATATAGAAGTTCTGGGGAAAATATGCTAGCAAATTTATAATCATTATTAATATTGTTCCAGAATTCAGTGCCATTTTTAGTGGAACATGTTTTAAAAAATAATCTTTCTATTGAATTTTTGAGAATTTCATATAATGAATTTTGGCAATTTTCTCACCCCCTCTCTAATCTCCTTTCAGATCTATTCTGTCCTCTATTATTTCTTTAAAGTCTGTCATGGCTAACTTGTGTTTCCCAAATGTTCTTGGGTGTGGTTCATCCCCAAACTCTGGTCAATCTACCCAGTGTCGCTCCCTTAAAGAAAACAGATTGGGCACAACTGCTCGCAAATTGGTTTTACATGAAGGATGCTTGTACTCACAAATTATCACTTATTGTTAAAAAAAAATGAAAACAAAACAAAACAAAACAAAAAAAACCAGAAAGATGCAGAAAAGTTACGGAATGCATGATCTGGGATGGGTAGGGGTGGGGTGAGGGGAAGGGAAGGGGATATATGCCTGAACTGAATTGGAAAATGATGTATGAAATACACAAAGCATCAATAAAAAAAAAATAATAAGAAAACAGATTTTCCCCATCACAGTGGCTATGGATTATCAATATTTCCTCTGCTAGGGTTTCTTGCCCAATTCTGGGTTTCATTTGGCTTTGAGGGCTGTGCAGGTCTTGTCCGCGTTATCACAAATGTTGTGGTGTGCCCTGTTTTATCCAGAACACATGGTTACTTTGTAGTCATCCATTACCTCTGGCTCTTACCACCTGTCTGTCTCTTCTCTGTGATCCCTGAAACTTTGGAGGAGTGGGTGTGATACAGGTGTCACATTCAGGGTTGAGTTATTCTCTGTGTGCTAACCAGTTACGCTTTTTTATCAAGGTTTGGATGTTGATTTCTTTTTTGTCTGGTACTGTGGTCTTACAGCTGCTACCCTAGGCTACTTTCTTGACAGTGACAGTCTGGTACCTGCAGTGGCTTGGTCAAGAATCCTAGAATAGGTTTCCCCTGGAAGTGTAGACTGATCTGGGGTCTTAAAGCTGATGGAAAAACTGGAGGGTCTCAACAAGGTAGTTCTCAGAGCTCTGGAGAGTCCTAAAGTGGAGGTGGGGGATGAGGGGAAATCTCCCAGAAGCTGGAAGATTCCCTGGTAGGGGATTGGACTGAGATCTAGTTAATCCGATCTCAGGAGGGAGGGGACCTGGAAGAGATAATGGTCCCTGCTAAGCAGTGGCAGGCCTTTTGGGTTTTGAGAGGGGGGTACACAGCAGCTTACCTGGGTGTCTCTGCCATGTGGGGCAACTAGAAAGTCACTGGTGGGGAGTGGGCTGAGGTCTAATGACTCTCAAAGGAGAGAAAGGGTTTCAGCTCCTTCTTGTTGGGGGCTGAGGTTCTTGTTCCCTGCCACAGACAGCTCACATTCTTTGCTACCTATAGCTCTCTTTGGCTCTATAGCTCTCACCCAACAGAGATGTGTTGAATCATTCCCATTATTGAAATATCTGCCTTCCCTGTCTTTAACTGTAGATCCAGATTTTAAGGGCTGATGATATTAGATTGGGCCAATTCAGTAAATTCCCTTCCTGAAAGTCACTTGTGTCATATTATATAAACCCAGGAGTAATAGTCACCATGTTCTCAACTCGGGAATAATATAAATATGTGTACCAGGAAATGGAGATACTGGGGACCTACTTAGATTTTTATATATCACAGATACAAAAGACAAAGCCTTAACTGAAATATAAAATGAGAGACCTGTATCCTTTAAAAACATAAATGTGGGGCTGGAGAGATGGCCTAGCGGTTAAGAGCGCCGACAGCTCTTACAGAGGACCCGGGCTCGATCCCCAGCACCCACATGGCGGCAGAGAACCGTCTGAAACTCCAATTCCAGGAGAACTCCGGTTCCAGGGGACCCTCTTCTGACCTCCGCAGCATTGCACGACACGGATACACAGACTTGCATGCAGACAGTACATTCATACACATACAGAAATAAATAAAAATTAATAAAAAAAAAATAAATAAAAAATAAAAACATAAATGTACAAACTTATCAAATTTTAAAAAATAAAATTCAACAGTATGAAAATAACACTACGTAATAAATAAGTGATAATGAATAACATATTTTAGAAATGCATAGGTAGTGAAAACTATTCTTAAAGTCAATTAATAATCAGAAAACTTATGATTATGTTTATCACCATAAGGATAGAGACCCGGAGATACTGGGAATGGAACATGAAAAAAATTACAGTATTGCACTTTATTTGGACAGCATTCACAGGTGTATGTGTTTCTGCTTTAAATATGGATATCAACTATAATCTCCCATTTGGGGCTGGCCAAGGAATACCTGTCTCATCACCTACAAGACTTCACATTTGTAGCTTCAGTTGCATAACTGAGTGCAAGCCCCTTGCTGTTCATCTAGATACAGCCTCCTGCTCACACTGTACTTTTTTTTAAATTTTATTTATTTTTTATGTGTATGAATGTACTGTCTGCATGTAGGTTTGTGCACCCGTGTCGTGCAATGCCGCGGAGGTCAGAAGAGGGTGACGGATTCCCCTGGAACTGGAGTTCTCCTGGAATTGGAGTTACAGACAGTTTTTAGCCGCCATGTGGGTGCCGGGGATTGAACCCTGGTCCTCTGCAAGAGCAGTTGACGCTCTTAACCGCTAGGCCATCTCTCCAGCCCCACACTGTACTTTCTATTTGCTGCTCCCAGATGACAACCACAAATGGTTAGTGCACTCAACAGACACAGTTCTGTAAGATGCAGAACTACTTCAGCAAGCAGTTTGGGTTCAAGGGCTCCCTCCAACCTGAGACTGGAGCCTCTCTTCCTGCTGTTCTCCAGGGACGCCAGGCTCTGAAGCTCTCTGTTCCCAACCTGCAGTAGTCATTCTGCTGGACAATCTGTGGGATGGAAAACCCATTTAGTACTTTAGAACAATATGAAAAAAAGAAGATATAAATGACTAATATCAGATATTTCTATCAGATGGAGTTAACAAAATTTTGAGATAAACAATACCAATTAAAACTTTTGTAAAAAGTTTTGTGAATCGACAATAGGAAAAGAAATTCTGAGACAATTTTATCCCCAAATGTAAATATAAAGATTGAAAACAGAAACATAAAAAGATCAGCACGTGTCCATGAATTTGCTGTTTGTTGTGGCTCTTACAGATCCACCCTGCCACAGTGCAGTGGGAGAATGTCCTTCCAGGACAGCATCAATGAAAACCCTGAATGCTCACTTTTGCCCTTCTGTCTGTTTGGTTAGGAATGAGGTGAGTATAAGCCAGAGGTTGAAAGAAATGAAGAGATTCAGTCCATATTATTAATTCCTCCAGTTCCTATCAGACACCTTCTGCTTAGCGCTCTCTCTTTCTCTTTCTCTACACACTCTCTCTTTCAGTATCACTTTTATTAAATTGAATTTAAGTTGCTCACCTAGATTAGGTCATTAGGTTTTTCCAAGGACCAGTGACAAAGTATGGTTTGTTTACATGTTACTTACTGCCCTAAAGAGACAGTCAATATATTCAAGAAAATCAGAATAAAAGAAAAATATGTAAAATAACGCTATTAGAGGTAGGAAAAAATGACAATTTCACATAGAGTATAATGCATATATATTTTTCAGTAAACTGAAAATAAAAGTACACTTCTTCTTTTTTTTTTTTTTTTTTTTTTTTGAGACAGGTCTCCCTGTAGCCCCAGCTGTCCTGGAACTCACTCTGTAGACCAGGTTGGCCTTGAACTCACAAAGTACACTTCTTAATCAGATCTGAGATCTCTACTAAAACATTTATAGAATACAGCATTCAAAACAATTAATCTTCAATGTTTTCTTTCTGAGATTAGTAATGACACAATGATGCCCAGTATCATCGTGTGTTCGTCATTTTACAGGGGGTCTCAGTTACTTTAGAAAGGCAGGAGAGAAATGTAAGGGATTAGAGATGAAAAGGTTGAATTACTATTTACAGGTGGTTCAGTTATGAATGCAGCAACCCACAAAAAGAAAGGTAAATTATTAGAATTAGTAAGTCTGATAATTATTAGAATTAATAAGCATGTTAAGGAAATTTTCTAGGCAAAATCAACTGCATTTTTCTAAACATCAAAAGTAAAAAAATTTTAATGAATCCATATAAAATCCACAAAAAAAAATACTGAGTGATAAATATAAGAAAAAGGAACATTTTTATGCATAATACTGTACAATTAAAAACTCCTGGGGGCCTGGGGCTCAGTGGGAAAAGTGCTTGTTTACATACATGAATGAGAAGAACCTTTTCCAGCACCAATGTCAAGGCAGTAACCCCAGTGTTTGGGGCATGGAGATAGGCACTCGAACTGAAAAAAAGGGGGATATGGTGGTTCACGCCTTTAATCCCAGCACTCTGGAGGCAGAGGCAGGCAGATCTTTGTGAGTTCAAGGCCACCCTGGTCTACATAATGAATTCCAGGACAGCTGGGGCTACAGAGAGACGCTGCCTCAAAAAGACAAAAAGGGGGAAGGGGGATAAGGAGATTAAAGATGAACAGAAATGTAGAACAATCAAGAACATCTGTGAAAAGACATTTGACCCCTATTAAAAGGGAAATGCACATTTCTGATGAGTCAGTTTCTCTGCTGTAGGAACAAGAATCCCTCACTCCACATTCTCCACAGTAATCCACAGCTGCACCTGCATCCTAGTGTCCTACACAGTCACAGCAAATGCAGGTACAAAGGTCAAAACCTGCACTCCTCCAAAGCTGTCAGTCGCTCACATGAGCTGCATATGGTCTGACTATCAAATGCATCAAGAATTTCCAGACATTTGGGGGGAAATTAATATCATAGCTGAATATACATGGTGAAGAAAATCAGAAAAAAATAGCAGTCTCAAAATTTTGTTTATCTATAATAGAGTAAGCATAAAATATTAAAATAGAGTTTTCATAAAATATTTAATACTTAAAAATTATTAGTATACATAATTCTTTTTTTTGTTCTTGGTAACTACCTTTTTTATTTATTTATTTTTAGTATATATATAAGTATAAAAATAACATTAGGCGTTCATATCCCTTAAATATTAAATATATAATTTTTTTATCAAACTAGACCTGTGTTCCCCCATCCCCCCACCCCCACCAGCGCTCATCATTTCGCCAAACATGCTTTTCATCTTCTTTCAGTCTTTCTCATCTTCCATGTGGAAGTTGACTGTTTTGACGCAGAAGATTCACTGTTTCAGTCAGTTCTTTGATGCAGTCCTTCTTTTTGTTGTTGTTTCCAATATGCATCACTCCCAACTGCTTTGGACAAAAGCTCAAGGGCCAATGCACAAGAAATACTTAAAACTGGGTAATTGGCACTAGCATCACAGATGAGGATACCATTCCTTGTTTGTTATTCTGGGATGTGTTACTTCACTCAGCATGATGTCCTCTAGCTCCAGCCATTTTCCTGCAAAGCTCGTGATGTCATCTTTCTTTACTGCTGCATAGAACTCCATTGTGTAGATGTACCACATTTTCTCTATCCACTCATCAGTTGAGGGGCACTTGGGTTGGTTCCAGCTCCTTGCTATTGTGAAGAGAGCTGCAATAAATATGGCTGTGCATGTATCTCTGTGGTTAGATGAGTCTTGTGGGTATATACCCAGGAGTGGTATGGCTGGGTCAGGTGGCAAGTTCATTCCAAGTCTTCCAAGGGTTTTCCATGCTGCTTTCCATAGTGGCTGTACAAGTTTACATTCCTACCAGCAGTGGATGAGTGTTCCCCTTTCCGCACTACCTCTCCAGCATTTGGTATCATTTGTTTTCTTGATCCTAGCCAGTCTTATCAGAGTGAGATGATATTTTAAAGTGGTTTTAATTTGCATTTCCTTAATTATTAGCTACGTTGAACACTTTTTAAGATGTTTCTCAGCCGTCTCTAATTCCTCACTTGTGAAATCTCTATTCAGCTCTTTGCTCCATTTTTGAGTGTGTCATTTGTTTTGTTCTTCTTTGTTTTTTTTCAATGTTTTTTATTATTAAACTTTTTCCATAGGTCATACATCATTTCTCAATCGCTTCCCTTTCCATGCCCCCAACCCCACCTAAGTCCCTGCACTCTGCTATGCATGTCCTGTATCTTTTTCTGAGTCTTTCCTGAGGGTTTTTTTTTCAGTTCTTTTGCTGTTGTTCTCTCCAACTTGTATTGCTATAGTATATATACATGTTTATGCATAGTTTTATATATATATACATAAATATATATATATACATAAATAAATATATATATATACACATATCACTTGAAATGTAGGATTTTTTTTCCTAAAAGATGTCATGTTTTCCTTAAGGAAGTGCTTGAAAGTTCCTCCTTGGCAATCCCAAACAACTATCAGTCCTGCACCTTTGCTCCACATGGGGGTCTTTCCCTCCCATGGTCCCCCAAATGAAGTCCAATAAGCACACGTCCTGTCTAGATCCCCCTGCACTGGCCTCCATGATACAGCCCAGGTAGTCCAACAACGGCAGTCTATATTCTGAGGAGGCTGACATCCCCTTAGCTGTTTAGTCCACAAGCTGGGTATTTCAGTAGTCCCCATCTAGCACTGAAGGTTTGGAGGATTCTTGGAGAGACATGAGTCCTCAGTCCATATTGGAAGGTTACAAAGCTGTGTCTCATGTCTTTGAGGAGTGCCAAAAGCAGTGGCAGCCACAGAGTTGATGCACTTGCCAGTAAAAATTGAAGACAGGCCAAACAACAGTACTCTTTCTTTTTTCTTTTTGTCTCTTTACTAAGATTTCAAGTTCTATGTCTGCAGTACAGTTTCTCTAGTCTTACTGATTATTTATATCTGGTTGTACTTTCCTTTTGGATGCTTAAGGTTGCACAGTTACCTAGATTAACCAAGGTTTTTGTTTTATTAAGGACAGTTGGGGATCTGGTCCTCAGGGGTCTCTCAGGTTTTTTTCTTTTTTGAAGGGGGGGAGTAGGGGGGAGCCCCTTGCTCCTTTCAGTTTATCATTTACCAGTTCCATCCACTCGAGGACAAAATCAGGTTTTGCTAGACCAGGGTTCCTTTTCTGAAGCATGAGCGGACTTTCCTTTTTATAGACTGGACACTGGCTGAAGTCTGATTAGTGGCTCTCCAAGACCTCTCTGAACAGGAAGACTGTTGACCCACATTTGCAGGACATTTCAAGAGATGCCCCTATGCATAATCCCCTAAGACTTAGTTGACCTCTGAGGGCAAGGAACAAAGGTATCCCTTAGGTCCCTCAGCCAAATTGGTAAGGGGGGTAAGTATGGTTGTTAAGCACCCAGAAAGGCTAAGTTGCACCAGCCTATTACATTGCACCTATATTAAAATTGTATCCTTTGGAAAAAAAATTGTATGTTATTTCCATATCATATTTCTTGCTTCACACCTTTCCATTTTATTCCCATATTACTCTAAAAGATGCACACATACCCTCCATAATGTACCAAAAACCCAAGTACTGAAAATAAATGTTAGGTCAGCTCTAGAACCTGTTTAGGGATTCACAATGCAAGAGAACAGTTATCTTTAGATCATGAGGGATATAACATTAATGTTGTTCAGGTTTGTCTTACAACTAGGTACTTGGTACTAGCATCCACTGATGAGGGATACCATTAGTCTTTTGTTTTTCTGGGATTGTGTTACTTCACTTAGCATAAAATCTTCTAGTTCCATCCATTTACCTGCAAATTTCATGATGTCGTCTTTCTTTACCACTGCATAGAACTCCGTTGTGTAGATGTACCACATTTTCTCTATCCACTCGTCAGTTGAGGGGCACCTGGGTTGGTTCCAGCTCCTTGCTATTGTGAAGAGAGCTGAAATAAACATGGATGTACATCTGTGTCTGTGGTAGGAAGTCTGATGGATATATTGTCAGAAGTGGTATGGCTGGGTCAGGTGGTAGGCTCATTTTGAGTCTTTTAAATGTTCTCCATACTGCTTTCCATAGTGGTTGTACAAGTTTGCATTCCCACCAGCAGTGGATGAGTGTTCCCCTTTCTCCACACCCTCTCCAGCATTTAGTATCATTTGTTTTCTTGATCCTTGCCAGCCTTATCGAGGTGAGATGATATCTTAAAATGGTTTTAATTTGCATTTCCTTAATTATTAGCGATGTTGAACACTTTTTAAGATGTTTTTCAGCCATCTCTATTTCCTCACTTATGAAGTCCCTCTTCAGCTCTTTACTCCATCTTTTAAGTGAGTCATTTATTTTCCTTTTTGTTTTAATATTTGTGTGTGTGGTTTGTTGTTTTATTTTTCTTTTTGGTTTTACACTTTTTTTGGTATTTTTGAGACAGGGTCTCCCTTTTAGTACCAGGTGTCCTGGAGCTCACTCTGTAGACCAGGCCTGCCTTGAACCCACAGAGATCCACCTATCTCTGCCTCCCTAGTGCTGGGATTAATGGCGTGTGCCACCATGCCTGGCAAGTCATTTATTTTCTTCTTTGTTTTTTGAGTAGTTTATATATTCTGGAAGTTAATGCTCTGTCAGATGTATCAGCAGTGAAGTTTTCCTCCCACTCTGTTGGTTTTCTCTTTACTTCTCTTTCTTTTGCTGTACAGAAACTTTTGAGTTTAATAAGGTCCCACTTGTCAATTGTCGACCTTATTTCCTGTGCAGCTGCTGTCTAAGAAAGTCTTTTCCTACACCCATGTCTTATAAGTTGCTGCCAACTTTTTCTTCTATCACCTTCAGAGTGTTAGGTTACACACTGAGGTCTTTGATCCATTTGGAGTTATTTTTTGTACAGGGTGAGAGGCAGGGGTTTAATTTTATTCTTCTACAAGTGGTGATCAAGTTTTGCTAACACCATTTGCTGAAGATGCTGTCTTTCCTCCATTGAGTCTTTTTGGCCCCCTTGTCAAATATGAGGTGGCTGAAATTGTATGTGCTCAAGTTTGGATCATCGGTTTTGTTCCATTGGTCTACTGTTCTGTTTTTGTGCCAGTACCAGGCTGTTTTTATGACTATAGCCCTGTAGTGTAGTTTGATGTCTGGTATAGAAATCCCCCCTGTATTGCTCTTTTCACTCAGGATTGCTTTGGCTATTCGGGGTTTTTCGTTGTTCCATATGAATTTAAGAATTTTTTTCCCAAGCCTGTGAAGAATGTCCTTGGGATTTTAATTGGAATTACATTGAATTGGTATATTAGTTTGGGTAGAATGGACATTTTTACTATATTAATTTTTCCAATCCATGAGCATGGGAGGTTTTTCCATCTTCTGATGTCTTCTTCAGTCTCCTCCTTCAGGAGTTTGTAATTTTTGTTGTAAAGATCTTTGGGATTTTTGGTTAGATTTGTTCCTAGGTATTTTATTGTTTTTGAGGCTATTGTGGTTGGGAAGGTCTCCTTGTATTCTTTCTTCAGTTGCTTGTTGTTGGTATAAAGAAAGATTACTGATTTTTCTAGGTTGATTTTGTAGCCCTCCACTTTACTGAAACTCTTAAACATTTCTAGGAGTTTTCTGGTGGAGTTTTTAGCAGCCTTTAGGTAAACTATCATATCCATCATAAAAAGGGATAGTTTGACTTCCTCTTTTCCAATTAGTATTCCATTAATTTCTTTTTCTTGCCTTATTGCCATAGCCAGTGTTTCAAGCACTATATTGAAGAGGAGTGGTGACAAGGGGCAGCCTTGTTGGGTTCGTACCTTTATGGGTGATCCTTCTAACTTTTCTCCATTTAGGATGATGTTGGATGTGGGTCTCTTATATATGGCTTTGATTATGTTGAGGAATGATCCTTCCAGTCCAATTCCCTCTAGTACTTTAATCATGAAGGGATGCTTTATTTTGTTGAAGGCTTTTTCTGCATCTATTGAGATGATGGTGTGGTTTTTGTCCTTCAGTCCATTTATGTGTTTTATGATAATTACCGATTTTCATATGTTGAACCATCCTTGCATCTCTGGTATGCATCCAACTTGATCATGGTGAATGATCTTTTTCATGTGGGTCTGTATACGGTTTGCAAGTATTTTGTCAGGAATTTCTGCATCTGAGTTCATTAATGAGATGGATCTGTAGTTCTCTTTTTTGGTTGCATCCTTGCTTGGCTTTGGTATTAGAGCGATGCAGGCTTCATAGAAGGAATTTGGGAGCTTTCCCTCTGCTTGTATCCTTCTGAACAGTTTGAGTAATAATTGTTGTAAGTCCTTTTTAAATGTTTTATAGAAACCGTAGTAAATGGAAATGTGTTAGAAAATTCAGGCCACCCACCCTTGCACATCAGCTGTTTCTTTCACTGCATTTCTCACTGCTCTATAATTATGCTCAATAATCAGTGTCAAATCAAAAGTTTTCATCCAAGTTTCAAGCAGCACTCCTACACAAAGTAAACTAAGAGAAATAAACAGGGTTCATGAATAGCACACCCACATTTTACCAATGTCTCTTACAATTCTTTCCAATAGAATTCTTCATTAACTTAGTGCCAAGAGAGCATCTTTTTATCCTTTTCTGCTTTTAGTAGATACTCTTTTTTTTTAATTTTATTATTATTTTGTTTATTTTTAAGGGATTCCACAATATCATAACACAGTTGTTTCCAGATAACATTGATGTTACTCAGTTTGCCGTACTGAGTAACTAGGTAATTGGTGCATTTTGCAAGTATCTATGTCCAAATTTTGAACAACCCAAGGTTCCCATAATCCAGTTGGAGATGCTTGTATGCACAGGCATGTTGATCAATTTGGAGTCCAGACTATATTTCTGTAGTCTCAAGATTCACCCCTATCTCTTTGCAGCCCTTACATTCTACCATGTCTCCTCTTCTGCAATTTGTTCCCTGGGCTTTGGGAAAGGGGCACAAGTGGGTGAGAAGAAAACAGTCTACTTTCTTTGGAGTTGTCATTTTGGACTCTAGTCTGTTCAGGTTGTTTCCCTTCATGAGTTGACAGCTTATCCAGTGATACCTTTTTAGTCATACTAATAAAGCACAAGCAATTGGATGTACAGGCATTTAAGCAGTACTAATTATTATGGCAAGCTAAGCTGTGAGCATAGACACAGATGCTTGAATGGTATGCTAATCCACAAACTGTAGTTTCTCCATAAAGGGTGACAAGTTCTTATTGTGACTTATAACATCTCCTAACCACTAGAGGACATAAGCTTGTGGCATCCACTGTGAGTTATTCCTCCAAGGAGAGAGCTAATAGCCAATTATATTTGGGATATATATATATAGACACTTGACTGCCACTGTTGCACAGTACCTCCAGGCAGTTGAGGTGTAGCTGATACTGACGGAGGAGTCTTGCTTGTCTCAGGGAGACCAATATTTTGCTGTACTGCTTTAGTGGCCTTTGGTAATGCTCTTTTAAATCACTGAAATCTTGTTTTTTGTCTTACTGAAAAAGTTAAAAGAAACCATTTGGTAGAAAAATTAACATGCTCACAAAAGCAAATTTTAACATTGGACTAGGAAGAGACATTATTTATGAAGATGTACACTCAATGCATTAGAGAGTGCTGTCAAATTTCTAGTTCCTTCATCACTACTTGATTATTAAAATTTAAAAAAAATTGTTTATTTGTATGAAAAATGCTATAGTGAGAATACATAGCTTTATTTCTGTCCCATCTGACTTGAGTAAAGTAGATACAGGAGCTTCTTCTCCCCAGAATCCAAAAAGAGTAAATAATAAATTGGTGATGGGGCATGGAAACTTTTGAGACAGATAGTACAGTATAGAGAAAGCAACCGTGTCCTTCTATTATCCTTCCATTACTAGGCACAGCCTGTGTGTGTGCAATTTAAGTCTCATGATGAGGAAAGGCAATACAGTGCAGTGATGAAGAGCAGGCTCTGAGACAAGACAGGTGAGATTGAAATCTAATTACCTCCACCCAGCTGTGTCTCATTGAGCAAATTATTTAACATCTGTAAGGTTCAGTGTTTTAATCTGTAGAATGGATAAGAGGCACTAACTGGAACAGTAATATGCCAGTATGCATTTAGCCTTGACTTATAGCTGCATTAACTATTTTCTAGAGAAAGAATCCCACAATATAAGATAATAGCTTGAACACATCAAGTAAAAACATGGATAATGTTTTGATTCTTAACAATGAAAGGATTTCTAGTAGCTTTATTATCTTAAGCTACACAAGAGAGTTCCCACCCCAGCAACCTGATAACTTCCTCTAAAACTTCCTGGAGAAATAAAATTATCATAGTTTTCCCACCACCAGACTTCCTTATCACCTTTCCTCATCAACAATTCCTATTGCCATTTTTTTTAATAAGAGGTTATGTTCATGCATCTTTCTAAGGTCTTTTGCTCTCAATTAACTTCCTTCTTACTTTTTGAAGGTTTCTGTAATGTCAATCACCCATCTCCTTCCTGTGTGATTAATCTCTTCGTTATGGATCATTTTTGTTACAGAATAAACATGCCTTATGTATTTTTCATCACAAAAAAAAAAATCACTGCTGCTGCCCCTTGACACCTTGATTCTCAGCTAAACCTCAAAACATCTGTTCTTTCTTTGTTTCCTTGCTTCCGACTCACTAATACCTCTGGGATCTAGGTCCTCACCTCAGGATCACTGGTGAGCTTCATCTTGCCAGGCCCAATGGGACCACCCTTAATGAATCTAATTCACTTCGTGCCATCATTTAATACAGTTAACTATTCTTTCCATCTTGAAATCTTATCTCTTCTTTCCTTCAGACACATTGTGTTCTTTTCTCCTGAAGCAGTACCTTCACTTCTTATCTAACATCTGACCACCAAGAATACAAATATCTCCATTTTTCTTCTGGTATTCTCTATCTATACAGCCAGGTTACACATCCCTAAGGTACTAGTTAATTTATACAAATTAAACTAATGCATTCTGAATTTCTATTACACCCAGGATGTTGTCTATTTTCCAAGAACATATGTGAAATTCTTACATGGTTTATGTGAAACATTTTTCAGTCCTAATAAGTCTTAAGTAGAATCGTTAATACACTCTTCCATGGTCACTTTGTCTTCCTGAATTCTCTGTCAAATGATCGACACCATCATCACAGAGGCATTACAGGCTGAGAAGATGTACTGACTGTCTTGATTGCTTTCCTTTCCTTGGTGTCCAATTTCTAGGCATCAGCTAGCTCCATTTAGTCTCTCAAACATCCTTATAATTCATATCACTAAAATTTATAAAGAGAGAGCTTTTGTAATGTCATTTCAGTTATTAGAAATGTGTTCTGTTTATTCTATTAAAAGCAATGGAGAAAGGTTTTTTGTATTGGACTCCAAGTCCCATTGCAAACAATCAAAACAATCTTCAGTTGTCATATCAATTAATAGAAGTATGTTTGCCAAACTGGGAAATCATAACCATACACATAGCTTTCAGCCTTAAGCCAAAAATTACTGTCTAAAACAAAATAAGACAATGCAATCCTGAATTAGCAACAAGGTCTAAGAAAGCCACACAAAGCAACAAGAATTGTAGACAGGGCAACAGAATGGATTAAACATGCTTATATGTGTGGTTCAGTCTACATTCTAAATAGTTTATGACTGAATTAAAAAGGAGTAAAGGTAAGAGGAGAGATCACTGAAGTGAAATCTTCTGGAAGTATTTCCTCAGGATAAGCACACAGAAGCCATGGTGCACAGCAGCCAACATAATTCTTCAATTGAGGTTCCTTCTTCCAAGGTATGTCAAGCTGACAAGTGAAGGTATCCAGCACAACTGACCCCTTGTCAACTTGACACATAAACACACCACTTTTAAACCATAACCTTTGCCTCCAAGATCTCATGCTAAATTTAATTTATTGTCTCCAAGATCTCATGCTAAAATTAATATCCCAGTATAAAACAGTACACCTTCAAAAGTACCACAATTCTTAAGAATTCCAATGCTTTAAATGTGCAAGTTGTCTTTAAATATCCAAAGTCTCTTAACTATGGGCTTCTTTAAAAACGGAAACAAGCTACAGACTTTCTTATCTCAAAAGGAAATAGCTGGGCAATAGCTAAACGTCAGGTATCTGAGACTCAATCATGATCTGGCTCCAAAGGGCTTGGGAAAGTCCACTTCTCTGACTCTTTCATCTATAGCACACAGCTTGTTTGAGATCAGACCAACTCCACTTCATACTTTCTTGTATCTTTTGTGGTCATGCATAGTCCTGGAATTTTTTACTATATTCTGGGGTTTTCACAGCAACTGAGGCTGTACCTTCATAATGGCCTCTCCTGGCCAAGCCTCAGCTGTTTTCCATGACCCCTACATCATTTCAAAACCAGAACCACTCAGAGTCTATTCTTCATTACAAAGTTTGGCTACCAGCTTAAGATGCAGCCTTGGCTACCATGGACCATAGCTTCTGTGTGTTGACCTTGATGAAATAAATCCCAGACCTAACTGCACTGGAGCTGGTCTCTTTTTAATCACAGATGATTCTTCAGCTCCAGCCAACCATAAACCACAGATCCTCAATTCAAAATACCACACTAATGGATGTTAGATTTTTTGATGGACTCCAAACTCCTCTATGAAACTTTGCAAGCAAGGTATCCATCTTCTACAATTCTCTCACCAAGTTCTCACAGAACAGCTCATTGAGTTCTAATCATTCAACAGCTTTTCCAACTCAAAGATCCAAATGCTTCCAGCATCCTCCTAAAAATAACGTTATCTCATTTTTGTCTTAGTTTGCTTTTTGTTGCTATAACAAAACACTCTGACTAAAACCAACTTGGAGAATAAAGGGTTTATTTGACTAACATTTTCACATCACAGTCCATCTGTGAGGGAAGCCAAGGCAGGATCCTGGAGGCAGGAGCTGAAGCACAGACCATGAAGGAGTTCTGCTTACTGCCTTGCTCCTCTGGCCTGTTCGGATCCTGCTTTCTTACATAACTCAGGGTCAACTGCTCAGGGCTGGCACCACCCACAGTGGGCTGGGTCTGTCTACATCACTCAAGAATCAAGAAAACGCCTCACAGAAATATGCACAGGTCAGGGCTGGAGAGATGGCCTAGCGGTTAAGAGCGCCGACTGTTCTTGCAGAGGACCCGGGTTCGGTCCCCAGCACCCACATGGCGGCCGAGAACCGTCTGAAACTCCAATTCTAGGAGAATTCCAGTTCCAGGGGAATCCGACGCCCTCTTCTGACCTCCGCGGCATTGCGCGACACGGGTGCACAGACCTGCATGCAGACAGTACATTCATGCACATACAGAAATAAATTAAAAATAAAAAAAAAGAAATATGCACAGGTCAATCTGATACAGGAACTTTTCCAATTGAGATTCTCTCTTCCCAGGTGTGTCACATTAACAGCATATGCTGTCTAGCACTGAGCAGATACAGATCAGACTGTAGCAGGAAGAAAAATTAGAAACAAACATGAAGAAATTACATTGAAAGAACAAATGACCCACAAATTAGGAGTTCAGACAAATAATTCTCTACGGTCTCAAATTTCAGTGTTGGTAAGACAGGAGGAAAGGAAAAATGAACTAGATGTTTATATGATAAAAATTAAAAGTATACATTGAGAAAAAAGATAACATTAAAAGCAACTTAAATAAGTATAGCAGTGGAACTGAAGCTAAACATATGCTATTATACATTTGGAAGTGTGCTGTGGGAGAAGATCTTATGTGCTCCCATCATGAGGTACAAACTAAACTATTAAGATTACCTAAATCATCTGGGAATGGTGGCTCATACCTTTAATCCTAGTGCTTGGGAGGCAGAGGCTGATGGACCTCTGTCAGTTCAAAGCCTGCCTAGTCTACATAGAGAGCTCCAGACCAGCTGGGACTAAAGGGAGACCCTGTCTCAAAAGTACAAAAAAAAAAAAAAAAAAAGATTACTTAAATCACATTCACCCTAGATATATTTATAAATAAAGAGGAACAAAAAATATATAGGAATGCTTGTGGCAAGATGATAGATGAATTCTATGCAAACAAATCTATCATATATACATATAATGCATGAAGCAGAATATATTATGAATGGAAATAGAATATGAAGAAAACAAGTTTACTTCAAAACATAGAACAATTTTAATCTGAATATCTAAAAAGCACTCTATTTCCCAGATACCTCTGAAAAACAGTTGTTTAAAAAATGATAGGTACCGGGCTAGAGAGATGGCTCAGTGGTTAAGAGAGCCGACTGCTCTAGCAGAGAACCAGAATTTATATAAAGGAAAAAAATCCTGTTGAAATAAGTGTATGGACATTCAAATAGAAAAGGCATCCAAATGCAAAAGGAAAAGCTAGATTGTTGTAGACTACTTGTCTCCATGCCACACAGGAAGACATGTTTAACACATCAGAAACTTGTTACTTACAATTGTTTGACCTGACCTCAAGCAATACATTATGGTTTGGATATGGGGTGTCCTTCCAAAAGGCTCATTTGTTGAAGTCTTTGTCCTCAAGCAATGGATCCAGTAAAGAGGCGATTGGATGTAAGGACTCTGTCCTAACAATTGGACAAAGTAGTTCAGTGGGGGTGTTCTTTGAAGTTTATATCTAACCCAAGATTGTTCTTCCCTTTCCATCTCTTTCTGCTTCCCAGTCCAGTTGAAGTGAGCAGCTCTGCTCTGTTAAATGTCCCCCACCATGTTGTTCTCCCTCTCAACAGCCCAGGAATAAAAGAGCCAAAGGATCCAAACTATGACCCAAAGTGAATCTTTCCTCCTTTTTGTATTTGTCATGGTGACAAAAAAAAAGGGTCTATAAATTAAGCATAACTACAGAAAACAGCTGTTATTAAACATGGACGAACTGAGCTTATATATAATCCTCAAGAGAAAAAACAAATGCCTAAAAATTAAATCCACCCAGATAAACATTAAATCCAAATTCAGGAATAGGAATGTATAAGGAGGTCTAGGTTCTTGCATTGGCAATGCCAAATATAGGAAGACTAAGATGTCATTACCAAGTTCTCAGTAGAAGCACTCCTGCACAGATCCATGGATATGTTTGTGAAGTTCAACAATTCAAGAAAAGCAAAGACTCAGTTATGGCCCATAAAATTGATCTGAAATAATCACCTAGAGGAGATGAAGAATCCCAAAAGATGAGTTGGTAAGAAACGATGTTGAAAAATATTGCAAATTAAACCTATCATTAGTTCTCTGGTTTTAATAGAATTAAGACTGATAAATTCTAAAAGGTGTTAGTAATATTTAAGTATAAATATGTGTATCAGTCAGTTTCCCCAGGTCATGTTTTCTGACAGGACATGCGAACACTGCAAATTCTCATAGAAACAGCAAGTTTTCTCTTCTTCCTTTCTTTTGAATACTTACTCTGCATTGGCTTTTCATTGAAAGGTCTTCAAGATACTAAATACTAAAGCTTGATTTGACATAACCACAACTTGGTTTACTATACTTTCCAAAATATTTACATCTGGTTGGAAATGTTATTTAAACTGGTCACTCACTACAGACAGGGAATAACACTAGTCAGTTTGAAATTTTCTGACATATAACCAATAAAAATTAAAGGAAGCACACATTTATAAATATAAAATATTCCTAGAAATATGTGTAAGAATCTAATAAATAGTGCTACAACCCTTCTCCCCATTCTGTACCCTTAACCTCAGCCCCCTAGAAATACAAAGCTATCTTTTAAGTTCCTAGCTTCTAGGCTCTAATTAGTGTGTATGTGTGTGCAAGTGTGCATGCATGTGTGCTTCTGTATCTCTGTTATCACCCTTATTCTTCCTATGGAGTATGAGGTGGGAAGGGATGAATTTGTTAACAACCTTTCTGAATGTGAAGACTGAAATGGAAATTTCATGCTGAGCAACCTGCAGAAAAAACATACAAAATGGTTTTTTTTTAAAGGATATTAATGTTTTTTTATTTTATTTATTTATTTATTTTTAAAGGCTTTTTTAAAATATATTTTTAAATTTTATTTATTTTTGTATGTATATGAATGTACTGTCTGCATGTAGGTTTGTGCACCCATATCATGCAATGCCTCAGAGGTCAGAAGAGGGTGTCGGATTCCCCTGGAACTGGAGTTCTCCTGGAATTGGAGTTACAGACGGTTCTCAGCCGCCATGTGGGTGCTGGGGATTGAACCCAGTTCCTCTGCAAAAGCAGTCGGTGCTCTTAACCGCTAGGCTATCTCTCCAGCCCCTACAAAATGGTTTTTAAAATGCCAGGTTATCAACTGCAGGAGCTGATTTTGTTTGAGACAGGAAGGAATGGACTCTGTACAGAATCTGAGGAGGGACAAAACTTAAGTCAAAGTTGTTGCAACCCTTCCTCAGTGGGCATTGAAGAATTGAAAGTAGCCACATAGGTCTCCTGGAATCCCAGCAGTTTTGAGTCAATTGAGTCTCCAAGGAGGGCAATTCTACAAATATCTGTAAGCAAGGAACCAGAGTCTTGGGTACTACATGGACATTCCCATGGTGGAAGTTGAGAACACATCCTCGTTTTACACTCAACTGTGCCAGCAGATGGTGGTAGACCAGGTCTTAAAATTAAGACTAGTTCCCAGGGAATCGCAATCAAAAGAAAAGAAAATGATGCCCTTGGCCATCCTCATTAATTGAGTTAAGGAGAAACTTCTTTCTGAATAGTGGGGCAGGGATGAATCATTTTTTACTAAATTGGATGTAAACTCAAACTTGCCATGTTGGTATTAAATAGAGATTTAATTTAATTAAGAAAAATGTAAAATATGACACATTTCACATAGCCAGTGTTGTAGAGCGACAGTAGTAACTTTCTATTTGCTAGACCGAATAATCACAAAACTAAATTAATTAAAGCCCTCAAGCCAGAGGAAATAATCAGAGCCATTATCTACATCTCCCAAATGAGCAAATCTAAATTAGTAAAGATTCATCCAAAAATTGGCACTTGGTTCTGGGAAGTCAATGCAACCTAACAAGTGTTAAATCTATTAGTAGGTTCTGGAAAAGATTGGTGTGGCAAATGGAAGATAAGAGAGTTTCAGGATCAGAAATTAGGTTTTTGTATATTATATCCTGCCATTATTCTAAACATCTAACACATAATAAATACATAAGACATTCAGTGTTAATTCCCTTTCCATTCCTCCCCATTTTGGTGATGTATACACCAAAAGAGAGAAGAGCAATGAAACTTTGTATCTGTTTGGAAGCTACAGTCAAAATTCACATATATTTTGCCATTTACATACAAGGCAAATGGAATTTGGAAATGACCAGGAAATATGCCATAAATACAAGCTTCAGATCATTCAGGAAAATCAAGCTTCTCTTTACTTCCTGTCAGGAGCAATTGCCAGGGGGCGTGTCAAATCTCTCAGTTGTTCAAAACCCTGACAAGCAAAAGAAATAACATGGGCTTTGGAGTTAAACTCTTTAGTTTTAAGGCCAAAGGTATACCCCAAACTCTAAGAACCATCTGTTCCTTCAAATGTCCATAGAACTGTGCTCTCCAGCCAGGCTTAAGTCTTTCCAGCATCAATTTGGGACGCAGAAGCTAGGATCCAGCCTTATCAGAGAATCCTGTCCTTTTGTCTCTAGGCCTAAAATACCTCATGCACACAGTATCATGCAGACATATCAATTATTGTCACTGCTTTCAATGAGAATGCACCATTTTCAGCTCTTTGAGATGTTAAATAAGCACATCCACTAAATTCGCTATCTTGGCTTAAGGGCAAGTGGGGTCCTGAGTGATCAAGGTCATAAGAGCCCGTGGCTCAGTGAGCATGTTTATATTATAAACAGTAGCATTTTGGTGCAAGGTTAATAAGTAAAAGCTGTCCATATGGTAAGAGTCATTCCTCCAGAGCCAAATTCCTAGTTTTCCTACTTACTAACCCTGTAACACTGTAAAACTTACTCATCTATTGGTGCTGCCATGGCTTCATTGTATCTATATAGAATGATGAGAGAACATAATTCTCTATATGTTTTCTATATCTTATGTTCTCTCATCATTCTATATAGATACATAGGGGAGGGTAAATCAGGGGAAACACTGAAGACCACTTAGGTAAGGCAAGGGCTCAGTAGTCCAGTAAGTGGGAGGTTTTATTGGTTGCTCTGTTTTTGCAGGGGATTTGGTTACTTTTTTTTTTCACTGTCAGATCAAGATGATACCTGCCATGAGCTGAAAAAGTTGATAAGTACTTCTAAAAGTCTATTGGTGTGCAAAGGAAGATGTCTTAATATCTGTAACAGTGTTCTTACGACCCTCTCACCTCTATTGCATTTGGTAGCTCACTATTTATTCTGGGAACTTTGTATGCTTTGGGTCAATAACTTAGGACCTGGGTATTTAGGATGTCTGTACTTGGGTCTAGAGATTGAAATGGCTAGAAATCACCTTACCATCTGGGAAAGGATTTCTGAACAAGAGGCGATTATTCTGATGATAATGTCCAAAAAGACACAAAGGTCTCACTCATCTCTGTAAGTCTCACGGCTTATTTTTAACGAATTCTGCAGAATCATACTGAATTTCTAACATTGTCCCATTCCTGGTAGTTGAAGTCTAAATTTCTCCTTCAATATCACAATCTTTCAGAGTTTGCACTCTATGCAAAGATGTCTGGAACAGTTCCAGAGTTGTTTTCCTTGTTTTTCTTATGTAAGTTTTTGCCACATTTACATAATGAAACATGCCACCTATGTCTCTCCAAATCCAACGATGTATCCATTAAATCCTTTTATAGTCTAAGGATCCATATTTACATAGACTGTTAAAAAATAAAGAGGTAAAGTTATAATCAGGAAGATGTAAGAAAAGAGGAAGAGCATTATAATAAGTAGATACATCAAACAAGTTCTTGGAAGAATACCAGGCAAGAAGTAATTATTGTGCATTAACATCCAATAATTAGCATTAGTCCAAGGAAGCTGCCTCTATTCTCTAAGCACTTCAGACAATGTAGCATTCCTTTGTAAATTCTTGACAGCTCTTTAGATAAAGTTTATATAATAAAGTTGCAGCAATCCATTTTTCTGGAAGAATATGTTTTAATTTTAGTTATTGCATGCTTGAAATAAGTTTCTCAAGTCCCAAATACCCTTCCCTTCATATGCATGACCTACATTTAATGGATCATTAAAACAACAAAAATGAGTCCAAGACTCCTACCTTTCCTTCTCTGTAGAGCTCTGAACAGTGTTTCGTGGTTTGATCCATTGAACCCGTATAATTGCTTTGAAAAAAATACATTTGGCCATTAGGAAGCAATGCCATTTTTCTTCACAGGTAAAGCTGCTGAGGATACCCAGAGATTCTGATAAGGAAATGAGGTAGACCAGAACGAAAGGTAAAGTTACCAGTAAAAAGCCCTGCAGACAGCTCAAAAAGAGCCACCATGTACACTCCCCATTAAAGTATCAGTGTTCTTCAGAGAATTACATACAAGTCAAAGTGGTTTGTTTGTCTGTGTGTTTTGAGAACTATGAGATCCCCTCAACTAGCATGTTGAAGGGCAGGTTGTCCAGACAATCCTCTGGCTTACACTAGCTACTGAGATCAGCTGCCAGTGGTCAGTTCCCCCATCCCCCCAAAGGAAGCCCACTAGTCTGAGAATGGCCCGCTTACTCAGAAACCCTGTCTTTTGATGGCAGTATATTATCTCCTTTACATGTGAATAAACTTGCTTGCTTACAGATATGAGTTATCATTCCAGGTCCCAACACAAGTAGATACATTTGGAAAGAGTAAGTCCAAAGTGAATTTCTAAGAAAACATCCAAAAGTAAAAAGTAACTCAAAATTCATTTTCTTGGTCTTTTGGTTCAAAGTTATCTCTGGGAGAAAACAAACTGAACAGTAAGACAGAATGAAGCCAACGTAAAAGAATGGGGTCGTAGTCTGGTCTTACATTCAAGTAAACATTCAGGCTCAGAGACTGTCACAGGCACCCTTGCCTTAGCCAACTGTGAGGTACACAGGGTGCGAGGCCCAGTGTGTGAGCATGGGCCTCAGGTGGTTTCCCAGGAGTCCACACACAGTTAGACAGCAGTCCACATGTTCACACAGCTGCTGCTGAGCTCTTAGCAACCTTGCTACACCTCTGTAAAGCAGGGATAGTGCTGTACCAACACTGAAAACAGAGAAGACTGAGTTCAAGAATACTGCAACAGAAAAAAACTTGATTCAGTTCCTCGGAAACATTAAACAGGAACATTTTTAGATTACTCCCTGAAGCCAGGAATGTCAAAAGAAAGTACTGGAGGAAGCACTGAGGAGTGTGGCCAGTTTGGTTACGTCATCTAGTTGACAACAGGCTAATTGCCTACTGCAAGGGTTAAATTCCTACTTTACCACAGAAACTGGGAGTTAAGAAGACCCATCTTTCTTAATGATTCAAAGGAATCTGCCCCCCCATACACACACAAGGAAAGTTTTCTGTGGTGAATTCTTTAAGAAAAAAGCAGTGTCTTAATGGGCACTAAAACCTCGTCCAAGGTTAATAGAGAGAACAGGAATCTTAAGACTAATTTTGTCATGCTTGGGGTAAGTGCAATGCAAGGATATGCATTCACCCAGCTGAGTACATGAGTTCAATCTGGTTTGTGTTGCTTTAAGACCTTTAAAGCCCTGAAAAATGGTTTGAGGAAACCTAACTATAGCTAGTTGTAGTTTGGTTTAATACATTAATGCATCTTCAGAGCTGCAGATGAATTCTGGGTCTGGACTTTCTGTCTCAAGTTTCTGACTTGTCCTAAGTCCTGTTTACTGAAGTAGGACTCTGCATGTTGTGGATGTGGCTTGTTTGGGGCGGGGGTTGGGTGCTTTCTTCCTGGGAGACCCTGCTGGCTTGGATGTTTAGTATTTTTTTCTCCTCTAAAACAACTCATTTACCTTTAACCCTCATGTTTAAGTCTGCTTTAAACTGCCTTTTGCTAGCTATTCCTAAAATTCTCATCAGCAAGGAGAGCTGCTAATCTTGGTCTGGCTTGGGTAGAGGTCTCTGAGACTTGGGGGAGTTCTCTGGGCTCCTGGGAGTGGTTACATGGTAGCTGTGCTTCTGTTTCTCAGGCGGGAGACCCATTTGGGGATCTCTGAACTCAGCCGTGCTCTGGCATTTTTGTTGCTCAGGGTGAGGTATGTTTTTTTTCTAGGGTACATTATGGGAGCTGATCCTCCAGGATGCCCTGGGCCAGTCTGGTCTCTTGCCTCCAGGGGTGGGGAGGGCTGCATGCTGGGACAGCTACAGCATGTTCAGAATGACCACCTTCGGGCTTTGTTGTGTTTCTGCAATGTGTCTTCATGTGTGCTGGGCAATGATGTGGTTTGTGTCTGTTTCCTCCACAGTCTTTCCCCCCTCCCTTTTCCTCACAAGAGGCAAAGGGCCTCCCTGTGTCTGAACTGCTGCACCACCAGCTTAGTAGTCTGGCCCCTCTGATCCTGTGTGCTCTGTGCTTTTGGTTCATACATGCTACTGTGGGAAAGAATTCACTGTAGACAACTGTGGTTTGTCGATGCAGAAGCATGACTCTCACCTCAAAGGGGTTAGTTTATTCTGGACCCAAATCTGAGTGACCATGGCCCAGGAACATAGATTCAAGTTACCCCCAATTCCATGTTCCAATGTACATTATGGTTTTATAGTAGCAGAACAAAGAAAATTCATAAATCAAGACAATTTTTTTCAATACATTGGTGGTTATATTCAGTAGGCAGGTCATAGTAAAGTAGGGTAGTCTGCTATCTGGTGACCTTCTTAACTTCTTGATTGGTGAGATATGGTGGTCTGGCAAGTTAACACATTTCAAAAGGATTTTTACTTCTTAGTTACTGGATGTTAGGTCAGATATGAGGGTGGGAAAGGAGTGGCTGTTTAGGGGGTAAACTGGGCCCAAGATAAAATGTAAATAGGCTCTGAATCAGCAACATTCCAAACTCTCCACAGTCCTTGAAGTGCTAACCAGTTGGTCAGCCTTGCAGGAAGTTCAGTCCAAGAGGCAGGATTTTTCTGGGAACTTTCTTTCACAGTTTGAATCATATTCATGAAACTATTTATTAAACTCCATGCTTTTGCTATTGTCAATCTTTAAATGGTCTTTACTAATGTATGGATTTTTTCATTGCCTCTCCTTTAAGGAAATTGTCATTAATTAAAACCTTTTAAACATCAGCTTGTTTTAATCATACTATAACTTTTGGTTATTGTTACCTTTTAGTATAAATAAAATGTATAATTCTGTTTTCCATCACTTGTTGAGTTTGAAATCCAGTTAGAAGTGTTTACTACATTTTAATTTCTAAGGAAAATGTGCTCCACATATCTAGAGACTCTCAGTACTGTGTAAACCATGAAAACTTTTAAATGTTATTCTGTTTTAAGTTTACAGTGACACTTGATTAGATTTTGTTCTTTTTATTTTCTTTTGACATATGGAAGAAATCGTTTACTTTGTCATATGGCTCTAAAGGGGCCATCCATAATGGTGGCAGGGGACATGTCAGCAAGTGGCAGGCACAAGGAGGATCAGGAAGATGAGAGAGCACATCTCCACCCACATGGAGGAAGCAAGAAATGAGACTATAAACTCTCAAAGACTGGCCACAGTAACATATTCTTCCAGAAAGTTTCCACTTCCTAAATGTTCCATAACCTCCTCAAATAGTGCCAACTCGGGACCAAGCACAAATGCATGAGCCTATGGGGACATTTCTTACCCAAGCCCCCACATTCTACTCTTTGGCCCCCATGGATTCATGGCCATATCATAATGCATAATGCATCTAGCTCAACTCCAAATGTCCCCATAGTTTTTGCCAGTCAACACAGTTCAAAAGTCAAAAATCTCTTCTGAGATTCAACAGAATCTCTTAACTATAACTCCCTGTAAAATAAAAAAGCAACTTGTATACTTTCCACATTGGCCAGGTTTATTTTTTTAATCCAGTAAGTAAATACATATGCCACTCTTATGGAGGTAGACAAATGGAGCAAAATCAAGTTAATTTCTTTCAAAAAAAATTTGAAAAACCATTGTTATAAAAGGTATACACTGGGCTGGAGAGATGGCCTAGTGGTTAAGAGCGCCGACGCTCTTGCAGAGGACCTGGGTTTGATCCCCAGCACCCACATGGCAGATGAGAACCATCTGTAACTCCAATTCCAGGAGAACTCCAGTTCCAGGGGTATCCGACATCCTCTTCTGACCTCTGAGGCACGACATGGGTGCACAAACCTACCTGCAGACAGTACATTTATACACATAAAAAAATAAATAAAATAAAATAAAAGGTAAGGTGTGTCAAAAAAAGGTATACACAAGAGTCATGGTGGCACATACCTGTAATATCAGCAGTTGATAGGCTGAGGCAGGATGGTTGCAAGTTTGAGGTCATCTTAGGCTTCATAGAGTCACTCCATCTCAAAAATATGTGAAGAACAAGCAATAAAATAGAAGAAAAAAGAAAAGAGAAAAATTAGATTAAAAAACATTGTGATGGTTAATGTTATCAACTTTAACAGGATCTGGAATCATCTAAGAGATGGGCTCTCTGCATATGCCCATGAGGGGATCATCCTCAATACATTAATCTACATGATAAGACAGTGGCCACAGAGACCATCATGCCAATCCATATTTTAGGAAGGTTGTATGCTATATTCTAAAGTCTCTGAAGCAGACAGCTATTCTGAGAGGTGTTCCCCTATCAACACATGGGACAGAACCATTTCAATTGGCTTGTGGAGGATACCTGTATGTGTTTTTGCTCTTTACCACAAAGTTTCCTGTGTGATACTAATCTTAAAAGATTTAGGACTCCTAGGACCACATTTAGGCAGTTTCGAACGTTATGTCTCCTCCCAGAGCTGGAGGTAAGATTCAAGTTCCATTCCTCTGAGCAGTAACCACAGCCCTGTAATTGCCATCCTTGGTTTGGTTTTATAATCTGATGAGGAAGGAGTCCAGCCCTAATGTCCTTCAAGTCTGCTAATATCTAACTGACTACTTAGCAAAGGTCTGATTGTTTTAATTGTACTTCAGGCTTAATTCTGAGTCTCCTAGAAGGGAGATAAGAGACAGAGTGTCACCAATACACATTTAAAAAAAGGAAAGAAGGGGCTGGAGAGATGGCCTAGCGGTTAAGAGTGCCGACCGCTCCTACAGAGGACCTGGGTTCGATCCCCAGCACCCACATGGCGGCTGAGAACCGTCTGAAGCTCCAATTCCAGGAGAACTCCAGTTCCAGGGGAATCCGAGACCCTCTTCTGACCTCTGCGGCATTGCACAACACGGGTGCACAGGCTTGCATGCAGACAGTACATTCATACACATACAGAAATAAATAAAAATTTTTAAAAAAGGAAAGAAAACAAGAATTTTATAATGAAAAAACAAAGTTTGGAATTTATTTGTTCAAAAACATTTTTTTCTAAATATTGTAAATTGAGAATGCTGTTTCAATAATTAACTGTTAACATACACTTTCGGAACACCCAGCAGAAGTTGGAGAAAGGATTACTCAAGTGTTCCTTAAACAATCTGAATAATAACTTAAACAACACAGATATGTAAGCTAAGGAAAGTTATTCTATAAAGAGTTGAAGTGCACATTGGCCTCATAATAGTCATTTCATTTCTAAGCAGAGCTTAGAACCTGGCCAAAAGCACCAAGGAGAGACACATGGTATCTTTTTTATAAAACTAATAGAATTTAATCCCAGCCACATGAAGTTAGGCAATGCAATGCCATACATGTATCTCCATGATGATATGAATTCAGTGGAGCTTCTATCTCTTCTTGAGAGATGTGCATATTCCACAGAACAAGAGAAAGGTGATAGGGTTGATACCATTTTGCTGGTGTGAATAAAATAGATAATAGATTCCCTCTTTGCTGCCCCAGTTTCCCAGACCTAGCTATGTTCATGGAGCCTTGAACACCTGCTGGACTGGTAAATTCCTCAAGCCCAGGATTCCCTTTCTAGCACCTTGGCTCCCAAGCCTAGTTCAGGCCCTGTCACCTTTTCACCAGCTGTTTCATCAGCTCAGCAGAGTCTCATCTGCGCTTGCTACCATTCCCACACTCCTGGGCATAGCTTGGGTAGTGATGCCTATACATCAGCCCAGAAAGACCCCATTAAAAGATATATTTGGACCTTTGCTTGCCACAGAATTGGAATCAGCTTGTCCCTTCAAAAAAAGAAAATCAACACTGGCTTTGGGAAAAGAGGGCAGCAGAATGAGTTGTGCCCTGGGCAGCCAGGCTCAGGGCTCTGGGGAGCTCTGGCTCCCAGAACACTGAGTGCACTATGTGAGAAACCTTATCACACATGATGAATATCTTCCAGGCCATAGGTGCTTCTACATTGATTTCAAAATTCTGAACTCAGGATCTGGTAAGTATGAAAAAAATTACTGGGAAGCCAAGATGGCAGAAGCATGGCTGAGGGCACTGGAGCAATGATGGCAGCGGCGGCTGCTCCCAGGACAAGGCTCAAAATATGACTCCTAGTCCTCTTCATTTTATGAAGAATATTGATGAGACTGCTGCAGAATGAGATGTTCCCCAGGGAGCTGGCTCCCAAGTGACTGAGTGTACTGGAGCATGTGGGTAACCTTATCACACAAGAGGAATATTTTTCTAACCATGGGTGCCTCTCTATTGATTTCAAAATTCTGAATTCAAGACGTGGCAAGGAAGAAAGACAATAACTGGAAAGCCAAAACACCAGTGGCACAGCTGTAACAGTGGAGGAATGCTGCTGGTAGCAGTGGCTCAGTGCAAGGACTTAAACCGTGACTCTGATAAGAAGATGTATCATCACTTATTCCCAGTGGGCATGGAGGAAGATGTGAAAGCAGTGGACAGAAAGTGGGCCAACTGTATCCTCAAACATGAGGAAGAAAGCATTCAAGTCTGGATGTTCACTGTCTGTGCCCCTGGGGCACCTGGGCAACAGGCCCCCTGGCCACTGAGCTTGGGTGAGGGGCCAGGCAGCAGGCAGAGCCAAAAGGTAGTTGCAACCACCCCAGCATGCCACACCCTAGTATAACCTCTTTTGCCCAAGGTGGGCCTGCAAGGGGCCACTGCACAGTGCACCCGTAACCAGCTCAGCCATCATCATCATTTTCAAGTGGCTATCAAGACCTGGCTGCAGCCCTCAGTAACAATAGGAGCCCAAGAAGTCTACAGATTTTAGAACATAAGCTAGAGCACACTGGCGTAAAGCAGTGAAGCAATGAAGCATTCCAACTGCTACTCAGAGAAGCTTTGCTTGGAAGCCTGTGAGCTCCCTGATGCCTGTTGCCTGCTGTGAGGACCTAGCCTCTCCTTCTACACTGCCTGTGGAGAATCAAATTATTGCAGAATGCCTTAGTGGGGAGATTGTGCTGAGTGATGCCTGAAATAGCCAAAGAGTCACCTGCATGTACTCAGGCTGCAGATAACTGAGTTGATGAGGAAACCCTAGTGATTCTGATCACTGAGGAGGAGAGAAATCCCTACCAGACAATCATAAACAGTATGTAAAAGAAATATAAAACAAGGTGTGAAAATTCCACTTCATGAAGCTTGGGCCTATTGGACCCAAAGCCACATACAAAGGAAAGGGAGTGGGCCCTGTGTGTAACAATTATAGATTCCCTAATATTCTGATGAGATAACAATTTCTCTGGCACCCAGTTCAGATGTGCTGTGTAAGATGGATGGAGTTTTTAATTCCCTAATAGAGGACAAGAGGCTGTGGGCAGGATGGTTAGGTGAGGGTAGAGATGGGGAGGGAGTCTGCATATGATCAAAATGCATTGTTTGAAATCCTTGAATCAATAAATTTAAAATAATTCAGCATTGATCTGTCTGCTAGCCTGCTCATCAAGCAGCTGCCTCACCCACCCACTACTCCAGGATCCAGAAGAGTGCATCCTGGAAACTCATGCTCAGAGTTAAGCTGAAATGAAATCAGTTCTTATACCCCATTTTCACATCAACACAGAGTGGCTCCAAGACTGAACATCAAGCACCATTCAGCTGGCCCACAGCATGATGAGTTGTGGTAACAACAAACAAAATCCAAACGTCCAATCAAAAAAGACCAGGAGACATAGCAACAGGAAAATAAACACCATCAAGAGGAACTGTGTGCATGGACAGAAGAACAGACAGCAGCGCATACATTCATCATCCAGGTGGGTGTCTGGAGTGCAGGCTTGCTTCTGCACACCCCAGGCATCTGCCACCCACCACTAGAACCATAGAGAAGAACTGTGTGCATAGATAGGACAGAGAGTGGCACACACACTCATTGTCCAGGTGGGTATCTGGTGCACAGGCTTGCTGCTGTTCAACACTGGAATCTGCTGCCCACCACTAGAACCATAGAGAGTAACCACCATGTGCATAGATAGAAGGACAGATAGCAGTGCACACACTTGTCGTCCAGGTGGGTGTCTGGTGTGCAGGATTGCTGCTGCCCACCCCGGTCATCTGCTGCCCACCACTAGAACCATAGAGAGGAACTGTGTGTGTGGATAGAAGGACAGAGGTGCACAAACTCATCTCCCAGGTGGGGTCCAGAGTGGGCCAAAGGAATAACACCACCCTCCCCCCAAGCTACTGGCATTGTGGTGGAAAGTATTAGCTGCTGGTGCTGTGGATTACTGTGGTTGGGATGATCCAGCAGTGTCAGTGATTCTAAGCTGCATAGTCAAAGCTGAGGAATAAACCAGCAGGGAGCAAACTGAGTGACAAACCAATCCTCAATATTAACATTTGAGATTAGCAACAGAATCCAAAAAAAAAATACAAATGCCAAAAACACAGCTAATAAAAAACAATATGGAAAAATCTCATAATAAATCCCCACTGAACTCAACCAGTCCTGTAGAAAACCCCAACAATGAGATCTTCCTAGAAGGAAACCAAGATGCCAACCTTAGAAAAACAATTGTAGACACATTCAAAGACTACAAAGAGCAAATCAGAGAATTAAAGGGAGAGAACGATAAACTCATGAAGGAACTAGAAAGAAGGAATGATAAACTCTGGAAAGAACTAAAGGGAGAGACTGGCTGACAAACTCTGAAAAGAACTAGAGGAAGAGAAATACAAACTCTGAAAAGAACTAGAGGGAGAGAATGACAAACTCCAGAAGGAAGTGAAAACACTGAAAAGATCTCAGACTGAAAGGAAAAAAGAAACTGACCAGTGAAGAAAAGGAGCTACAAGAAGAGAATGAAAAGCTCCAAAAGGAAATGGAAATACTGAAGAAATCACAGGATGAAATGAAAAAGGAAATTGAACATTCATCCAATCAGCAGGAAAGGATGGGAAAAAGCATCACAATCAGAATGGAAGAAGAAGAAAAAAGAATATCAGGCCTACAGGATAACACAGTGCAGCTAGAAACCTCAAGTAAAGATTATGAAAAATTTTTAAAAACACGAGTGGAACAATCAGGAAATGTGGGACACTATGAAAAGACCAAACCTCCACATCATAGGGATAGAGGAAGGAAAAGAATCCCAAGAGAATGGTATTGATCAGATATTCAACAGAATAGAAGAAAACTTCCCCAAACTGAAAAAAGACAAACCCATACAAATATAAGAAGCACATAGAACACCAAATAGACAAGACCAGAAATTTACCATGCCATATCATAGTTAAAACACTAGATGCTCAAAACAAGGACAAAATACTGAAAGCCACAAGAGAAAAACAACAAGTTATATATAAGAGGAAACCAATCAGAATGACAGCTGACTTCTCAGTGCAAACTATGAAAGCCAGAAGAACATGGGCCAAAATATTCCCAGTGCTAAATGACGTTAGATGCCTACCCAGATTACCATACCCAGCAAAAATGTCAATCATAGTTGAAGGAGAAAGAAAAAAATTTTTCATGACATAAACAAAATGAAAGAACACATGTCAAAAAACCAACATTTCAGAAAATACTCTAAGGAATTCAAAGAACAGAGGAAAGGAGCAACTATCCTTAAGCAACCCAAGAGAGAAATTAGCAAAAGTATAAAAGAGTAAATAAATACCTAGACCAAGAATGCAAATGAAAAATAAGTTGAAAGGAAACAACACACATCTCTCAATAATAACCTTAAATATTAACGGTCTAAACTTTCCAATCAAAAGACATAGACTGGGAGAATGGATTAGGAAACAGAATCCATCTATATGCTGCCTACAAGAAACCTATCTCACCCTCAAGGACAGACAGCACCTTAGAGTGAAAGGATGAAAAAAAAATATTCCAAGCAAATGGTAACAAAAATACAAGCAGGAGTGGCTATTCTAATATCAGACAAAATAGACCTTGGACTAAAATTAATCAGAAAAGACAAAGAGAGCCATTATATCCATATCAATGGAACAATTAACCAGGAAGATTTCACAATCTTAAATGTTTATGCACCAAACCCTGGCGCACTGAACTTTATAAACACAATCTTTCAGGACCTCAAGACACAGATTACTCCCAGCATGCTAATAGTGGGGACTTCAATACCCCACTGAGTCCCTTGGATATGTCAACTGGACAAAAAATAAACAGAGAGACATCAGAACTGAACAATCGATATACCAAATGGACCTCACAGAATATTCCACCCAAACACCAGAGAATATACTTTCTAGAGGGTCTGGTGGCTAGTGGTCTGCACCTCTGTGCGGGCCACGGGGAAGTCACCTAGGCAAGCATCTGCTGCAGGTAGGGGGTCGTGGGTGGGACTGCCGTATGTCTTTCTTTTGCGCCGGGGCCAGAGGGTCCGGCGGCTAGTGGTCTGCACGTCTGTGCGGGCTGCCGGGGCATGGGCTAGGAAAGGCATATCTCCCCCCCCCCCCGATTGGTGAGAATCCAAGTGGACCTTTTCTTGGAGAACCTTCAGAAGAAGAGAAGAGTGGTTTACAAAATTGAAAACTAGACAAGTCAATACTCCATAAACAAGGAGGAGGAAAGGGGGGGGGGG